>JAANDG010000082.1:0-361473 GCA_036852015.1 Pelodera strongyloides
CAAAATACTCAAATCAAACTGATTATAAAATCTGATGGGAAATGTATGAATCTATTCTTTGTTAGGGGTTTCTGTAGTAAGCAATCACTATCCTTGGGCTTGTTTAAAATTACTCTCTACCTAAAATACTTTCAACTCTAAAGCGGTTACAAAATCTGATGGGAAATGTATAAACTATTCTGTGTTAGGGGTTTCTGTATTAAGCAATCACTATTCTTGAGCTTGGTCAATATTACTATGTATCTATGCAAAATACTCAAATCAAAAGTGGTTATAAACTCTGATTGAAAATGTATAAACTACTCTTTGTTAGGGGTTTCTGTAGTAAGCAATCACTATCCTTGAGCTTGGTCAATATTACTATCTATGCGAAATACTCAAATCAAACTGATTATAAAATCTGATGGGAAATGTATGAATCTATTCTTTGTAAGGGGTTTCTGTATTAAGCAATCACTACCCTTGAGCTTGGTCAATATTACTATCTATGCAAAATACTCAAATCAAACTGATTATAAAATCTGATGGGAAATGTATGAATCTATTCTTTGTTAGGGGTTTCTGTAGTAAGCAATCACTATCCTTGAGCTTGGTCAATATTACTATCTATGCAAAATACTCAAATCAAAAGCTGGTTATAAAATCTGATGGAAAATGTATGAATCTATTCTTTGTTAGGGGTTTCTGTAGTAAGCAATCACTATCCTTGAGCTTGGTCAATATTACTATCTATGCAAAATACTCAAATCAAAAGTGGTTATAAAATCTGATGGGAAATGTATAAATCTATTCTTTGTTAGGGGTTTCTGTAGTAAGCAATCACTATCCTTGAGCTTGGTCAATATTACTATCTATGCAAAATACTCAAATCAAACTGATTACAAAATCTGATGGGAAATGTATGAATCTATTCTTTGTAAGGGGTTTCTGTAGTAAGCAATCACTACCCTTGAGCTTGGTCAATATTACTATCTATGCAAAACGCTTTCAAATCAAAATCCTTATAAAATCTGATGGGAAATGTATGAATCTATTCTTTGTTAGGGGTTTCTGTAGTAAGCAATCACTATCCTTGAGCTTGGTCGGTCAATATTACTATCTATGCAAAATACTCAAATCAAAAGTGGTTATTAAATCTGATTGAAAATGTATAAACTACTCTGTATTAGGGGCTTCTGTATTAAGCAATCACTATCCTTGAGCTTGGTCAATATTACTATCTATGCAAAATACTGAAATCAAACTGATTATAAAATATGATGGGAAATGTATGAATCTATTCTTTGTAAGGGGTTTCTGTAGTAAGCAATCACTACCCTTGAGCTTGGTCAATATTACTATCTATGCAAAATACTCAAATCAAACTGATTATAAAATCTGATGGGAAATGTATGAATCTATTCTTTGTTAGGGGTTTCTGTAGTAAGCAATCACTATCCTTGAGCTTGGTCAATATTACTATCTATGCAAAATACTCAAATCAAACTGGTTATAAAATCTGATGGGAAATGTATAAACTATTCTTTGTTAGGGGTTTCTGTAGTAAGCAATCACTATCCTTGAGCTTGGTCAATATTACTATCTATGCAAAATACTCAAATCAAACTATTTATAAAATGCGACGGAAAAATGTATAAACTGTTCTGTGTTAGGGGTTTCTGCAGTAAGCAATCACTATCCTTGAGCTTGTTCAATATTACTATATACCCAAAATATTCAAATAAAACTATTTATAAAATGCGGTGGAAAAATGTATAAGCTATTCTGTGTTAGGGGTTTCTGCAGTAAGCAATCACTATCCTTGAGCTTGTTCACTATTACTAAATACCCAAAATATTTTCAATCAAAGTGTAATAAAATCCGGGTGGGAGGGTGGGACCGGAAGGAAACACAATTTTTTGTCTGAAGTCACTTCTGAAGTATGGGTTCTTCTTTTCTTCTTGTTCTGCTCAGCACATCGTCGTTTATGTTCAAGTATGAGTTTTGGTTGTTTGTTGGTGGTTTTGTTCCTTGTGAAAACTGATGGAATTATTTTTGCATTTTTACCTCTGAAGCTTTTTACGTTCTTCTCCCCATATTTGTAATTCGCATTTTATAACCCGTATATCGTTCCAACTTTATAACTGTCTTTTTCGGGTTTATGGTCATTTCTCTCAATTAGCCTAGCAATCATTTAGGAGTGGACGCACAGCGAAGATAAGTTCTCTTGTACCTAGAGTCCGCAGCCGGTAGAAGTCTAGATGTCTTCTTCGTTTATCTTCGTTCATTTAGAAGAGCCTCCATCTATAAGTAATATCCAATGGCCTTTACATAATAAATGTTATCGTGATCTATTCGTGTGTCTGCATTAATTGGTGTTTCACAAATCATATCTTTCGCTCTATCCGTTTCAAGTGTTCAACGATGATAATATTTCAAACACTCGCCTTTCACTTCGCGAACTCACACATATTATAAACCAAAATTTCTGAATCTTGATGTTGGTCTAATTTTGTTCCACAAACTCTGTACCGCTCCTTGCTCGTGTTTTCTGCACGCAAACAGTTTGTTATGTTATCTAATCTGCGTGGTACTCATTTCTGATTGCCCCTTAGGGTCCCGATCTTTATGTACATAGTTTGTTTTTCGCGCATGTAACTTTCGGTAGATTTCACGCTGGGAAACTCGCACAGAAATTCAATTCTTTCTATTCCAAAGCTGGTCTCAATGCTTTCTACCCTTGTTTGATTTCGCCCGAATCATTTCGTTTATCGTTTGCACACTGATTGTTAACGTACCAGTATTGTCATACTTGATTCCGCAATATGTTTGTTCGTGGTGCTTCGATTGGTTTCTTTCGAGTATATGTTTCGTAACTGTATTGTAAACAATATTCCCCATGTGGATGTTGCTATTATTGCATTCGGATAATCACGGTATTCGTTTTGATTGTGCTAACTGTTCCGCAAAATTGCGTATATTCTCTCTCCACTTATTTTGCACCTTACTCGCATCTGCCTGGAAGATTTTCGCTTGTCCTCATTTACAAATAATTACCAACAAAAAACTGGAAACATTTTACATGATTATAATTGACAATTGGCCATAACATTAAAAATACGACAACAAATTTAAATTTAATACGAGACAAAACTGAGAAACCAGTGAAATGGAAAAGAAGATCAAACATATACGCTCCACTCAATAACCTGTTTGCAAGGAATGGAGATTCATATTCAACAGTACTTGTATATTATTCGCATATCCTCAGAACCTCACACTACCCATGTCTGTCTTAGATTTGTCTGCCAATATTCTCAAAATAACGACTTCATTCACGACAACACACATATGAGTTCATGGGGAAGCATCGATACTACTTTCATTTCAAGATATACAATACAAGTTCACCAAGTTGTTGATACATATCACATGTTTGGATGTCGGCCTCTGGAAATTTATTTTCATTTCTTCCATAATGGCACTTCAATTATTTACAACTGGTCCCTCTTTTCTAATCGGATTTGTTGCTCTTCTAAAAGGATTTCACGATAATGGTTCCACTGAACAGCTGGAGATAATGCAGTAAGAACTTGAATTTGATTTCCCCCTCTCATTGATTATTGGACGTTACTCCAACTTGGATTCCTGGATGAAAGACGAGCAATTATTCCGGTATCGAATTTTTTTTACTTTATTTCTTATCATTTGGGCGAATTTGAAAAAGTTTCAGTTCTTAACTGGGATTGTAATGTTAGGTAGAATGTTGTTTAATTCTTCATTACACCACACATGAGTCTGGTAGGGCTAACTTTGGTTCAGATCACGCCTGCTTTGTTCTTCCAGCTTACCCGTAATGCCCCTTCACAAGTTTGGTATGGTATGGTTGTAGAAGATGGTTTACATGGTCTTCCTTTTTCGCTTATATGTCCTAACTAGTTGAATAATCCAATATGAATGTCGTTTAACGGATATATTGTGGTGTTATTTGGTAGGGCAACCCTTTGTTTAGCTGATATGATCTCCACTTGCACGTCATAGGCTTCTCCATAAACCCATGTTCTTCGGCTTTCCAGGTTATGTTGGTTAACATTTTATAAAGTTCGTATTTTTTACTTATCATTTTATAACTTACATGCTTACTATCTTTGTATTGTGGTGTAGGTAGGGTAATTTCATTTAGACTTGCATGGCCCAAGTTTAAGGCACCGCCACACAATTGCTTGATAAGTTCTTTTCTGTTATACGATTCTTTTATTATTTTAATCCTGCCCTTTCTTAGGTAGGGCTAATGTTTTGTTTAGATTTTGCCCTGACAGTGCTTGTTCCTTCTGTGTCGAGTGCACCAAACAAAAGGTTTACTTCTGTCGGTATGACGTGTCTTTTTCAACTCAATACTTACTATTATTAAGAAGTTTTTATCCGATATAATGCTAATTGAATAGTCTAACTCTTGTTCCATTTTTTTCTTACACTCTTGCTATTATGTCCTTGCTAGGTTAACGTTCCCCCCTTGGGTTCGAGCTAATGTTCATTCAGGTTGCTTATTTATTCGGTCGTAACATATCAACTAATTGCCACGAAAAGGATAAGTACAACAGTTTTGCTTATATGGTATCCTGGTTGTCTTATTGTCTTTCTGAGCTTAATTGTTTGTGAAGTGCTAGCTTAGACTAAACTCATAGTCTTTACTGTGATATTGTTCTTATTTTTTTCTTCAAAATAGCATGACCCCCATTAGGTAGGGTAACTGTTTCTTACAGTTCACAGAGTTTCACCACTCCTTCTTCCCGGGATTTTGCGTAGGTTTGGAATCGGGCTGCTAATCTTTGACACGCTACCGGATTGGTATGTGCATTTGTCACCCTTACTTGTTTCGTTCGGTCACACATAACAGCTTGCCTTCAAACACTTTTACCGTATGATAAGGTATGTTCCTGTTTGTCTCTTTATTGTTTGTTTTTCCTGAACACATGATTTTCCTAAACTTTGTTGTTGTGCGGTAGCCCTATGTGTTTTGTATGTGAGTTGCTAGGTAGGGCCTCATCCTTATTTGCAGTTTTCATGCCGTGTCCAAGTTCGCCGCAAGGCTTTGGCTCAGTAAGCATACGCTCGAGATTGGGGTTTGTGTTCGTAAGTTTGGTGAGGAATGCAAGTTCGGTAATTTCACTGTTTCACTTCTCTGTGTCGCTTAATGGGGTGTTTGTATTCCTTAGCAGTCTTACCTCAAAAGAACTGTGGTTAGGTAGGCTAATCCTTTTTGCAGTGTTTCGTTTCACTACCGCTACGCATTTGGAATGTACATATGGGAAGATTGGTCCGATCGGTTTGAAACTTCCGCACGTCCTTATATCACAACACTCTCTTGATGCACTTGTACCTTGTAAGCTTTCATCGCGAACGATTGCCTGACCTTAGATAGGTTAACCTGCTTTACAGATCATTTGGCGCACCTGGATTCCAGTCGTTGTTTTCACCCGATCGTTTCCGTGAGTAAACTTTTGGTTTTACTCTTAATTCTCCAATCTCATGCAATCAAGCTGGTTAGGTAGGGCTAACCTTTCTTTACAGTTTATCTTCGTATTCCTGCTCGCTTCTTCAACAGCACGCGACCACATCATTTCGGTATTCTTGAAACATTCAAATCAAATTGTGTTCACTACTTTCCAATATTCCCCGCCTTGGTGGTGCTAGGTAGGATAACAATCTGTTCAGGATTTTCGAGTTTCTGCAGCCCTCATCGCTCACAGTTGTCCGGTAACACCTTTCTTTGTTGAAAACCCAATTCTCATCTTCACAAATTTGGGGGCCTTTGCCCTCCTAGGTTAGGGAAACGTTTTATTTGTTTCAGACATTTCCCAAAGAACATCCAGTAGTCTCCGCACTCGTTAATCGAAAGCGCATCCTCCAGAAGGAGTAAGGTATTTTAGTATTTCCCGACGGAGCGTAACAACAGGCAGGCGCATTTGGTGCTATTCGGCATTCAGCTGTCAATACTCTACCCTGCATCTCACATATGGACGTTATTTGATCAATTCCTTCAAACAAAATGGAACTTTTGCAATTCGATCCCGAGAACAATCAATACACACCCTAATCTGAACAAAGAAGAATTGGAATTCTGTAAGAGCAAGCGAAAACTCCCCCATTTGGCACTAACTTGGAATTGTGGCAGTTTACATCGAAAAGACATCACCACGTGTGATATACAAAAGCCGAATCATTACCATTACGGAGAAAAAGACTAAGGAAACATAAAAGGAGAAATACAATATATCAGTGAGATTTTGGAACTACTGACTGCTTTTTTTCAAGAAGAATATGACATCAATAAACAAGCAATAATGTGTACGAAATTGACGCAACATACGGAAAACAAGAAATGTGATGCATAAATTGATATAAAAATTTTCTTACCGGCATATCAAATATAGAAGACTAAATCGGATGAACTCCCTACAATATCATTGAAGAGAAAGACATACGCGTTTGCAAATTTTGGAACTCACTTTTTGGACCAACATATTAAATGGACATTTCGTTTTTCGATATTACATGCTTCTGTGCATTCAAAATGGATATTTCATAGACGCTGTTTCTCAAGAAAACATTGTGAAGATCTGTGTGAGAAGAAGAAATGAAAGAAGATTTTTTGTGTGGAAAAAATAATGGAATTTTCGCCGCTTAATAAGAAGACTTATCGATGGGAAAAAGGGCGCAATCGCTTACATTTGTTTCATTTTGAAAGTACCATTACACTTGGAATTCGGAATTATTATCACCATTGGGATCGGAACAATCTTTTCCACCTCTCTACCAAAAATTTGTTCAAAACAGTTTATCTCTCTGCATTGTTCGTCGTACGCCATCGTACAGTTGTTTTTGATTTTGTGGAAATACAAACGATTATTTGGACGTATCTGAAGAAATTTCTGGAAAACAAACAAACGAATACTGATTTGCTCAGCCAATTACCAATAGACGCAACTTCTCATTATATCTGCGCGAAAATATTGCACCATGAAGAAATTGTTGGAACCGCCCCATTTGACACTACTCAGTGATTCGAGTATTCCTTCGGCTATTGTTCTATAACGTTCTACATAGTTCCAAATAATTCATTCAAATAGTTTATATTCTTCATCTCATTTCGTCTGCGCTATTACGTTTTCGAATAAATCTTCCCCATACTTCGGCCTTCCGGTTGATTATTCTTTTTTTCTACTTACATTGTCTTTACACTTCTATTCTCTCTACCTTCGTTCGGTTCTTTTCCTTTGCTACTTCATCAGCAACGTCAGTTTGCAAACGTTACTGATGCTGGAACGTGGGGAATATAATATTGATTCCCTGTGACCCAGCGCTCATACCGTTTGAAAACTGAACGATATCGCGCGGCAGCCGCATAATTGCACGTGCGCGTCTTCAATAAATAGTGGGAGCACCGCGGTTCTATTCGCACCAAGGATGGTCATTCTTCTGTCCAATTCCTGTTCATCTGTTTAACTAACTGTAACTGAGCCAGGCAGTGTATTTCTTGTATATCGAGTGTAGTATGTTAGTCCCTTACATGACTGATCGCGAGCTAATATATGTTCTCGAGCACACTAAGTGCTCATGGCTAGGTGTTAGTGTTGTATGTAAAGTATGGAATAGTATATATATGTAAGCCCTGTGTTTTGGAGTTGTGTGTAAGTTGAATGTAATGGAGTAGAATATATCATATGTAATGTAGAACTAAAGTAAACTCAATAGTGAAGTAAATTAACAGCTAGATATCCCCAGTAGTGAGTTAACATGAATACGTAGTTTTTGAACAATGATATGTTTCCCTATGTTTGTCAAATGGATGAACTGCGAATATGGACAGATTTCCGTCTGTCCGCAAAAACGTCTGGTACTGCGGCTCCCGGTACATCGCGGCTACGCTGCTCGGTCGTCGCCCATTTGCCAATGTCAAATCAATCAGTTGCAGCGAGACGACCGTTAGGAATCAACATACACCGGCACCTCCGGTCTTTTCTTCCAGATACCAAAGTGCTGTACGGCGCATTCTTTTGCCGTTTTGGAACACTTTCGCAACATTTACTGTTGAGCGCCAACAGCCGTGCTATGTATTTTAGCGAATAAGAAAAATAGTAAGATAGCTCGCTACGCGAGCTAGCTAACAAATACTTTCGCAACACGAGCTTTTCGGATTCAGATGTGAAGAAACAAATGGAATATTTTTGGATAAAAAGACTTTTGTCAATAAAATTTTTGGCTTTACTCGATGTGTTATGTTTTTACACCTCATTACACAGCATGGATGTGACAATACAAACATAGCATTAAATGCAGAGTATACAGTATGCACGTACATTCATAGGCTTTGAGCTCATGTAAAGAACAGTTTTTATCTATACAACAAAACAGAAAGAGAAACTCAGAAAACGAACACAAGAAAGACAACAATTCAGCGTAGTGAAAGTTGTGTGCAGCACGTAAAGTTCATAGATTTGTACAAAGAATGTGATATAACAGAATGCCATTTTACAGTTTATGTGGTTTAGCAAGTAAGCCGGTATCTGTGTGCTCATACGATTCTCTTGCAAACATGGAAGCACTTTTGTGCTGTTTATTGTTGGTTCTCTTTGCTAACAGTTTTGTGAATGCAGGTCCTCTTTGGTCATAGGTGACAATCAATGTCCTCCCTGTCAGGGTTCGATGTTTCCTCATCAGCCTTAGAGACGGTCTCGTCCTTTGGTCCGTCATCTTTACTTCTTGTCTGCAAACCAAATCATAAGAATGTTTACTGTGTAACATTGTCATCACTGTTGCTAACGATAGTATTCACTTCTCCTTAGTGCCCAAAGAACGCACCTTTACAAGATAGTATAGGTATGCAACCAATCCGACGAGAACAAATCCATAGGAAATTAAAATACAAATTGCGAATGTTGATGGTTCCGGCAGTACAATAACCATTAGATCCTTCAGCACAGAGAATGTCTGACAGAGAGCGTTGTGAACGCCGAATACCTGAAAGTTGCATGTACAGTTTCCTAGATAGGTTCCACGTTTGAGGGCTCAAGATAGTAGTTGGGTATTTTCTGCTTAGTGCTGGTGAAAATTAGGTATTCCTCTCAAGGAAATTCGGAAGCTATATAATGACGCAAACATCTCACAGTGTTCCGTTCGGCTTCAAACACTCCCTCCTGCATGATGTGAGTTATTGATAGATCAGCCATCCACAAACCTAAACACACAGATGATAGGTACTGTTGTCATGCACGCACAAATTTGGCAACTGGTCAAAGCGCCTCACCAAATCTCGCAGTAGCAATTCCAATAAGAAAAGCAAAGATGCTGATCATGCTGTGACCATTCGACTTGAAGTCCTTCCAGTCAATCCCTTAACGAAATATTCATTAGTAAAAAACTGTTGTGCACAAAGTGTTTTGGAATCACTGATATTCGTAATGTGAAGCATAACCTTGTGCGGATGAGTTCAATGGAGCTGGTGTGGTCCGCGGTTCAAAAGATCCCTTGAAATCGTTCCACCATTGCTGAAAACATTTGCAAATTAATCAGTAACAATTAATAGCTAGTTGTCACTCAGAAGACTCAGCAGTTATGTGTCTGTCCAATTATGTATTCAATGAAAATAATTTGGTATTTCATCCCACCCTGGCTGTGATGTTATCGAAATACCCTCGTAAATCCATAGGAGAGCCAGGCATAAATATCGAAGCGACGGCAATTATTAGAAAGAAGTTTTGAAACTGAAATGTTCAATTTTTCCCCAATCGTCAAAAAATGCTGAACTGAAGAATCAGTTTTGAACGATAAGAAATCTACAATCATGTTGTGTCTACAGATATCTGTAGTGATTCGTTTGGATGAAAATAATACAATTCGGTGGATTTGCTCATTTCATCTCCATTCTGGATTACCTAGTATGTAGTTGGCCATTTATTAAAACATTTGAACTTTTTAACATTAGTCCAGTGCGATGTTATCAAAGACTTTTTGAATTATTCTTTGGTACAATTCGCTACGTATAGTTCTAATTCGTCATTGTCATGGTGTATTACAGTATAACAGAACCTACTGCAAGTCCAAATAGACCGGTCTTCCGCACTCCCATACACCTCTCAAAAAATGCATAAGAAATGGCACCAGCTATTCCCATAGCAGATCCGAATGACCGAAACCCTCCAAGTAGCGAATCCGAAAGTCCGGCCGATTCACCGTAACCGATGGCTAACTGAACAAGTGTCTTTTTAATGGTCTCGTTTGTGTATTACAGGAAAAGTAAGGTGTTACATTCGAAGTAAAAACATTATGTTAACTAAGAATATGATGGCTAATTTACCCCATCGAAGCCTAGAACTGTCATGAAAAGAAGGGCCATTCCGAGTGCCGCCGGGAAAATACGTTGTTTCCAGTAGACAATCAGAACATGAAAAGCGTCCAGAATGGGATTCACTTTCTTCTTTTCCGTCTGTGTTTTGTTTACTGAATGAGTTGCCTTTTATGATATGCTCCTATATTGTCCGTGGGTTATGCTTAATACAAATGCTCAACTTTCCTCACCCTCCTTTACGGCCTTTTTATGAAGGGCTGGCTCATTCGCCATGAGCCTTCCAAGAATTAAGGCCTTCAGTGCGAGTGAGACTACACTTGCCGCGCCGAAGATGATCGATGTTGTGCGGAGTCTGTAAACATTTCACGTTGCGTACTGCATTCAGGAGTTGGCCATTTTACTCGCTGGGATATGGTTATTGTGTCCATTTTTTTTCGCTACGATAGGATGGTTATTGTTTCACATTTTTTTTGTCAAACTTACCCACAAATCGACACCAATCCTCCAGTAATTAAGGGAGAAATCACATTGGCTAGTTGGTCCAATGAAGTTAGAATCGCATTAAGTTCTAATACAAACAAAAATTAATATGAAGAGACAAAGGGGAAGAAAGCAAAATATGCGCAGGCAAGGCACTGCAAAGAACTTGGAAGATTCTTTACAATGCATAATATCTCCCCGTATCTTGTCGACACTAAAAATAAGCCATAAAATTCAAATTTTAATTTATAAACGTTAAACTGTACTGGATAGTTCTCCTCCTTGTCCCATAACAACCACCCAGTCTCTTCCAATAAGGTTCTTCTCTCCATTCAGAGAAAGCCGATTGACTGCACAAAATATCATACCCAAAGCGAGGAGAACTAAAAAAGTATGAAAACGCATTTCGGAATTCAGTGCATAGCGCTACGATGCGTGTTTCTTTCTATTTGCTTTGCTTAGCTAGGTTCAAACAACTCCTTGAATTGCTATGGGCATATGCCTTCTAACAATCTTTTTTCAATAAATTGTTGACTCACTTGTATATAACGTCCTTTGCGTCTGTTCATTCAACGAGAGACAGGTAACAAAACATGCGCATGCAGCCAGCAGAGAGACGTTGTTCCCAGGTACAACAAGGGAAATGCCTAAAAATGAACAGGCGGAATCTTAGATAATGATTCATATGGGCAAATTCGAATTTTGTTCACACAAATTGCAAGGTTCTAGTCTTGTCTTTGCAGCTAAATCCTAAGAAATCACACACCTTTCTTTCTCGAACAATCATCGCAGTATTTTCCAAGTGATCCGGAAAAGAGCATCTGAGCTATTCCCTCCACAAATTGTTCGATTGATACTAACCGCATTCCTCCAAGCTTTTGCATGGCCAAGGACACGGCAAACGACCAAGCTCGATCCTCCTGATCACTACTTGTAATCTATTTGATGTTTTGAAGAAGATACCAAATTGTCAGACCACAAATTTTTAGACCACAAACATTCAAAAACATGTGATCTCTTCGAGCACAAATAGTATCATTGCTCATTGGCATCCTTTGCCCACAAAAAAAAAAAGAGTTTTACAGTCACATTTCATTATTTCCAATGTTTTCAATGTCGTATTTTCATTTATTTTTGTATTCCTGGCCTCCATTTATTTGCAAATTAGTTATAGTTGCGGCCAGAAATAAAAAGTTGTGTGCATCTTGTGCTCATGCTGATTACCTCAAAAACATCATTCATGGAATCTTTTTTAACCATAAGTGAAGCGAAAGAAACCTTACCAGACATGTTAGTGTGTAGCTGGTGTACAGAAGAAAATTGTTATTAAATATTCCCATTGATTTGTTGTAGCGCAATTAACGGGTGACTCGTAATGTTTACTTCCCAACCAGAAAACTCTAGCAGCAAACTCTGAGATTGTTAGCCGATATTAAACAACAAAAGCAACATATCACACAGCATATCCCGCAACAAAGCAAGCACTATTAGGAAAAAGCATAACTAAGATCACTGAAATGGAAGCATTTAAACGAAAAGAAACGACAGAGGTATATTTATTTAATCAATTAAGGAATTAATTATCATGACGGAAACTAAGAGAATGATTTCTGACTTTGATATTATTGTGGGATGCTAGGCAATTACTCAACACGTCACTAAATTCAGTGTGCTGAATAAGAAAGTGGCTTAATAATCGTTCCAATTCCTTTATTTACAGAGTCCAAGAAGATTCCCGAATAGTACCACTTGCTTGCCAACAATGCCTAGAGCAGATATATCACAGCTTTGTTTCATTTACGGTGAACAATAAAGGGATCAGTCTATTAGAAGTTTAACCGGTGCACCCATTTGATCAGAAATGCGTTCCGCCCAGCATTAAAAGAATCCCAAAGGAATTATGTGCCCGAATTAAATTCACAAATGACCCAACTATACTACACTATATTAATCCCGACAATTGCATTTACATATTTATATTACTTTAAAAATAAAAATAAAAATAAAAAAGTGAAGGGAAACGGTTGCGACTTGAAATAGAAATGGTTATCTTTCTATGAATTATCAGCTAAAAAAAGAGACGTCAGCAGTGATATGAAACAAACGCAAAATTTTGCTCTGCTCAATACTATTTTGCACGTATGCAGTGTGGGTCTCTCGTACTTGATCTGCATAATCTGTGATTTGTTTAGTTGGTTTTTTTATATATATATTTGCACACAGTTCTGTTTTTGAAGTTAAGCCACACGAATAAAAATCCACAAATATAACTTACAACGAAGTGAATCATTACCTCTTTGTTGTACCTGACAGAAACAGAAGTCTTCTCTTGCGAATTTCAAAGGAGGGTATCCGACAGCAACTATTACTGGTAGCAGCGAGTGGTTGTGGAACATAAATCATAGCCACTCTCAACTACCAGTAATAGGCACTTGAAGGTAAGGCTTGAAGATACTGTAATGGAATGTTGAAGGGAGCTGATTGAATCGCTTTTCAGACATGCCATCTTTCGCAACGATGTAATGCAAAACAGCTCCACGTCGTTCGTTCCCAAAACATCGTTCGACGTCGTTCGACATTCTCAAAACAATAAATTTACAGCAGGACAATCCTGGTTTGAGTTGCTAACAATGTTCAAATGCCTTCGTAATGTGAATGCATTAATTGTTTATACAACAATTTATTTATAAAATATTTGATACATATATATATATATATAAATTCAACAATAAGGAAAATATATACCTCAGAAGCCAATAACACAAATAAATTAAGTATGGTATTATCGAAGTTATCAGACATACTGAGCAAGCAAGAACTTAGCAAGTTCCTTGAACAAATAAATACTTCACACATTCTTGACCCGGAAAATTTACTTCCCCTTCTAGAGACATAAGCATTGCACCGGAATGTATTAGCTTGCAGCGCATTTTTAAGTATTTCTTTTATATCCGAAGGAACGATTTATGGTTTCTCGGCACTATTCCCAGCTGATACGAACATGAAGAAAAACTGAGAAAAACGCACTGAGGACAGTTGTCGTGTGTTTTTTGACAAACATTTCCCAGAACACACGAATGACATTGCTCATTAAGCTTCAATTGCTTTCTGTATTTCCGTGCCGGAGAAGTTGTACTCTCCTCTTTGCTTACAGAGACGTGAAAATAAAAATTGCTTTGTAGTATGGCAATATATATCACTGTTCGCGCTAATTGTAAACTTATTGGGCTATACAATATGCCTCATTATTATTTTTTAGAAAATTTCCCGATATTCCCGAGCCATTTTGTGAATTTCACGCCACTACTATGGACGCAGACAATTATTAGATGAGAAAGAGGCTGTTTTGTTTATATTTCTGCCAGAAACTACTCATACATAGATTCCGCCTTGCAATTTTCGTAAAACGAATATTTAGTAAAATCAAGTCGAAAGCTCGCAGTAAAAATCTGTGACACTCAGTAAGTATGGTTGATTTTACTTTTTACTTCTCGACATAAAAGTATTCTCTCAATATACCTGAACATTTTGAGAAAAAGAATGGAGGTAGTTCCTTGTCGAGATAAAGGAACTTTATCAACGGTTCTCAGATTTGATAAAAAAAAAATTTGCGGATAATGCTCATTTTGTCTTGCTTCTATGTATTTACTCCTGTAGGATGGACCATAATTGGCTTCGTTCTAAGAATGTCTGGGGCAGCATTGAATTCGCTCAAGAATCCCACTAACGAATGTTGATATAGATGGCAAAGATCGTGTCATTTTACATATTGAAAAAGACGCACTGCTCTCCTTTAATTGGTCTAATTGTCTTGGAGCGAATGCCGATCCATAAATATCATTTTGGTTGGAGTTGATGAATAGTATATGCCCTGGTTTGTCTATTATGAACGGAACGTGCGAGTTGTTGGGCATGGTAAAGTCCCGCTTATGTGGGCGCTACACTCGTTGCACCATAAGTTACATATCACCTAAAGGTACAAACTCAAATTCACCCAAATTGCCGAATTATGACCTGCATCACATTAAATGGCTTATAGCGTCTTGAGTAATGATCTACGGTTTATTTGCGCTGAAATAATTTAATTGTGAATCGTATGGTGCATTCCAGGGATGTTAATTCACTAAAGCAATTAAAGGACAATTCCAAATCACCCTCCCAGCTTCTCATCAAAGAAACCCTTCTGCAGATTTTCATGTGGAAATTTGCAAGCGTGTCAGATCAATTAGAAAAGCTAGCTGGCCTTTCCATTAGTAAACTAACCATAAGCTTTACACCTGAAATTTTTGCGACAACATTATGATGTAAGAACTTGTTGGGTGTAATCAAACAATACATATATGAAAACAAAATTTCAGCTTTGAATGTCACTTGCGTAGAAAGGAACATTAATCTACGGTGCAATTTAGCAGCTGTAAACAAAAGAAGTATGGATAAACAATGCAAGTGGGGGGATTTGTGGTTTTCTTTCAATTTCTGTTTGTTCTCATTTAAATCGCCCGAGCCGTGCGAAAACTGTGTGTAACTTAAACAGAACGTTTGCTTGTTTCAATTACCTTCGGAGATCCCCGTTGTCCAGCAACAATAAGTAGCACACACTAGGTTTTTACAGGGTAAACTAGCAGGACGTTCTCTGATGCAACTTATTGATTATGAGTCTTAAAGTGTGAATATTCTTACTATTACTTTATTTTCGTCGTACAGCTCAATGCCATTGTTTTATTTTGGATTTTTAATACCCAAATGCTAGATATTTGTTTTTGTTGTCGTTGCCACACTTTCCACATGCCTATTCATAAGTTGTTTACTGGAAAAATCTGGCATTGAAGGATGCGCGGCTTTTCAATCAAATTATAGATATTGTGAATCGAAAAGTGTCGCACCTCGTAAAGCGCAATAGTTATGTGTTTCCTATATTTACAACCTTTCTGCATTTATTGACTTCTCGATCATGCATGCACAACATACTCCAAAAATAACAAAAACAATCTGACATAGTGCTCTTTGTATTATGGGTTCCATCTCTTATATTTTTCTTCTAGTTATATATTCTGTAAGCCGAGGGAAATTTTATGGACCGACTCGTGTTTGCAGTTAAGGAAGCATTTTTTCTAAGTAGGGGGCAGTCAAGCGTTACGCTCATATAAAGCGCCTGACCAATGCTTTCAAACAATGAAAAGGAAATAAACTCTCTCCTTGGTGGTCCCACTAATGCAAAAGCTTAGAGCCCCTTCAGAAGTTTAATCCTATTTAAGATAGATTTGGGGTGTTCCTGACATAACAGTGCACATTTTGGAAACCGTCAGTTAGCAGGCTAAGCCGTTAAGATTTAAACCCGGAATTATGTCTATATTGCACTTTCATATATGCAAGTAAATATATGAACGCTATTCCGGTTCTATATACTTTACACATTTTGTACATTCCTCGTTTTATGCATCTTTCTGAGCTATTAAATATGCTGTTTATTTTAATTGCTCTAGTTTCTCCTGGAATTCCTATAAAAAAGCGTGTTGAGAGTGGTGGATATGCACGGGTGTATGTTTATGAGTGTTCTGGCTATACATTTGCGTGTCTTCGTTATCTTGATTCTTTCTTTCTTTTTTATCTGAAGACCCTCGTTCGTGTGTGAGAAAAAAAAACTGAACGTGCAATATATTGCGATTTTCGATGAAGTGGGACCGAGAGAGGAAAAACATATGAGAGGAAACCTTCACTTTGGCCCCAGTAATGCAACATTACGATTATAGTTACTTCATCAAAGCAACTGTCACTTATGTTTGAATTCCACAATAAAAAAAACTACCGTTGAACCCCACCTTTGAAGCAGGTGTATTATTTCCACTTGATAGTTGTATATGTGGTGTATTTTGTGAGTCTTGAAAAGTACATTTTCAAGATCCTAGAACACTTTTCCGTGTGATGTTTATTATTTATCAAACTTTCGAGTCTTGTGATTAACGTTAAGGTTCGCGAACAAGCAATTATGCTGAACACATGCAAATACATTTTTGGACCCATGGTCAGCACATGTACAAATGTATTTCTAACAATAAGCCTAATTGCAAGAATAATGTGTGACTTCATCTGCCTAACATGTAGAGGATCTTTTTTGTTTAGTGGCCCAGCAAGAGGTACTGAGTGTAGTTCTGTATGTATATGCTTTTGTTCCTCTGGATTTTTAGTGAATGATACGTTTTTTAAGTGGTTTTACATTCATGAATTCCCAATCTGGAAGTGTTCACAAAAGATGGTCGCTTTTCTAAGACTGCACGTATGTATCTTATCGAACAGCACCTGATTCCCATAGCCCCCTTTCCAGTTTCCCATTTACATAAATAGTTATTACATTTTCGAACTGACCATTTCGTCATTCCAATAACCTTAATTGAATTTCCTGTGTAATACTTTTTTTTGTGTCGAATCCGGAAGACTGTGCGAATTATTCTTTTTAGGCGGTAGAAAACCGGAATTGAACATGAGAGAGGTCCACTTTCTGTAATTGGCCACAGAGTTCTTGTTCGGCGTACAAAAACAGACAGACTTGCCGCATCTCTGAAAGAAACCCCACGAAGGATAACGATGCTGACGCAATAAAACGATATTCATTAAATTAATTGGTTGTTCGATCGAGAATTCCTGTGAATTTGGTTGAATACAGTAAAAGCTTTACCTTTTTGTATGCGCCCTGTAGATGCTACTTCATTAATCCAATTAAGTGATTTGAGCTTTAGTGCAGATTAAAAGAATCGTTCTTTTTTGGTTGACCTTTGGCCCCGGGACACTAGAGTTGTTATTTCCTCTGGGACGTTACTTATTTGAAGGAGATTCCTCAATTCTGAGGAAAAGCACATGATGGGGGACAAATCTGCTTATGCTAATCGTAGATCTGGAGAGAGACCGCCTAAAAACGGCGAAATGTTGGTACGATTTTGTACGATTTTGTGACATCAGTAACATGTTCATGCACTTTAACTACAACTTAAGTTAACCCCATTTCATGCCTTCTTTGTCATACGGTATCGAAGGCCACTAACTATACAGCACTGCCTCAACAGACGACCAGCCATGCAAACTGGCCATTCTCAGCAAAGAGTACATTTTAGAAAAATATTTCGAAATACGTGTTCCCAGCCTTGAAACTATCGTGTTAAAAGGAACGAACATTCTCTTAAACAGGAGAAAGAACACCATTTTTGCCATCAAGTACTCAGGCAATTAAATATTATTTCGGTGTGGACGGCAACAATCCATAACACGGGTTGTAAACCACTATTAAGAAACGGATGCGTAGTGTATATACTATATAAAAAACAAGTTGGGGTTGAGGGCCCTCCTTCCTTCTTAGTAATCGAATCTATTTCCGGTTTGTTTTTGTCTTGAGCAACATGCGGACCTCCTCACTATACATCCGCTTGACTTTGATCCCGACGCGTTCCCCCGCTTGAGATCACACACTAAACACTGATAACCTTCTTCCATAAACATAGTACCTTAAGCTACTCTTTGATTGTATCTTCCTCTTTCTCGTTTCCTCAATTGCCTCAGTTTCGTACTCTTTACCTGTACATTCGAACTTTTCCTGTACACAACGACTGATATATACATATGAATCTCCCCAATGTCGCCATGTGTTGGTGAAATACATAAAGTGCTAAATGCTAAATTAAAGAAGTTTCCTCTGCGGTTCTTCCCCTAAAATCACGTTTTATCTGAAAACAAAAAGTACAACGGCTAAATAATGATCAAATTTCGCTTCTTATTCGTAAATCAAACAAGGCTTAACTACAAGTCAGAATTGTTCCCAGAATTCACCTTCCACCTCTTTTGTCATTTTAGAATTGGAGCGGAAAATGCAGTATGCACTAAACATTAGCGTTCAAAATAGTTGCGTCTAGTACTTTTTCTTTTCAAAAGATGACTTTCTCCGGGTCTTTGTTTTTGTTACTCAATGTAGGCACTTGAATATTTCCTTTGAAAAAAGGCCGGACTAATCTTCCTCATGACATTTTTACTTCTTTACTGAGAAAATTTAGCTTGATATGGGATCTATACGAATATTATATGCAATAGCTTTATTGCAGAATATTCCAAAATTGTACACACCACGTGGGTAGCGGCGTTTTCTCTGTGAAAATTATGCTATAGTTTCTTCAATATTTATTGCAGGAAAAATATGTGATTTTAAGAGAAATGGGCGACTTTTATCCTATTGGAAGGCCACCAACACCATTTCGTAATTGACTAATACCAAATTAGTTGTCATCTCTTTGGAACCATTCTTCCTTCACACAACGAGAGTCTAGGCAAATGGTAACCCAATACCAACTTTTGCTGGCCCAATGCCATTTCAGCAAAGCAATCAGCACCCTAACTGCAACCATTATCAATTTTTCGAAAGCGCCAATCAATGTTTTTGGAACCACCGTTTTAATTACGATACAGCTTCTTTAATATCCTATTCTCTTTTTGTTTGCAAGTAGCACATGTTGTTTGCAATTTTATTAATAATCGCCGCATGAAATGACTGCGACCACCCCATTTTTATTACAACTAGACGATTACTGCATCGGTTACATTTTTCAGTTATCTATGAGCACAAATGAATGATAGACGTTATGCCGTAATTACGTGTTCTTCTATACTGATGTATATACTTCACGGAAGCAGTGAATAATGAAGTCGTTCCAATAAACACGTGCGTCCTGATTATTTTTCATCTTCGTCTGTTGACAACGTTATTTCTTTTAGAATTTTATTGTTGTTGGAATGTAAAAAAAATTGTTTTTGCCTTCTTCAGTTTTTCTTATTCATTTATTTCTATGGAAAGAACACTTGGACCAAGAACCTTTGTTGGGTTTGAACTTCTTGAGCTTTATGGTCCCAACCCTTTAGCAGGAATGGGAAAGGAGTTGGTCTGTTCCATAGTATCTGTGTTCCCGCTTTGTCTTTCTCGTAGTTGATTAAAAGCCGAAATTCGATGCCTTTTGCTATGAGGACAGTTGCCCGAGCATTGTCATTACAATGGAATACAGTGGAACTGCGAAACACTTAGCAACCCGTAATGCATGAAATGCACTTCCCAAATGCATACAAGATCTGCTTCTGAAGTGTTAAATAATATATTTTTGATAAACGAATTTTTCGTACGTTTTCGTTCTGTTAAACTGGGCGGATAAATTCCATATTTCGTTCCACAATTTCTGTGTACTAATTCTTAATCGCCAAGGTTTGGCATCCTTCGAATGTGTATTTCTGTTTTTGTTTCTTGCCGGGGACCACCCAGTCGTGGGTTGGAACCCACGTAATACGTTTCCCGCACCATATATTGGACCACTCGGTGATTTGAAATGCGACAGCTTGTTGAAAGAGAGAAGACCAATCATTGACACCCCATCCCGCATATATGTATACATATCCACAACATAGAGTATATATATTGGTACACACCAGAATGTCGATTTTGAAGAAACCTGTCAAATCTCATTTTTTCATAGTTCTCTTTTTTATGTGGTAAAATAAGTGAACTGCAAATTGCGCTTGTTAACTAGACAAACTGGATTATATTATTAGTGAAGCCCTTAAACGTACTATTTCCATATATAGAAATAGTACCATGTCACATGATAAACAAAAAAGATAACAATAAACTGATCGTCTCGAACCTTCACTTCACTCAGATTTTTCACTCGATCGCATTAATGTAATAGACATTTTTATTCAAAACGACATCGCGTGATCACAATTAATTTCAGCGCCTTTTTTTTTTGGTCTGCAGTAGTATTTTTCGCGAACGCATTTTTAGAATTTCATCAATTAAATTGTCATTTTAATCGAGGAATGTGGGGGAATATGCTATTTCTTTTCTACGAAAAAAGAAGGAAAAATTCCCATTTCTGTAGGCGAGCTACCTTTTACTAACTTTTTGTTAGAAAAATTGCACCTCGCTACAAATATGAAGCTACCAATTACGACCCTACGCAATTAGCTACTTTCCTTAATTGGTTGTGTGATAAAGATAATTGTGAGACCGAATCAGGAAACTGTGGAATGTTTTCAACAATTATTAATTGCTTTGTAAATGCATGCATCAATGTAGTGAAGTTCAAATAGTTTGCACATTCCTTTTAACTATAAATATGACAACCGATATTCTCTTTCTTCAATAAGGTGTTGCGTTTGTTATACAAATTCCTTATTTTGGGACTAAGATACATGTTTACATAAGCGGAATCGCACAAAGTGATCGTAAGTGTAAACGATGTGTGCGTGTGTACATATATTGGTGTAAATCTAGTGTAACAATCCTTAATTTTACTTATTTTTAGCTGAAGGTCCTTTTTTTGTAAACTAGAAGTCGGATTTGTGAGTAATTCTTGCAGTCTCTCAGAATCGAGTTCCGATGATCGAGGTTAATTCCATCTAGAGAAGACAAACGTTTTCAGCGCAATTATTTCCGCTCCAATAAAGGCCCTTCTCTGTTATTTATTCTATTTTTCGGCCAGACGGGATCAATGATAGCTGGTGTTTTGCCCAATGAAAGCCTCTACGAAAAGCCCCCTTTTCTGAACTCATTAGCGAAAACTTAGATACGATACACAATTGCAGAGATCAAAACAGTTTAAATTTGGCGGTGACCGAAAATAATTACCGATCTGACCAATATTTTCCGATCCCCTACACAGGCCGAGAGAACGCGGAACAAACTACTGTTCGTCTATTTGTGGTTGCAGAACTAGTTATTGAAATAATCACCCTGACTGTTGAATTTCGATTAACTCCATTTCGTCACAAAACCAAAGTTTTTGGCATTATTCAGCTTGAACAGACACGGGGGAATACCACCAATGATCACATAATTGGGTAGCTAAGTAGCTTATACCATATGCGCCAATTGAGTATGCATATATTATTATTGCCTTTTCTGCTCAGTCAGGGTTTCTATTATATGACTAACAAAGATCATCTTTTTAGAATATGTAACAATGTGCTTATTATTTAAATACACTCATCTTATTCGTCTTCAACTTTAAGCTTCTTTGTTTGGGTTTCAATGTTTGAATATGCCTGTCTGTTTATCAGCGTTTTCCTGCTGACTGCTCATTGTGAGTTTTGTACAAAATTTTTTCTTGGCACAAAACACACTTCTGCTTTTTAAAAGCATTGGCTCGAACTGGAAGTAACCTTTCCCGTTTATCAAAAAGAGTAGATTTTATATGTTTTGCTCCGTTTTTACCATATTTGTTCTCATTATATAACTACGAACTAATTTCGGACTCTGCCGTAAAAACAACAAGCATCCAATGTGGCACCGCACGAAAAGTGTAGCTATCATGGTATTCAATTTCGGACACGCACGAATAAAAAGTCATTGACATACGTAAAGTTGTAGACAGCTTAAGTAACCGTCCCTGCTAGAATACAAGACACATAAACTGCTCAAAAGGTTTCACTGCTAATTAAAAACGTCATGTTGATCCAGAGATGTTTGGATATGCATCGCTATTGTTTCCTTCCATTCAGCCGTTGACCCTGCCCCTCTATTCGAATTGCCGTTTTTTGTTCTATACAAAAAGAGCAAATTATCCGTGCTCTACGCGTTGACTGACCGAAATTCTCACGTTTTAATCACTGTGTAAGTGAGGTTGTCCTATCAATTCACGGCGGTCTAGTATTTGAAGACAAATGTTTTTCTTTGATGATGTTAATGCTGTCTCGCTCATTTCTCTTTATTCTTTTTATACTTTACAAATTAGCATTTTTAACCACTTTTTACGATATGCATTCTTAACTGGACCCGATAGTAAGGATTATTGTCTCTTAAAATTAAGCATAATATATTTTCTGATAATATGCTGGATGGTTTCTGCACGACGGCATGACGTGCATCCTCTTTTCACAGTCTTTTGTAAGCCATGATTTTGTATATCAGCTCCATGGCAATTGTAATATATGTGTGCTGTCAAAGGGTTGAAAAACGTGTTATTTTCGTTATACATTTCGTCGTATTTTGAATTTAAATGTCCGGTTGCCAGCGGCGACTCGTCAGGCGCCTCTTCCTTCCTTTATATATGACCTTCCACGGTTGTTTGCTCTTATTGTTAGAGCTTCTGCACCCACCATCCCGAATTTTAGAAGAGCCTTGCTCCTGGGGTTATTCGCATGATTTAATAACATTCGCGCCTACATTTTAATAAGGTCGTTTCTTTCTTCATACGGAATAAGTGTTCCAAATTTCTTAAAATAACTGCGTTGATTCGATTTGGCGGCTGCTGTACGAAATGCTACTTATATAGTGGCTGACTATTCATAATTAAATAGCTGACGGTGCGTAGAGCTGACGGTATTTCAGCAGGGCCGATTATATTTCCTCCTCTCTCGATACAAATGATGAGCATTGTTTTTTTTTATCAGTAGTAAAACACAAGGACATACAAGAACGTGGCGAACCTGAATGTAACCTGTTCAACGTTTTGAGTACTTTGCACTGATCACTGATGTGCTTTCAGGGATTTGCAAAAAAAAATTATTTCTTAGTCGTAGCACGGTTTCCTATGGACTGAGGCTCCCAGAATATTGTGGACTATGAAGTGACAAATGTGGTACTGTAGTACTGATTGTGACTGTGAAATCCTTCCACGTTGGAGCCATCATGATTCGTGCACAGTACATAATACTTTCTCAGTGGTCGTACATGCAGAACATGCAAACATGTTTTCTATTTTCCCACCAAAATTTAAATTTAACGTTTCATATTACAATTAATTAAATGTATCTTGTTAATTAGATAATTGATTCCATTGCCCAGCCGTAATTTTCGTCTTAATTTTTTTGAGAGACGAAAAAAAGGTAAAAATTCTCCCGGGATCGAATAATTGGAGTGGCCGAAAAGAAATGAAATAATCTCATTTTCACGTCGGACTTCTTTGTCTATGTCTCGCATGTTAGCGGCAACGAATTATTTTAATTGGGTGCATTTTATGTCGCTCCGCCCACTTTTGCCTTTCAGACGGTAAGGTGGCCGTTCATAATCAGAATTTGCCCCAAGTGTGTCCGCAGCTCACTCTTAGAGTTACACTTGATCGAAAGGTTAAAGCAGTTGTCGTTAGGATCAATTCAGCTTCTAAGCCGCACTAGTTGGTAGATTTGATTAATTATTTCGGAATATAATGCAGCCGGAATTTTGTTTGCAGTGATTCTATACCATTACTGAGATCTTATGATGAATGCTTCATGGTTTGCGTTAGGATGATTTTCTCTTTTGTGGATTATCTCCACAGGCTATATATCTCAGGGGCTAATTCATTCGCAAAGATGCTCATCAATCAATTCTGGCAATCAGACGGAAATGAGATTCCCCATCCTCTCCATATATATTTTTTGATTCCCGATGATACTATTTTACTGGGAATTTTCCCAGTTGAATGTGAATCAGACTTATTATGTACTTTTGCTTTTATCTTTATGCTTTTAAACAATATATTTGATTTTTGGCGACGATTGTGTCAGTCTAGTGGTAAGTGCATAGTTGTACGGATCGGCATCTTACTTTCTTTCTCTGCTTCCAGGTAAAAATGACCGACGATGAGGACTCACCAATGATTGGGTACCATATTGAGAGATACATGTATGCGATTGGCCTTGTTCTTGGAAGCGTTGCCGTCCTGTACATGGGAAGGAAGCTGTTGAAAGGCGAAAGGGAATTGGTTGGTTTCTATCAAACTTGAGATGTAGCAGTTACTTGTGGCTGCAAAACTGACTATACAAATTATGAACATCGCACAACAAACAAATCAACATAATTCAATTAGCTGTTTTTCAAATTGTGTAGGTACAAGAGAGCTGATTTAAATACTTTAGATTATCGCTGCCCGTCTTGTATCGTATAAGATCTCCCTCACTGTCGCTGATATGATTATTCTCTTCGTATATGCTCCTGCACAGTTGGCATGGATCACAACTTTCTGGGTTTGCTCGTTGTAATTACCTGGCGAACGTTCTAGGATCACATCAAATAGGCGAATTAAGAAAATATTTTGCTTGAGCTTATACAGTATGAGAACAAGAACACCGGTGTGGATTATTTTAGTGGTATGGTGGTGATATATTGTGCCGCGGATTCAAATTCACGATCACGTTCGCTTTCCATCTGACAGCAAACATGCAGGTGAGGGGCTGCACAACTAGATTTAAGTTGTCCTACCCATGATTTCTTCATTTAACGCTACCTACAATTAGTTGAAGCACATCCAAAGAACGACACTAAAGGATACCAATACAGGTGTTGATCGCATTTGACCGAGTCTACATCACTTCGCGTTTGAACCAAGTTTGTGCCACAAGGAAGGATCAAGGGGTAATATGTTGCAACTAAAACAGGGGAAAACTGCATATTGAATGTTCAGCGCTAAATGTATCGTTACTTACTTTCAGTATAACCCCCGCACATACCTGACCATAGCGTGGGCAGTGGCTCTTGTCTGTGCACTCCCACAGCTTTTTATCTTTGGAGTAGACAATCAAGTGGGAAGCCCACAATGCGTCAGTCTCTGGTAAGTAAAAGTGTAAAAACGGCCTACAATTTCCACACTTTGAGTAGTGGTCTTTTGACGAATATTTAGTATTCTATTCTTACAAGGACGTATCTTAGACAGAAAAAGCATGAAGTAAATAGTGTGAAGTAAAAAAAAAAACAGTAAAATTCTAATTGATGATTTTTACGTATTTATAATTAAGGACCAAAAACCGCTTTGCCTATCACAAGGAGAAACTGGAGTTACAAGATTATGATTGGTACCTGGACACACTCAGAAACGAGACATTCAAGGTGAAATATATAAAATCAGTATTAAAGAGCGATTTCATCGTGATGTGGGGCGAACCAACGATTCCCCCTTTTATTCAACAATTCCCCCGTCCCCCCTTTAGTGGCGATACGTCTGAATATGCATATAACTGCGTGACAAAAAAGTGCATTTCTGAAGTCGCTTGTTTAAACAAAACATTACAGAGAACAATTTAATCGAATAAAGACATCAAGGAACATACGACAGCAATGCTACGCACTCAGCTTTAATCTAAAAAAATAGGCCGTTCAGATAAAGCCTAAACCCGTTCCGAAGCCGACCAAGACTCTGGAGGATATCGAGAACGCGTACTATCAAGTGCTTGTTATTGAACAGGCGAGTGGTTACACCATATCAAAAATTCATAATAAAAGTATGCGCTTGAGGATAAATACTAAACAACTTTTTGAATACATTTCAAGTGTCAATGATGTAAACAGGCATGTCTTTCCAAAAAATGCAGAAACTAATCGAAATATATATATATATCTTATAGGTGTACAACATCTTCCACCTGGCCACAATTTGCGTGGTCCCATATGTAGTTGAACTACTGTGCTACGCATGTATTATGTACCTATTAAAAGGAGCTACAAATGGACACTTCTTAAGCTTAAAAGACATCAGACAGATGAGGTATAGTTTTCGCACAAAGATATAGAACAAGAAGTTTTAAATATCTTTTATTTTTGAAAGTATAGCATATTAAAAATTAAGCATCCGCTGGTGTGTCTGTCCGAATATATTCAAAAACGGTCCCCGGAACGCACGCTCACGAAGAAGACAAATTCATGGAGAAACGCCGATGGTTGGAACTTTTGTGAATATTGCTGAAGTAGTGTTTTCCTTTGGTCTAATGATAGAAGCTGTGTCAGCATACTATGTGGATATAGCAGTATTTTCTCTAAAAGCAGTATTTTGAATATACCCTATGGTCGTGTGACATTGTTTCTCTGCAGATAGAAGTTGCTGCGGCCGAATCAGACCGCCCGATGCGAAGTGTGAGCGTTGCAATGGGAGAACAAATTGTGGTGGAAGTACACGACGAGGAGAGAAATAGAACCACAAGTCAGTTGGTGTAATTTATAGACATAAGCTTGCAATCTTAGGGAGCTAGTCAAATGTTGGACTCTACGTGATCATACCAACCCCTTATTGCAGCCCCTGTTTCGGAGCCTGTACCGTCCACTTCGACAGGAATCAGACGAATCCGACGTCTCTCGGTCGATGATTCCAAGCTTTGTCCCCCAACACCAAATGGGCCAACCAGAGTGGCCTGCATCGCCAGCATTGAGAACGGACAGGATGTCGAGGAAGAAACAGACCATGAGACAACTAACGAGGCAACCCCGAAAAATAATAGAGCCCTGAATTTAGGCCCAGGAGAACCATCAACCTCAGCAGGACTTACAGCAGGTGCGCGATTGGGAGATATCAGTCATCAGATATTTTCCTTAGATATGCATTTTAAGAAGTAAATCAATATATTCTCTATACATGTATAAATTAGGAGCCGTAGATGCATTTCGAGAATAGCTTCATTATTTGTAGGATCCTCCACAGCTGATGAAATCGATGACATCACATCAATTCGCTCAGCTTCTCCAATGTTTTCCGGACGGTCACAGGTAAATGTGAGTGAAATTCGTGAATTATTAGATTCCCAATTTGCACGATACGACTTGTATTTAGAAAAAATCTTTAGCGAACAATAAAATAACAATGCACGATGTTTCTACAGACCTCTCGCTCTTTCCTGCTCAGTCCTCCGCGCAGAGAGCGCAGACGTGCAAGTGCACCACCTCCAGGAGAGAGAGGACCAGTGAGACCATGGATGAACACATTGGCAGAGGCGAGACGCAAGACACGAAGAAAGGTGAGTTATAACAGTCTGTGCCTTGAGCATAGAAAGGTTTGATTCCCTCGTTCTATAACCTGATGTTTCAGGCGTTCCTGATGCTTACCCTCAACTTGATCTTCTGGGGACCGTACTGCCTACTTGGCATTATCACTGCCATCACCGTATTTGAAAACTACCACAACTTTAACTTTGTCTGTGCTCTTCTTGTCTTTAACGCAATCACGAACATTCTCCTCTAAACGATGGGAGAAGGACGATATCTAGTCAATAGTCAATAACAATTGGTTTTGTCCGTTTTGTTTGTTTAAAGTTTGAAGCGAAACAATAGTGAAATTCAATGTTAATAATAGAAAAAACTATTAGAGTCGATAGTGTAGAAAGCTCTCATTTTATCGCGTTTGTCAAAGGCGGCTAAATGTCTGAACCTCGAAAATACAGTTACCGTTAATACCGTCACCGCTGCTAACATACCGTTATTTTATTATAGTTGAATGGGGTTCGTCTTTAAGTTCAGCGGTAACTTTGACTATTTTTCTCACCCTCTTCCCTATAATGGTGAAATCCATGTGTGACCGAAGACTCTTAACAACGAAGAGCAAACTTATTTATTTATGCCACTTTTTGCTTTTAAAATGTTTTTTCAAAGTTTACATAATATAAGGTTCCCAAATTTGACAGAAAACGCAGAACAACGAAGGTTTTCACAAATCGTAAATGTCGGGGATTAATATGAATGTAGCCATAATGATCTCTATTTTAGATCGGGTTCTGTTAGAATCCATGACCAAGTCTTAGTTTTTCTTTTCGCACTTTTATATGCCTGAAGTTTGTCTGTTTATCCGCTAGGAAGCATTGTGCACATGCCTCTATCGTTGAGAATGTATTTATTTTGTTTAGACAAATGTACAAAATACTGAGTATAATAACTGTGTTTTTACTTTCTGCTAGTTGCTGGTTTACTAAGCAAGCATGTTCCAGTGTATCACGTTCGAAAAGTGTTAGTTGCACTACTTCTATTGAAGCTTCTAATCGCAGTGTCTCAGAAGAGACACTAGCCTACATAATATGTTAATTATCTCAGTTGCATCTTATTGTGAGGCAGTGCTTAACTTGCCATTTTGACGAGCATTAACTTGTCTAATCTTGCGTAAATAGTAAATTCTTGAAGCCATGGCCGTTGTTGACGAGGCCCCACAATGGCAAACCGTAAGAGACACTCTTTTATGGGCACATTGTTCCTCTTCGCAAAATACTTTACTGTTGCAACTTTTCCTTCCGATCTTTGTATTCGTGACTGTTCGATTTGTCGCCATGACCGTGTCTCTATTTTCGCTGATACAATCCTAATCTTTATGATCAATCTTGTGTTGTATGCAAATGATAGTTAGTTGTACAAATAAAACTTTTCTAATATTTCGGCCCATTTCAAGAGACGTCCCATGTGAAAACAATATATTGGATGTATATTTCATAAGTTAAAAGAAGTAAACAAGAAGTAGGGTTACTTGTAGTATCCTTACATCTCTTTAGTTGTGTTAGGGATTGACCACGCAGCCAATATACGTCAGCCCATTCATGTTTCCAATGGACACCAACCCCATACCCATAATAGCCGACCACGCAGTCGATTTATCCCAGATCAGCACAAACCCGCAGAAAAACAACCCTTCGAAGACAACCTCACCGACAACGACGACCAAACCACTTAACAAACGAAATATCCAGTGCCAATACCATTGAGATGTCCGACCTTGACAACACTGTTCTTAGACACTTTATGCTTAAAGTTGACAAGACAACAGAATAGTTCTGAACAACACAAACGAATACTGCTGAAACCATTTCATTGATATCTTGTCAAGCACATGGCTGATACACGACAATGAAAGACTCTAAAACAATATATACACATATACATAAAATAAGATATGCAATTCAACAAGAAAGGTGGAACAAGGAGGCAACATAATGCGTAGAAAATCACAAGGAATGATAAAACAAAAAGAAAATACATCACAAATTAGACCAAGCGACTGGACCAAATACCCGAATGGTTAAATTTTTCTATGTGTACAACCAACTAGGCGTTTACCATTCAATTTAATACAGTTAGTTCCCTACAAATGAAAGGGAAAATTAAATTTTGCTTTAATTTTCCATTAAGGTATTTTAATGAGGAATACATGAAATCTTAGATTTAGTAAGAAGTATGTTAAGTAAGTAATTTACACATTATTTCATGGGTTTCATGAATGTAAAATGAACTATACGGTGTAAATAATGAATGTCAACTATCTAGACACAGCATTTTATAACATGTTCATACCAATGGCGACCATCTGATTCACTCTTCCGTTATTGAGTCATCTAGCTCCGTAACTCGTCTTGGTGAAGATGGAGAAAACAATCGAGACCTCTTCAGGGAGAAACTCGGGCGCAACCAGCCTCTTTCAGGCTTCGGAGGGGCTACCTAAAAAAGGTGAACACATTGACCATATATAACTGACACGAAGAAAAAACATGAATACTTTTTGCGGGGTGGTCTACAAAATCGAGACTGGCCACATTTTCTTCAACAGGTTCGAGCTGTCTGAAATGCTTACCGGGGTCGTCATTTCATCAGAGAGTCTTGAATGACCCTTCCATTTCTTCAGAATTGGTGTGTCCAATAGAGGTGTCTTTCGGCTGAACAAGTCCGACATTCTCTTGAACGAGTGCCTCCTTTTTTCGTTTCTCTTGATGATCGGAAGAGTCTTCGTAACAGTTCTTGCAACTCTCAGTGAGCGGAACCTAAATAGTTTTGGTTACAACATAGACGTTTGTCACGTTGAAACGAAATATTGGTTTTCATAGTATTATTGTTTTATAAAAATCAAGAAAAACGAACCCCCAGGACTTGCGCGAAACATTTCTTTCGGGAGTGGTTGCGGAAGGTGGTGACTTCAAAGCATCCCTCGGCACGGTCTTGATGAAGCTGACATTCTCTAAAATAAATTATTTTCATTTTGTCGTTTTCACTTCAAGCGATGCCAATAATCGGATAGTCCATGCCTCCTCTGGCAGTTGAACCCCTGCGGGAAACAGGCAGAAGAACAATTGTCCCAGTAATTGAACTTGGAACCCTGACCGAACATGTCTTAATTAAAGAAGTTGCAAACGAAAAACAGAATATCTTACAAACACGTACCCCAATAAGAATCATGCACTCCCGAACTGAGTGGGAACGATCGAGAACATGCATTCATCAGTCCTCTCCTCCATTTCACTAGGTTATCGGTCACTTTAAAGAGAAGTTCCTCATCCTGCCAGCAGATTCTCACTGTGCACTCCGACTGCTTAAAATAAGGATTTGAGTTGAGTACTGGTGCATGTTTTGAGTTGAGTATTCATTTGATTTCTCTCTCGTATTGTTTTCAAGGAGGATGAGGATTGTAGAAGACCAATGAATCCAAGCTAGTCGAGGTGGGCGTGATCAACCAAGGGCTTCCAAGCAACGACAGATTAGACACGGCACTTGAAACTCACATTAAAGTTAACAAGTCTTGTCTCCAACAAATCAATTTCAGACATGTCGATGGCGCGACCGCTGTCAGAGGAGCTGAAATGCAATGTTATGAGAGATTCAGAAAAAGCAAAAGTAGTTGTTGTTCAAACGACATTAGTGTTGCAAGTGTTTGCGTATTAATTGTAACATTTGCCTCACGTGCAAACAAAAGATTTTCAGTTATTTTAAGTACATCTAAGACTGACGTATAGATGAGAAGAGTGCCAGAGTGCAGTAGGACGAAAGCCATCATTTCTTCCTTTGTGCCGAAGAAAGTTGAAACGTTCTGCATCTAGAAAAAGAATTTAACTAAAAAAATATTTGCGAAATGCACGTTCATTGATTTTGCTTTATATGCGAATACATCTTAATTGCATGCACGAATCCGATGACTTCCATAACGAGTGACAGTATTGCAAAAGTCTACTAATGATAACCATATCTTCAAACGCACCGGATAATATCCCCTGCAAAACGAGGATTTTTGTCCGGTGAAGAAGCCGAGCACGTTGAACAGAGTCACTTTCTAAAACAGATTCAATAAATAGTGCAAAATTTAAGGATTAATTTTTTTTACGAAATTCGTAAATACCACTTACATCATTCAGACTGGAGCTTAGTGGCAATAGATATCCATTAGTTGCACATTCGAAGGTCTCCTCATTGGTTTCCTCTAGAGTCTCCATATTATCCGCAGAAAAGGCTGTTAGTATTCTAACGGAACTCTAAAATATCAGCATGTATATTTTGGTATCGTAGTGTAAAAGACGGACAAGAGCATAATATATAACGAGTATTACAATGGAAGTATTTAGACAAATAGTTCTAACCGAAAAAAAAACGGTCGAGTTGGGAAAAAAGAAACGAGAAGTGGGGCGATGTGGGGGGTGGGGTGATTGAATGAATCTGTCGATGATTTTTGGCGGGACTGTGATGCCCGCGGGTGATGTGGAAGATGGTGTGGAGACAGAGGTCGACAGATGTACAGGGGTTCTATACGTCATGAATTGAGAGAGTCGAGGAACAGCAAGAGCGCAAAACGGGCGCAATTGGTAACAAATGTCATATGCAGACATTAATCTTTGATCGTTAATAAACTTTGAATTAACAAGGAGGCGGGCCCCGATAGTCGTCCCCTCCGGAGACCAATCCCCTGGTATGTACCAAACTCCGGGTCGGTACTACTTGCGCACTTTAGGGGTTTTGGCGCGAAAATTCAAATCTTATTCTATATACATACTTCCTTTTTAATATGGATTTCATTTTTCTACTGAAAAGGATAAAAAGAGGAAGGGAGTAGAAGACTTCCACATTTAAGGTTGTCTAATAGCTTGATCTTTGAAGTGGTTTAATTTGAATGGTAAGAACGACAGTTATGTGGCTATGAAAAACCCTTCATTGGAATCCGAAGCATCTTCTTCAATAGAATTTAGCTTTGAGTTAATTCCATGAGCCATGTAAAACGGTGCACATCATAGTACACGATGTTGTGTACGGTATTTTTGAAATTGTTTCCATACCGGAAAGTTATGCAATCTAAGTTTGTATATGTACATGGTTCAACAATTGGTAATAAAAAATGTAGTAATGTATATAAACAATCAGTAAGTATGTATACTAATAGTAAACACCCAGTTCGTCGACATCAAACAGCGTTTTTAAATTCAACTTCCTTTTTTCATCAATAATATAAGTTGCGTGGATTGGCTTTCAAATATTACTGTTCGCACTGCACTTTTTACTATTCATGATCAGTGATATGCTTAATTTTTTTGGATTTCACTCAAATATAATGTCATGCCTCTCTATGAACACAGAGCATTTCCAGTCTATACTTGCTCATTCTTTCAGTTAAGATGTCTGAGTTTGAGTGCAACTTGTGCATTTTGACTATTCGGGGCTACGAGCACTACCGCGATCATATGCGGGTCGAACACATTGAGATTCCAGGTATGATTCAGGAATTCCAGGTTATGCACCAACAGAATCATATACAATGTATGTAATTCAGTCAAAGACTGCGTTATCTGACTACCATATATCATGTACAATTCCGAACAACGTTAAGTGAGCTTCTCTGGAAAAAAGGAGAATACAGTGAGGAATAAAGCATATCATGTAGCTGTTCAGGTGAATTTCTTCTTGCTGAAAGCGATGGCGTGGTTCCAACTACGGAGGAAACTCATCGACCACACGTAAGTTACGCATTTTACGAGTTAATTCCGAATGAACATCTAAATAGCCATCCAAAAAAACTTTGCGTGTGCAATGGATCACAACCAGATTGTCTGTTTCGCTGTGAGCATATAATTCAAGAAGAGCGAGTTCCATTTTATTGCTCAATATTGTATTCTTCAGCAGGGTACTGTGCAAACATCAATTTATTGGAAGTGGACTCTTGCTTGGAATAAGGACTAACGACCCTACTTTATGTTATAAACTTTTTCTCGTCCCGAACTAATTTCGCAGTGTGATACCCTTTTCGCTTTTTGAGACTGTTCTATTGTAGTATACGCACTTGGTTCTTCCATTCTCTCTTTTTGCCTATAGTTAGATATATGCTGTTTTTTGGCGAGCATCCGATGAGGATCAACTAGTATTTTATTTACGACAACATTTACTTGTATATATCTCGTTCATCAAAAGATCTCCAGAATCGAAAGTGAATGTCATTTTACTTCTTCCCCTTTTCGCATCATCTCTGTTTGCCTCGATCTCGCATCAGCTCTCAAAGTAACTCGTTGACGGTTGTTTTAATGCGTACTGTAAAAAAATACTTTTCGTCTTATTGATTTCGAATTTCACAGAATTACAGTGAAACTCGGTCGGTGTGAAGGTGCTGATGCGCCTGCTGGAAAGATGCGGGTGCACCACGAACCGTTGTCTAACTGTAATTGGGTAAACCCCATCCTCAAATACTGCTTTTCATTGAGCTAGTTTTGCCCGGGGGACCGTATTATATCTTATTTATCTCAAACATTTAATGATGTTTAATTCAGTATTTAGACTGAGCCACAGCCCTGGCGTTTAATGTGTTTATTCAACCACACTATTTTGTTCTTTAATTGTAAATAAACAACTACATGAAAGGATTTGTGTAGACTGTCAGGAAAATACATACTCTTTGAGAAAAACAAAGAAATCCCAAAAAACTAAATTCTATTTCATGTACTAAAAACTACAGAAAACATACAATACTGAAATTTGAACAAAATATCAATCACAGGAATGTACATATTATTTAAATTGAAAAAATGGAAGATTTTTGGAGATTTTTTAACAAAACACGTCACACTAAATGCGTAATTGACATGAATGGGGTACGTTGCGAGTGAAATATAACATTAAAAAGGTTAAAGGTTAAAGCTAGTATCAATTACAATAGGTACTAATAAGAGAAGTCGTGCGTCAATTACAATAGGTACTAATAAGAGAAGTCGTGCGTTCACACCAGAAAATTTTTGCAAAAATCATTTAAAGAAGGCTGACAAACCCCCAGTTTGTAATTTGGTTTGTAAATACAGTACCTGTTAATCACTAAAATACTAGCGGTTGATGGGGCGTTAGATCTTTTCAAAAGCATATACTGATTCAAGTAGAACGGAGTCGAATCGCAATCTTATTCTAGGGGTGCTATACAAAAAAAGCAAATAAGAAGGATCAATACGTGTAAATTCCCCCACCCTGGCCTTGCAAAATGCCGAATGCAAAATAGTAAGAGCTCCAGGGTCATTTCCTGGACAGTGCATCATCAGAAATCTTAAAGCCATATTGCCTGCGCAAACAAATGACTTATTGGTGCTTTACAGGGATGGAATCGCATGAAATCGTCCCTATTTCAATTTTATGTTACAACATAAGAACGTTCTAGCGACATTTGAACGTGAAGATCGTATTTCAACTTAGCTTACTGGCAATGAGAATCATTGAGATTCTTGGTAATAAGCATCTTAAAGTGGGCAACCGAGCTGATTCTATTAAATTTCACACATGAATGGCAAAGCGGAATGCATAAAGGCTGGTGTTCACAGTTGGACCCGGCGAAACACTCAAGCTTAGCGCATTCATCACACACATAAATAGTAATGGTCTACTGAGCCATCGGCATCTCAGCCGACAGCATTGAAGCCTTTGGATCAGTTTGGCTAGCAGAGTTAAATCCAGACACAAAGTCCTGCATCTTAGGGGTCAACGGAAACATATGTTGTTGCGTTCTTTACCGCAATGTTAAAAAATAGGAGCACGCTGTCCTGCGGTTAAAGCTAACGCAGGCGTTGCAAAGGGGGAACTTCGTATATTTGAAGAAGATACGTCTTTCTGCTGGTGTCCACAAAACCTGTCAGCTTTGCGCAGGAATTGCACACTTTGAGCGGGATGGCTCTTGCAGTTTTAGTCTAAAAAAAAAGTCTAAAATTATTAGTCTAAAATTATATTCTTAGGCCACGTCATCTCAGGGTACACCTGCAGCCCTACAGACCGGAACATTCGAGCAATAAAGGGCTTCCGGACCCCAACCAAGCATGTTAAGTATTTTATTGTAATGTGTAATTCGGAACAGAAGCCTCTCGTGTTTCTTCTTAATCATAATAAGACTCACGATGGGTCGTTGAACTTCAGGGCCATAATATATGTGTCGCTGACCATTTTTGCTGTGGTGATGAAAGTCCTTTGCCTAAAATAACCAATGACGTTTAGCATTTTGCTGTTTTCTTTCTAGTTTGTATTGCCCATACCGCTAGTTGGCTGCCGTCTGAATACATAATAAATGTATCATCGCGCGGAACCGTCAGCATTGGCTTGGAGATCAGTGATAACGAAATTTATAAAAAGGTGAACCGTATACTTTCTTTAGTAATTTCGTGCAGTGGCGCCGCCAACGTTGCGAAGTTAAGTATAAAATTCTAAAGAAATTACACATTACAATAAAATAATTAACTTGCTTGGTAGTGGTCGGAGTCGGTAAATCCTTTATTGCTCGAATGTTTCGGTCTGCAGGGTTGTAGGTGTCCCCTGAGATGAGGCCTAAAAATATAATTTTAGTTTGTGCAATCAATTTGAGCTTTTCTCCTGATGCTTTGATTCTGAAAGTTCGAAACCGCTCAACTTTCCGCAGTGTGATGTGTTCGGGAAAAGTTTCCGAATATACCAATATGTCATCTAGGTATTTTCAGAAACTATCATTCAGTTCGGAAGGGATTTTGGACATTGCGCGATCGATGCAACAGCATTCTTTCGTCCGAAAGGTAAGTAGTTAATTCGAAAATTCCCTTGGGGTCCACATTTTGGCTAGCTGATGGGCTTAGTTTTAGCTGAATCTATACTAGTCTAAAAGTTGTTACCGAATACTTGCTCCAATAAGTCGTCGATGTTCGGCAACGGGTAGTAGATGAGCACAGTAACCTCATTGATTGAACGCGGGTCCAGGCACACCCGGGCCAACCGTCCTGTTAGGGATGACGCTGGGATGCACCCATGGTGTATCCGGTTCTGAAATTCGGCAGGACTTAAGAAGTTGATTTAATGTTCTTCAATTTCCCGCTGAAACTTTCTGGGAGTTCTTGGCCAGCGGAGTTTGGACGGTATTTTTCCCACATTGTCTTAATATCTATCATAGTGTGATCATATGACCCTAGATCATAATCCGAAAATGAGATACAGTCGCTATATGCTTCGAATAGTGCTTCTTTGTCCTGAACTAACCTCAGCTCTGGAGAGGTCAACTTAATTTTCAGGCGGAAAAATAGTCAGATGAATATGAAAGATTTTCTGCTTTTCGTTCTTTCATGAAAATCACAGTAGGCTCAAGTTCTGTTTTCACTCCATTTGTGGGGTCCCACTGTTCTATGATATTGCGATGCTCATCAAACCGTTGAAACTGGAGGTACAAGCGTTTGAGTCTAGGCGACTCATAGAAGTCGTTAGGTTCGAAATTGATGAGTCGGATCGATTCCTCTGGCACCTTTTTGCATCTGCTTACAGTAAACATATACATATCTCTATTGCCTCTGCTACAATGTCGTTTCTATTTAAAAGGAATCTGAACACTGCGGTGGGATTGGTCAACGCAGATATCTGCAAAGACGCCATCGCGGTGCTGGTTCGGAAACATAGATTTGCCACGGCATGGACGAACACATCTTCTATAGCAACTGCCAATCCTTCTTCAAGTGCTAAGAGTTGGGACGACAGCTGTTTAGACGTTACAAAAGCCGACGCGTCTCTATTTGGCCTATTTCCTGCGTAACCTTGGTCAGAAAGTAGAAGTTTAGTATCGCAATCAATTTTGCTTAACCATGCACTGTTAATTTTTGTGTCGCAGAACGTTCCGAATTTAAAGAACTTACATTTTTCCATCGGCTCCGGTGTCCAGGGTACTGTGCCAGCTTCGGTGCAATGCCCGTCCTGACATGGGCAATTTGTTACATCAGCGGAGGGAGACTCGGCAGGGAAGGCAGTTCCCGCGCGGTGTGAGACCTTTTTGTACAAGAGGACGCAGTTAGTCACAGACTTGGTGTGTCGAAAGCTTTTTCTGTGAACTTACTTACCTTAATCAGGTGCAGCCCCATCGCGGGCTCTTTTTCCTGGGAGTCCTTAACCACCTCCACCATAAGACTATCGGAAGATTGTAGTTTACCATCTTCTTAACGAATAAGAATGCCGTAGTTCGTATAACTAAATTAAAAATTCCCTTTTTTTCGATACAACTCGGCATTACAGCGCTTTCTTTCTCATTATTAGCGAATCTCGCAAGCAAAGCGCGAATTGTTACAACTTTTCGCGCCCAAACAAAGTTCTCCCCAATTTAGTAATTCAAATATGTTTTATTTTATTTATTCATTAGATTGTGATACACGTAGATTACAGGAGATGAGTGAAGGGGATGCCACCTTCTTGCTCCTTTTCTATGCTTTGCTTTTTTATGGTCTGGATAATAAGTTTCGCATAGTGTTCGAAAAAGATTTTGCAGGAAATGCGCCATCACCGAGTAAAAATATTCGTTGAAAAATGAATCGCGAGGACTAATTGTAAGTGTACTTTTCCTTCCTTTTTATCCTTTTTATTGAAAGATGATGGCGTTAGCTTCGAATAAACTTGTCTTGCAAAGCACCAGCTTTTAATTAGTTCTTTATCGTAGTCTTTGTGTCCCGAGGGTATCTGGCTATAGTTGCACCCTTATTTTCTTATTCTGAGTCCCCCAGATTCCCTCGGGCTACACACAATTGCACAGGCTATGGTAAAGAATTTTGCTAGAATTCGAAGCAATATATTGATTTATAAATTTTAATTGAAATTTTGTGCTTCATAGGATATGTTTATGTGAAGCTAATGACATCATATATCGATAAGAAGAAATAAATCTACACTTATGGTTAGATCTGGTGAGCCTCCTCCTAAAGCCATTAGACGATAGTACCTGAAAATCTCCAGATTTATTACATAGTTTAAGATTCATTAACAAGTTTATTTTTGCAATTTAATACCGATATCGAACCCCTTTTATCGTGTTTGTTTATGCGACTATGCAAATAATGAAGAGTTCAAAGGTTACATGTCCAAATTCGTTTGCTTTTGATGGTCACCTATACTATAGAGTGTAGTCAAAATACCTTGACAAACTGTGAAACAAAGGATGGAAGTGCGAGTTGGACCTGATCTTGTTTGAAGTGTCAACATAACGTGCCCCTGTGTATAACACTAGTTCTGCGCTCCCAAAGCTCAAACATAAAAATTCAAGGGTTTCCACTTGCGGCAAATTTTATTGATTTGAGGCCCAGAAGAAAAATCATGTGTCTCTTTTTTAAGTTAAATTTCCTGAAATGTATGTAACTTGCCTTTAACCGCAGATACTTAACGTCATCAAATAATCGTCGTAAAGACTATTTTCCGCGTTAATTCCTATCCTATCTCAATCACCTTAGATCACGTCAATGACACATGCAAAGGAAACGTTTCACATTTTAGTCTCAATCCGACAGTGCGCTCGCATTTGCATGAACGTAGAAAAAAAACGTCAGACTAGGTCATTTAAACTAAACAGACTAGTTAAAGAAACAATGTCCTTTCTCATTGATCGAATTATAGATTTTTTTATTTTTTTTTCTACGTCAATAGACTACTTTTTGTTTTTATTATTGTAATTGGCGTATTATTCAATTTTGCCTTACGTGTTCTTTCAACACTTTGTGCCGGAGAAATTAATGCATTTCTTGAAGCTCCGAAAAATTCTGCCTCAAAGGGATAGGTTCACCTCGAATTGCACCTTTATTCTAGTCTTGGAAATGCTTTAAGATCTAGCAACAATGAATGAATTTTCCTCAGATTATCGCACAGTTTCATAGACGACTGGAGATTCATGCATTCTAACCATGCATACGTTTATGCAAAAATCGTTTGCGTTTACGGTTAAAATAGAAACAGAATATTAGTCAGTCCTTGTTAACATCTTCTTCTTTTTTTTGATAACCTTTTTTTGAATGTGAAACTTGGCATGCAACCAGATTGCGGTTCGCGCGCGGCAACATTTTATAACAAATGAATCTCTTTTTGCCTAACCAATGCACGCTTTTTGTTACGCAAAGATCCGTACAAGAAGTAAAATGTTTTCCGAAATGTATAAAGCTTTCAGACCTTTCATCCTGTCGTTTAACCAAAACTTATTTTTAAGGTCGACATTTCTGACTCATTGAATTTAGTTTTTGGTCGTTTTGAGTCACATTTGGTCTCAGGAACATATCGAACCATTCATTGTGAAATCACACTCACAAAGTTTATCCCTTCTTTAAGTAACACAAATATTCCTGTATTATTGATTGAAGCGCAGAACCATCTAGTTCAATAATATTCTTATCAGGTTCTTATCCTGTTGGCACTTAATGCAAAGTACGAAAGCCTGTTTGCTTAACAACTAGACATTGCATAGTTCCTTTATCTTTACAGCAAGAATGATCGGAGCAATAATTCGCATCAGTACATTGTTTACGCCGGCCACTTTTATATACTCACTTGGTGAAACACGTAACATAAAATAGTCAAACATATATAAAAAGTCGCTTCAGAAGGGTTCAACAACAACTGAAGATGTATTTCGCTTCAAAATTATGTATGCTGGAGGTGTTTTAACAATTAACCAATAAATACATTGGTCAATGAATTAGCCGTGATGTGATAAGAAACATCACTTTACAGTTTTTCTGCGCGTGCAAGACTTATTTTTGAAAGGAAAAGTGATTAATAGGACTAGTTCTTGACCTTTATGTCTCAGTGTCTTACTACATTATTGCTACTTGTTTCTAGTCGTTCATTTTTTTTCTGCTGGTGTATATACACCTCACCCACTTACAATAAATGATATATGTTTATCATTCGTATGCACCAATTAATGCATGCATTGCTTGAATTGTTTGTATTTTTTCGTCACAAAGTTATTTCCTGAAACTTTTGCAAAACGAAAAAAAACATCAATTTTGTATGATACGTAAATGCAGTTTCCTTTTACTTCTAGTGTTTTTTCCATGTATGTGTCAACCACATATCTTCAAAATATCACTATGTAAATGAAAAACTTCAAAATAATGTAACATTACGCTCGCTTCATCAACTGTTTCTCCGAACCCAAAGATGGCAAAGCCTTTGTATTTCTTCCGGGGCTTGAAAACCTGTTTCGCTCTCTAGATACCTCCGCATCACCGAATTTTCATCCCTCAACTCTCTATCCTATCACAATGTCAACTTATCACCCTCTCATCTCTTCTCTCAACTCTCTTTATTTAGGCACTATCTCCTCACCCTTGCCCTGCCTCTGAAGCATTCTGCATATGTGCTGATCTTTCATACCCTCAAAATGTATGCAAAAAGTGAGCTAAGCGTGTCTTGATCTAGCCACTAGCGTTCATAGACAGTCTTTCCGGAGGCACTACCTCTTCCATCTTGTCTTCGGTATCAGTAACGAAATTATTTTTCCAAACGCTTGCTTGCTAGCCTGTCTCCAGGTGCATACCACCAAAGTACAAACATCAAACAGATGTTCTATACATACCGAAAAACAGGCGGGAATTTCCTACTGGTCATTATTGTCTGCAGTTGTTCCGCTGAAAAGTAGTTTCTGCAGGTTAACGCATTGAATGTTTAGCCCATATTCTAATATTTATTACCATTTATTTCTATATAACAAGTATGTGTCCCTCTCCTTTTTCTTATGGTAATTTAAAATTAAACCTTCATTGTAATTCTTTGTCAGCTTCTTTTATGAACTTTATGCACACATGCTATCGTTACAATGGATGTTTTGTATTAATTAATGGCAGCTTATTTTGTATTTCTGTTTCAAAAAAATTGGCGAAAAACATTGTGTTGACTCTACTGCCTTTCCTTTTATGAATGCATGCAAACGAGAATTTTCCGACGTTTGACCAAGAAATAAATCACATATATACTGCAAAAATGTTCTTGCTGAGTTTTTCATGAATTCGTATTTAGTTCCTGGCACGTATGCAATGCTAACAATATTATTTTGGTAATGTCTATTATTGATTTCATTGTTTACTTTGCAGACAACATGTGTGCACTTTAACGCACGGCATTGCTTTTGGCAAAAAATATCACCTTAATGGTTCTCATTTTTATTATGACCATTTGAACTTTTCGTGGTATCGGCTAGTTATGTTTGTTATTGAATATCGCAGCGTATGTATGTTTTGCACATCTCCTATCGTTGAATGAAACCTTTAGCTTGATTGTCCTATCAAAATGAATCATAAATGTGTGATGAATTTTCGAGCACCAACTGCACACGATAGACGAATATAAGCCAATGTTGTTTTCACAACATGAAAGTCAAAGCCTAAAACTGGTCGTTATTTATGCTAGTTTGTGTAACGTGTAACAACAATATGTAGGTTGGCCGGCATGGGACAAATACTCTAGTATTACGATTGCTGCACCTTTTTTCACACGTGATGTTCCAAAGTTTTAAGGTCATTTCAAGTCCATTTCAAATTTTCAAGTTCATTCGTAAACATACGTAAGCAAATTGTAAAGTACTCTTAATTGATATCATATGCTATAACGGGTGATGTTTGTTAGTCGTTCTTTGTCCGTCTTTCTTTCTGCTGTTGCTTTGTTGGCAAACCTATGTTTATTTTTTGTCCATTTTCTGCAATCTCTGTCCGTAATTTATCATGGTTCACAAATTTTCGGTGGGAATCTGAGTAATTTATTAACGAATGCGCCGATTGATTATTTGTAAAGTTTACTCACTCAGACACAAAGAATACGAATGAGTAATGTTATTATCCCGAGCTTTTTCCAAAATGATTTGGAACACAACTCTCTGATACTCAAAATCATTTTCATTATTGTGATGGATGCAGCGCTCTTTAAACCATTTTATACCTTCAGTAATGTTTTGTGCCTCCAACTATTGTATTTACTGTAATAACCAAGAACTACCGTCGTCAAATTGCACTTTTCTGTCTTGTTGACAACATCAGAAATTCATCAGTTTAAGTGACAAAGTGTACTTTTCAATCACTGATATATTCTGACACACTGATTAAGAATTTCACCCTCCACCCATTCATTCTAAGATTCTTTCCGTTAACAATTGTCAACATGCAGGCCTTGAGAACATTTCCTTGCTATTTTTATGCTTCTTCTTGAAGCCAGCCCAAAACCGAACTTGTCGATGCAGTCAGTACTTGGTAAAAGAGATGTTTTATTCAAATCTTTCCTAATTATTCAAGTTTTACTCTAATTATCTTTGCTTATATTTTAGAGTTTTTAGTTTTTAACAGCTTACGAGTACTTCTATTTGTTCTTAGTTAGTTGTTAGTTTAATATTACGCATTCATTTTCTTTATTAAATTCAGTCGACATGTTTTACTGTGTAATTCAGTTTGCGGAACAGTTTTCGTGTAACTGGCCGTTGACAGTATATGGCATGGCAAAAAAGGGTATTGACTTTCTGGAAGCACTATTTTCTCAGTGGTCAGAGCCTCATTTTCTTTGGGGGTAGCGCACGGCAACGAACGTCCAAAACGGAATTTATTGCCTTTTGCCTTTAGATAGGGGAATATTCTCCTTCATTTATGGCTTCAGAATATCCATTGTCTTAACAAATAGAACAACTCCTTCGTTTACTCGGGGTTTCTGTTCAGCTTTGAGATAACTCACATAGCAAATTCATTAATAATTTTTATTAGGTGTCTCGTGGAGTGTGTGTAGGAATTGTATTTCGTGTATTTGAGAGAAAAAGCGATGCTTTATAAGAAAAGTAAGCTAGTTTATTGGCTTCAGTTAATATGGTTCTATTAGGGTCCAAAAGTCGGAATACGTTCTACCTGTAAATATACAACAAACATGACATTGTTGATATGAGGCTTAATCAGTGTTCTTTTTTCTTTATTTGAGTGCGGGACCTGTATGATTTGATTTGTACTTTAGACTCAGCGAGTTTCTCGACGCTTTGCTAACCTTATCTACACTCTATAGAGTCAAACTGAGAGTTCATCTTATTGGCATGTATGTGTAAAGTTCCACCAAAAATCCACTCTTTTGCATGAGATGTTCCTCCAGCATCTTTAGTTACCATTCTTTTGCTGATTGCCTCAAATTTTTGCTCAATAACTGGTTCGGAAACAAGCAAGAAAAATGCAACAAATAGAAAGAAAAAGTGAACCTTTAGATTTACCCGTGCTGATTAAAGTGGGATGAGAGAACAGAATTATAAGCAAATAGTCCTCGGACTAAGGTTTAAACCACTTGTAAACGTTTTGTTCATTAAGCATCCACAAAATAATTTCAAAAAGGACCTCTGATAACAAGCATAACATGAGCCTATAATGCCTCACTGTTCATTTTTTGCAGGATTTCACTAATGTTGTTGTGCTGTACGGATCATATATGAACATGCGGTTATAGAATAACGTCGCGATCACAAGGCTCGATGAGAGCCTTTGTGAATACTCTACTCACTGACCATGTATTCCTCAGGGATTTAACTTTCTCATCTTTGATTTGCAATATATATTACTGTGCTACTCGTTGTAGTGAACACAAACAAACTCTGGATCCGTTATGACCACTCCCTTATCAAAGAATCCATAAGTCTTATCATACAAGACGGTGCCCTCCTATCAGAAGCGCCTGCTGCTTTGAGAACTGAAGTATTTATCTTCCGACCGACCTTCTGATTTGTTGTTCCGAACTTATTCAAATCCATGGGTGCATCTTTGTTGTATGTTAACTTATTTACTGTTTATATGTTACACACAGCAAAACATCCATTTTCCTTTTTTCAAAAATCGTTTTCGAAAATTTGTATGCTTCCCGAATCAGAAAACATATTATCTTTTATTTTACCGAATCAAATTGAGTATGAACTGTTCAGGTTCTCAATGGGGACTCGGCTATCCAGGTCGAATCTTTTTTATTAATTGCACCTTTTCATTGTTTTGCTAACAAAATCAAACTTTTTCACATTTCTCGTACTCTAGTGGCAATAACTACTTTCGCACGTTGACTTTCAGTTCTTTGGTTGAATGCTTCTTTTTAATCTTTGCGCTATCCGAATTTAGGATAGTGATGACGGACTCTCCGAGGATAGCACTGCTTCGAATCGCGGTGTTCGGAACACTTATGTACGCAATGGGAAGGTCGGTCTTGTTGGCTTCGTGTCTTCAGCACCAAAGTAATCTAAATGGCCTAGAAACAGACCTTCTGTCTGCCAAGGCAATTGTTAATACGAATATAATTGTGAAACACTTTTTTTTACGGTCCAAGCTTTTCGGCCTCATCTTTCATGGGAGGGATTCTATTTAATAACGACATATCAAATCAGTGCTTTGTTCCCTTTTATGTGACGTATGTTGTACGTATATATGGTCATCTTTTTGCTCCCTTATATGATCAAGTTCATTTGGAATGAGAGATACATTTCTTGCCAGTGGTTTTTGCTTTTCCAAACAGTTTCGTTTGCTATGTTTCGCAAAAAAAAAGCTTCCAGAAAGGTACCCTTGTTTGCCAATGAAGTGTTTGCCAAGTGTGACGATAGAAGACCTATTTTGTATTTTCTCGTTTTGTTTCAGAGACTGGTGGTTTTCAATTTTCATCTTATTCGTCATGTACAGAATATCCATTACTGACTACTTCCAAAAGGTTCGAAAAACGATCAAACGTGATCTCAAGTGGGTGTCATTGTATGTTGTAAAAGAGAGCCTTTTTTGTGTATGTTATTATCAGTCGAAGCGAACTTATAATATGCTGTGTATTTCAGAGGTCTCTTCCTTTTAATTGGAGTCAAGCGGGAAATCAAAAAGAGATTGCACACAAATAAACCACTTCATCACATCTTCCTGGAGAAAGTATGTTTCTCTGTTGTTACTTTTCTAATATGATGTCAATACAGTGAACAAAGTGAATAGAACTTCGCCACGTATAATAAACACGAAACGAGACCAGTAAAATAAGTAGAATGTATGTAAAATAAAAAAGCAAAAAGAAGGGAAGATAACATAATCTCGGATTTTTAAGGTCCGTCTCCATCCTCGTAAGGTAGCTGTGCTTGAAGTTGAGACTGGCAAGAGTCTCACGTATGTAGAACTGAATAAATTGATGAATCAATACGCAAACTACTTTGATGTAAGTGCTCAACTGCATTGCTATTTTAAGTTATTTCCTTTTATTTACGATCCAAACCTTATATTTGGAAATAGTATTTCTTTTTCTTTTTATCTTTCATCTTTCAACCATAGTCCGTTCAACCATATTCATCGTGTGACAAGTTCCCAATCTCTAGTATTCTAAACTCGAATTAATTTCCAACTCGATTGTTTCTTGCTTTAGGCGGAAGGTTATCTGAAGGGAGAAGTGGTTTCCCTGTTTGTGGAGAACAGCATCGACTTCTTTGCCGTTTGGCTCGGGCTTTCCAAGGTTGCTTTATTGTTTTAGGGACCGTTCGGGCTGCTCTTTTGGAAAGGGAAACCCGCAAATTCCTCGTTCGGGTTTCCCAAAGCATTTAATTCTTTGAGAAAGCTCACAATACATTATGAATTATCTTGCGAAAACCTTCCCGCGCACGTGTTTCAAATGTTGCGTGTTAATTCATACTGTATTGTGCGTTTTGTCAAAGCATTCAGTGCTTTCGGAAAAGTGCAACTCGAACGGCATTGCCTCTTACTCTTTCGGAAAGGGCAACCGGAACGCGCCCTTACCAACATTTTCCTCAACCCATAATTTTCATATATCACAGCCTCCTAACGGTTGCTTTGTATTTCAGATCGGCGTTGTCTCAGCCTTCATCAATTCCCATCTCAAACTCGAACCTCTGGCGCATTCCATCAAAGTGGCTAGCAGCAAATGTGTGATTACCACGGAAACACTCTTGCCCAGTAAGTTTCTAGGCGAAGCAGATAAGTATCCATAAGAAATATGCAGTGATTTGTCCCGAAACCGTATTGAAAGCAACTTATAAGTATTCTATTGCAGCCCTGCAGAAAGCAATCGAAGCGGGTCTCCTCCCTCAAAGCACCAAGATAATCCTTGTATCTGGACATCACGAAGGCCTCCTTTCACTGGAAGACGAGTTGAAGAATGTTTCGACCGATGAACCAGCGGATAAGGGAGTCGACTTTAAAAGTGTGTTTTTCGTATGAATTGCATGTAAATATTTTACTAGTTTCTCTGCAAAAATGTTATAGTTGTTCCGTTTTCTTTGCGAACTGTCTACTCGGTTGTTTCCCATTGTGTGCTGTTTTTTAGCGCATCATACCTTTTATTGCGCACCTCCAAATATCTTTGGAAGAATTTGCGTATCCACATACGTAATTAGGCTGAATTTTAGGTGTTCTATGCTATATTTACACATCTGGAACCACAGGCAATCCGAAACCAGCTGTGATTAAGCACTTCAGGTGGGATTTCTTCCCGATAATTAGCTATCTACCTTTCGCTTGATACTTTTTGATGATTGACGCATATGCATCGCTAGTTGAATAATTCTTTCGTTTTTTACGCATGTGGCGTTCTTTTTTAAAGGAATAGTCGTTGACTCGCAGTATGTATTTCTCAGATACTTCTGGATTGCAATGGGTGCTGGTCGATCATTTGGAGTGAACCCCAATGACACTGTCTACATCACTATGCCTATGTATCACTCAGCTGCAGGCAAGAATAGTTAACTAATACCCAAGACGCATCAATTCTTGGTTGACACTGTCAAATTTCAACATAGCAAGTTATTTCCAACCGGACATTTCTTTTAGGTATTATGGGCATCGGTTCTGTGATTGTATTTGGTTCGACGGCTGTTATCAGAAAAAGATTTTCTGCTTCGAACTTCTGGAAGGATTGCATCAAGTATGAGTGCACGGCCAGTCAGTACATTGGAGAGATTTGCAGGTAGGTAGAAATATCATGATTTGTTGATTTTAGCAGTTGCTTAAACCAGTAAATATGCGCGGCAGCTTGGTCATATCATTTTATAATTATAGTTAATGCGAGACTGTCTATTTAATGCGACATTTCAGATACCTCCTTGCCCAACCCAAAAGCGCCCAAGACCGTCAACATCATGTACGAGTTATGTGGGGCAATGGACTTCGAGCAGAAATCTGGAACGAGTTTGTAGATCGGTTTGGAATTCAGAGAATTGGAGAACTCTATGGATCAACTGAAGGCAACAGCAACATCGGTTTGTATTAATTGCCTTGAATACCAGTCTATTTCCTTCAGTAAAAGGCAGCTGAGCTGCATACTGTTCATTGAAAACGTTGATTTTTTTAGTGAACCTGGATAATCATGTCGGTGCTTGCGGATTTATGCCCATTTACCCACACATTGGTGAATTGTATCCAGTGCGCTTGATTAAGGTTGATGAGGAAACTGGCGAATTAATAAGGGGAAAGGTATGTTACTTTGCATATTCTAACTTGGAAGGAAAACATCATATTTTCACCTCGGTAAACTACTTGAGACTGACATTCTGGATGTTTCTGATCAACGTAAATTAACCAATGACGCGGATCGTATACTTTTTGTTCGCAACATCAGTTCGCGTGACAGCGTACATCATTTAGAAACCACTACATTCTTGTTATCCAATATTTTCACTGTTATCAGAGCATGCGGCGAACTTTTTTTCAGGATGGCATGTGCGTTCCCTGCAAACCGGGAGACACTGGAGAAATGATTGGCGTGATCAAGGAGAAGGATACACTTTTGAAGTTTGAGGGGTAAGATAACTTTAATCAATTACAGAACTACGAAATACGTGTAACGTTGCGAAACGGGAGATTTTCGCAGCCCGCTAGCATTTTTAAGAAAGTTGATATGCTTAGCCTACGAAAACTGAAGAAGAAACAGTGTAGGTAAACAGTTAGCGTTTAGGTCACATTATTATTTGTCTATGAATTTCAGTTATGTGAGCAAGGGTGACACACAAAAGAAGATCTACCGGGATGTGTTCAGAAAGGGAGATCAGGTGTTCGCATCCGGCGATATTCTATATTGGGACGAGCTAGGTTATCTTTACTTCAAAGATAGAAGAGGAGACACATTCAGGTCAGCAGTTACACACGTCTCACTTATCGATACATTCAGTTCTTAATTTATAACGCACAAATACAATTAATGTTGAAAAATCAGTTTTGTACTCATAATCGTTGGAATTTTGTGTGGCTCAACGACTTCAGTTCAAAAGGAATTGGGTTAGAAAACTGCATTCCCATTGCCAGCATGAAGTGGGCTTTGAAAAAAAACGAGCAATAGTTTACGATTGTTTAGGTGGAAAGGAGAAAATGTATCTACTACTGAAGTGGAAGGAATCCTCCAACCAGTGATGGAATGCCAAGATGTCATTGTTTATGGAATTGAGGTTAGCTATGGGCTATTTTCCAAATATTTGGCTTGCGAGTAATTATGAACAAAAGTGTGACCGTTTTTACTTGAATATCTGTGATTCGTTTAGGTCGGAAAGATGGAAGGCCGTGCCGGAATGGCTGCTGTTGTGCTCGTCGACGGTGTTAATGTTGAGGTATTACTTAATTATACACAAAAAGACAGTGTTAAACTTTATTTAATGTCAACCTTATTTACTTTTTCTTTGCAGCAATTCCTCAAGGATATCGCTCAAAGACTTCACGCAAACCTCGCGAGCTATGCGGTCCCTATTTTTGTTAGATTGCTGAAGGAGGCTGACAAGACTGGTCAGTTTTGGGAACACAACCTATTGTAGAAGCATAAAGCTTCGATAGGCAGTTAAATGGCGATGGCAGATTACAGATAATGCTAGTCTCATTTATTGTTTATTTATTGCAGGTACCTTCAAATTGAAGAAAACCGACCTCCAAAAAGCAGGATTTGACCTTTCGAAAGTTAACGGAGATTCTGTATATTACTGGAATGCTTCCGAAAAGGCATATACGCTTCTCGATGAAAAGATGCAACACAAGATCGAGACTGGAGAGTACAATAGACTGTAATCCCCTAAATTGCTCACTTCTTTTAAAGTTTTCTGAAACCAATCCAAGCCTTTCCTTAACTGTGTATGTACAATCACATTTCGAAACAATTGAACATTGTTAGCTTTGTTTGCATACATATCGTGATATTGCCCAGACGTTTGGTTGCCTCTTCTGTGATGTGCGATAACCAACGCAGCTTTAATTTTTTTTTACTTTTTAGATTCGTCCACGGAGTGTTTTGAAGCAGTGTGTATTTTTAACCAACTGCTCAAAACGGTCCGCGGTTGTACTTATTGAATCTTGCCAAGAACTCGTAGTTAACTATAGTGTTGCGCTACTTTATTTGCTCATTTTCTTTGCACTAATGGGTATGTTTTCTCACTTACTCCCGGAATATTTTGTCATTACTCACCTGCTCTGTGCCAGTGTATTCTCCACTAACAATAAGGATGACATTACATACTCTATTTCGTTATTTGTCCTCTTTCCATTAGAAATGAGGTTTAATTCGACTCATTCCGCATAGATCCCAGTGCCATTCCCTTTGCCTTTACAACGAGGTGTATTTCTTATAACATAGATACAACCTTAGGTCATTTAGTACAGTAATCTTAAGTGATTTATGTAAAAACCATATACTTGCTCCAAGTGCTCCAAGTACCGTTTCTTGGCAAACGCCCTGAACAACTTTTCAAGGTCACCCAAATTGTGTATTAATATTATTTTGTATATCTATCAATATGTTTGCTAATAAAGCATTGCACACTTGATCACGTGGGGGAGAGTTATGTTAAAAAGAGATTATGTTTCATTCGTTTAAACTAGACTAAACTGTTGATAGGAATTGTCTGAGCTACTTGATTTAGAAGAAGCATGGCAATGTAGTCCGTGATGTTAATATGACCTGAGTCTTACTTGCGCCGTGCATCATGGGTTCACTTATGGGCTCATAGCACCCAATACACGATATTAACGAGCAGGACCACATGAACTAAGCCATGCACAATAAAGTGCGAGCACACACGTGAACAGACTTGCAAATCCTTAATATGGTCATATTCCCACGGAGTGTTGCTGAGAAAAGTATAGGCAGGAGTAACCGATAACGTGAAACCTAAGCCACAACACTAACGGATTGTAAACTGACATCGACAACTAATTTAGCGAATCGTTTACGATAGTTTTTAAGTATAAACATATACGTCGATTGTGAGTGCAATAGAAAACATCAAATCACGAGATTGTCGGTGCGTGAGTTGACATTGCAGGCAAAGTTCATGACACGTTCACGCCCAATTAGTCAGATAAAAGTGGTCAATTTCTTGCAGGCGGTTGACGCGGAAGGAGCCATCTGGGAAGAAGCTTTATCGTCAAAAAGAAAAATATTAAAAAAATAACCTGTCTTGTTAGACGCACGCATTTGCTAGACGATGACGCAAACACAATTTGCATAAACTGACAAAAAAAATGAACGCAGATAGCTGTGTATCATTTTAACCTGTTTATTTGTGGCAATTGCTAACAATGAGATGCATACCAAATATCATATAAAAATTAAAAACAATGAGAATTTATTACCAAAAACCCACAAAAATAAACGCCATCAAAAATATGAACAGATCAATATGTGGACGAGACCTTTTCAAAAACCAGCAAAATTTTCCTACAAAAAACGTTATTAAACTATTAGAATAACATTCGAATACCTATTATAAGAACACCTCTAATAACATAACTTAATCTAATAACAAAACATCATGTTCCCACAATAACATCACATAATATCTATAGCAATGATTTCTCTGATGAATTACTAAAAATAAAATACTAAAAATAAATTAAATAATATAAAAATGATAAAAGATCTTAAGAGAATAAACCCCTCACGCACTTCAGCTACTTGTCAGACTATAATAAAAATAATATCGATAAGGCTGATAAAAAAGCAGCAATGGGAATTGCTATTCACGGTGCCCACTCATGAACTAACAGACATTCTCGTTGGATCAGTTATGAATGAATAAAGAGCCGACTAGAAGCATAAGAAACCATAAATCATACGTGGCCGTGTGGCGATGAAAAAGGAGCCAGTATGCAATAGAAGGTCACTAAGTTAGTAGTCAGAAAGAATCAAAACACCTTACTGGCAGTGAAATATTTGGCAAGGAAAGGAATAGACTACGCGAAGAACAATATACTACAAAAATGCCCTAGGAACGTGAACGAACCCAAAACGACGTCAAACTTCAATCTCATTCAGACGTGGTCCATCATCGGCGATCTGAAGAAAGAAAGTCATAAAGTACCTGTAAACGTTGAGTTCAATAATCTAAACTAAATCTGGACTACCTACTCTTACCCCCAGTAATGCCGATAATTAGTTTCACGGAATTATTATAGACATTTGAATGCAAAATACGATGTAATGATTTCGCTACTTTTTCTTATAAAGACGCATTATCTATTTATTTACTGGGTTTTTTACTTGGTATGTCAGTGTCAAAGCGCTAGCCTAATAATACTATTTGTAATTGTACGTCAAATCGCTAACCATTTGTAATTATTTGAACATTCCGATCTTTAACCTTAACTCTTTTGATTAAATGAAGGCAAGACCTCTCAAGGCTGGTCAGGCCAAAGTTTAGTTTGATTGCATGAACGAAAAATTGGGGTATTGGACGAGTGGTAATCAATTCTTTCCGGTTATGCACACCTAGCTGGTATTGTGGTTTATAACCCCCCAGGCAGTTGTGGTGCTATGCGCCCACTGTGTGTTGCAGGCGAGCCGTATAAGTCGCTAGCAAGAACGAAATTTGGGTGTGGGTGGCGGTAGTGTAGTGGTTAGCATACTGGACCGGTAATCCAGAGGTCGTGGGTTCGACCCCCACTCGTCCAATACCCCAATTTTTCGTTCATGCAATCAAACTTAACTCTTTTATCGTTTTCCATGCTGATATCCAAGGACAAGAACGTAGCTGTGTTCCACTTTTTCTTTCAGACCATATTGTAACAACGAATTTAGTATTAATATATTTATAATATTCAACGATATGAGCCGTACCCACTTATCTTTTTAAAGACGTCTACGGGTTGAGCCGCGAGCCGCTTTGTTATTAACGCGGCTCGCGACTCAATCCGTACAAGTTACTCGTTTGGAAGCGACTCGCGGCTCAACCCGTACCCACCCCCCTGTTAGAAAGGCGACTCGCAAAATGAGTCGCATTGACCCCCTAGGTCATACTATCAATAGAAATTAAAAAAAGGTGCAATTCGAGGTGAACCTATTCCTTTAAGCACCATAAAACTATGTCGATTGATGTATAAAACAAGCAAAACGTCCTTCACAAGTATGGACCCCTTGTAATATTCGAATCTCGGTCAAGCATTATAGCCTTCTGTGTTTGACATAACTAATATGCAAAGCATGCTCCATAATTGCGTTTCGATTTAGCTAAATCTAACTTCAAATTGAACGTGTTCCTAAACTCTCAGCGCTGAGTTTTTTCTTTCAAAAATGAGTGAATAACAGAAACGGCGTTCCGAAAAGGGCGCTCAAGTATTAATGGTCTGTCTGATATGGAGCTAAAACTGCCGCAAATATACATGTATACAAAACTCTAACATGCGCGCCTCGATCTTTGCTTGCAGTGGCCTTAGACAGCCGAATGAAACAGTTTTGCAAACAAAGAACAGAAGTCAACCATAATTGATGAACAAGAAAATAAATACAAATCAGAAGCAGAACCTCCTCAATTGCTGACTGTTGTGATTACATCACTTAGGGATCAATATTATGCATTTTAACTGACCTTAGTTCCTGCGAACCACCCGATCCGGGCGTACTCCAGTTCGGGACCACTCTCTGCGGATGGACTAAACAGTTTCAGTTAAAGCTTGTCATATCAGAACCCAGAAAGATATCGTATCATTAAACAGCAGAAAGAGTGTATAACAAAATAAAAGTCTTACGCGGGCTTCCCGGAACTGCGATCTTGATCCCCTAAACAAGCGCTCGAAGGGAACAACCTCGCTGCAAGACCAACCCTAAATAAAATGAACTGGAAAAGGCAAAAAGATTGCCTAACATCAACACATAGGACACTTTTTTTGTGGAAGTTTGACACTTTCACATATTAGATCCAGTCTAAACCGCCGGAAGAGACTACAAGCAAACATGCATTTTTACCAACAAAAAAAACGTACAATGTAGGTAACTCTCGCGATCCTATTTCTTGAGCTCTTCTTTACAATTGTTACCTCGTACAAGTCGCGTCCCCAATAGCACAGACAGATAGCACCCCTCTAAAAAAACCGCATAATAGCTAGATTGTACATTCGTAACCATACGAATTAATAGCAAGATGCTAGAAGAATAATACACAGAGACAACTAGCATTATGATCATGTGTTCGATAAGCATAGAGCATGGGACGATGCTAAAGCTAAACATGATTTTCTTTCTTGTGAGATAGTTCCTTTAAAACAGTGTTCGAAATTATCCTTAAAAGAAAACCTACACTAATAAATCGCTCATAGGGGGACGGCTCTTCTTCATCGTCTACATCAGAAAGATGGTCGCCAGGAACGCTTATCTGCACTCTGGGCCGCTAAACGGAAATAAAACTTAGAAAACGCACAAAAACAGTCGGCTATAAATACAAAAACCAGGATAGTTGCACATCGCAATGACAACCCCCGCTAAAATAAGTTCAAATGCATCATTCCAGTCTCAAAAAGCTACTTACATTTCTTCGGCTGCAACGCGCTCCGCGAAGACAGGATCTCAGTGGCTGAAAAGAGAAAATCAGTATTGGTTGTGGCTGCCATGGTTACAATCAGAACATAGAATATCGCCGAGCGCGTTTCTTCCACACGACCGTAAATAGGTAAATGAATAAAAACTAAAAAAAATACCTGTGCACGTCCGGATGGGACCTCCATCCTGCAAAGAAACTATTATGAACATTTTTTGGTTAGCAATACCATAAATAAATCTTTTTATGAAGTAACGTATTAATGAAATAAAACGTTCACACTCTTAACGAAATGAAAAACATTCCCGCTTTTACACACAACAGAAAAGCTCCACACGATCATAAAGCTAAACAAAAAGAAAATTATGAATGTCAAGCGCACCCACTAAATAGAAAAAAGTTAAATAATTAATAGAAGGCAACACTGATATGCCAAGCTAAAACACATCAAAGGCGCAGAGAACTTATTATGTTATAAGTATTTATTTAAGAAATAGTGATAGAAGAAAATAATTTGAGTGAAAAATAAAGAAAGTGTGCGATTACTTCCTTTTCAGTAAGAGCTGTGCGCGTGGTTCTCAAAAATATAAAACGTACGCAAGCTCCGCCAATTACGCGCGGTAAGGATCTACGTCTTTTGTAAACAAACGTCCACTTTGCTTTTTTTCCTATTATTCTAAAAAGGAAATAAGAATGTGAGGACATAAAAGCGAAAGGTTGCATGTTTGTACACAATATGGAAAAATTATGGATGCAGCGAAAGTAAATAAATTAACAAATGCTTACTTGAAAGGAATATGATCCATACTTTCTCTCCATTTGGGTGTGCCCGTCTGCTGAAAACAATAACAGACATATAAACAATTCTAAAAAAACATGGAAACTAACACTTACCGATAAGTTTTACTGAGCGAACACGGCACGCAGATGAGGAAAACTATCTGTGCTTGTGATCGTTCGCCAAATTTACATTTTGATATGATCGAATGCTCGCTGCATCCTGTCTCACCGACTGACTCCCGTTGGCGGTATTCAAAACCAACAGTAAAAGTAGAAATCAAAAAAACAAGTATTGTGGTTCACTGTTTGTACAACATACAAAGGGGTTTTATGTGCCGTAGCTTTTGTTTGATTCTTTGCCTTATATATCTATCACTAGTACAACAATGTGGCCTGCAACCTTGTAGTTATTTCATGCAGTTTCTACCAATGACTTCAGCAACTGATATATCGATACATGCACATCGCGTTGTGCAGGTCTAATAAGTTACACTGTTGAGAAAGTTCCCTATATAAAAATACGCACGTTCTAAGTTATCTGCTGAATCTCTTCTGTCTACCTTAATAACGTGCAAAGAGTTACTCACTCAAATACAACACCGTTCTTGTTCGCCTGATGATTTAGCCAGCACCCACGAAGAGTTGACATGTCTACAGCTTGCGAGAGAGTTCCTAAATTTAATTCACAAGTGTTTAATCAACAAACAGAAATAACGGTTAACAATTCGTTAGAAGGATTCACAAACAAAAAACATGTAGATGTGTTTTTATTCAAGGAGTTGCCTACAACAACAGCTGCTAGTTAAGAACGATTTTACATGCAAAAATTGTTTTGTTACACAGAACCTTGTGCGATAATGCCGGGTTGTTTTGTGTTCTCTGAAATTTCTATCTATGTAATGCAAATGAAAATTTGGGAACCAACCTATCACATCTGCAGAAGACTGTTTGATGTGAGCACGTCCACGCGATTCAAGATAGGGATGATTGATTTTGTGGCTTTGAATCATCGTATGCTCAGGACTTCCCAACAAATACAGCTGATGGTTTTGGTGTGTGTTGGAACCAATGTGTTGAAAAATGAAGAATTTGTGAAACAGTGGATATGACGATGTATTCCAAATGCCCTTCATTACGTGACTGAAAGTGTGAATTATGTGGTTTAAGACCTAAATTATATATGTTATTATGCTCAGGTTCACTCATCGAGAAGGTATGTTCGGTTTCAGGAAACATCTTATGTGTTAATGAAGTATCTAATAAAAACGTCGCAAATTATTATGCTCAGGTTCACTCATCGAGAAGGTATGTTCGGTTTCAGGAAACATCTTATGTGTTAATGAAGTATCTAATAAAAACGTCGCAAATTCTCGAAGTTGTAATTCTTCCAATAGCGTCATGTCGTGCATACTTTATTGGGTCCTGCAGCGGAGTCGCATACAGTAGTACTACAAATAATGTCACAAACATGTTGCGTCTCATCGTCCTATTATTGGTAATAGCAGACGTATTTCATACGTGGTCAGTGAGAATAATACTTTATTGTACGTGGTCAGTGAGAATAATACTTTATTGTGTCCTGCAGCGGAGAATTCGGTTAAGGTTGTATAATGAAAATAAGGATATGATTGTGCGCTCTGGTTTTTTCTATGAACGCCATGGGCTAAGCTAACCATAAGAACTAAAACCGACATTCGGTCGTGAAAGTCTCCTGCCACCCCGGTCTCGGCATTATAATTATGATCGGCTGATGACAATGTTTCCTCCCTTGTATTCGAACCTTTAGATACATACACATGCACCCTGCCTGCTCTCCTGGTTTCCTACTAGATGTGTGTACGTCTGAAATACCTGCGGTCGCAAAGCGCTACTCTCTATTAGTCGAGCTTTTTAAAGGGACTCTATTAGTCGAGCTTTTTAAAGGTTACCGTTTTGACCCTTATGTATACTTTTTGTTTTTATTAACTGCACAGTATGAAAAACATAGTGTTGGAAAAAATCCGACTAAAAACTTTTTTTTTTCAGCGAGAAATTCATTGATTAAAAAAGTTGCGTCCGATCCAAGGTCCACAGTTAGCCATAGAAAACCAAATGTCCGCGAGGTATTCGACCGATTAATTAGTGGAATAACGTTTGCCGAGTCATCATCAGCACGGCCATAAGCTGGACAATTACGAGGGTTACGGTGCATATTGGTAATATACTACAGATTTGGGTAGCATGCTTGAGTTGTGTAGTATTCTTCAACTGTACAAACAATTTCTATGCAGGCATCACGTATATCGGTCACTTGTGGGTTCATGTCTGTTCTTTTTGAAGAGCAACTCTCAGGTTAATTTTAGAACGGACAAAAATTATTACTTCGATGGTTGCGTTGAGGTATTTCAGGTGAAATACCTCAACCTTTTTGGCTTTGTAGAAGGTGATGTTATTTCAGGCTCTTCCTTTCAACATACACCTTATTAGTTTCGCTCACGGAGTGTTTTGAAGCAGATGTATAACTTTGCAGATGAATAACTTCTTAAACTTTCCACAATTTATAACGTTGCTCTTTTTGAAGTTATTCGCGGTAAAAATGTAGAATACCCCAGTGTAGTATACTACCCAAATCGGGAATATACTACCCCACAACAAAGGGGTAGTATTTTTTCGAAAAAAGATTCTGCACTACCCCTAAATGTAAAAATACTACCCCCAAGTTACGAGAGCTACCCCAGGTGATGGGGTAGAAAAATCGCAAAAATGGGGTAGCATATTCCCTAAAATGGGGTAGTCATGTAAAATGGGGGTAGCCAAGTAGTCCGATCACTGAGAGCCGATGAGTTGCGCGCCGCACCATTTCGGGAAACAAAATGCGCGCCGCAAAGGAATGGGAAACAAAATGCGCGCGGAATAGAAATGGCACGCAAAGTGTTTCCCGAAAAGGTGCGGAAACGGTGCGGAAATGGTACCATTTCCGCACCTTTTCGGCAACGTTTTTGAAAGCGCTCGGCGGATATGCCGTAAGTGCAGTTGTTGTACTACTATTTTTCCGCATGCACTGGTCTCACATGTGTTGTGTGGCCGAGTGGTCTAAGGCGCTGTTTAGAAAAAGTACCTAACAAGACTGTTAGGTTCGAATCCAACAAGCTGCTTTCTTTTTGCGGTTGCTACTTTTCCCGCACCGTTTCCGCACCATTTCGGCAACGTTTTAGGGGTGTTTCCCGCAACAGTTTGGGGGTGTTTCCCCGCACCAAAACGGCAACCGGAGGCGTTGAAAAAACTTTTGCGGCGCGCATCAAATTCTTTTGCGGGAAACACCCCCAAACTGTTGCCGCGCGCAACTCTTGAGTTTCGTTGATCAGGTAAACTTTTACAACACTACCCCGTTTTCGAAAAATACTACCAATATGTTCCTTAATAAAGCGTTTGACAACTTGTGTGATCTTTACGGGCGAGATATATTTTGTTCTACTCAACTATGCTTGAACCTTGTTACTTAACGAAACAAAGTGAATGAGAAAAAAGAACGTAAATCTCTAAACAGTTTGTCCGCTAAAATATTATTTTGTCTTCGTCACTTGTTTTGAAGCCAAACGGCTTCTAGTTCCTTATTTCTCGCTTTCCTTGAGAATGGGCTATCATTACTGCATTCTTTTTCTTACAGCAACACTTGCCACACGCACAAAGGACAAACCTCAATGGCTCTTGCAACATTAATGGAGCATGTGCTTTTGAGTACACCGTGCGTATACAATGCTTTAGCCTTGGGCTTGATTTCTTAGTACTTCTCTCATCCGCACTGATGCGACTGGGTAATTTTAAAAAAAAAAATGCAAAATCACATGTAGTTTGCTTGTGACACGCAGGTACACTGCAGCTAGTGTCTATAACTGACGTCATAGCATTTCCGAGCGCGACGATGTACCCAAAGGGCCCTCACATGTTAGTTAGTCTTCTCTGCATCTCTGATAATTCTCTTTCTCCCTGCTTCAACCCCCACACAGCTGTTCTTTTCACACGAAATGAGAATCTGGTACTAAAATGCATGTCCTGAAAAATTTGGAAGTACATTCTACCTAAAAATGTTTTTCATTTAATATACAAAGCTATCCAAAATTACGTTTTCTGGTATTTTTCGCATCATTATGTTTACTTTTAACTAGTAGGATAAGGTTGCTATTATTACGTCTGTTTTGATTCCCGATCTTTCAGTATTTGCAATAGTGTCTATTGTCTGGTTCAAACTATTTGTTTCTATTGAACAACTCAAGATTCTTATCTAATAAGAGTGCAGCGTGCATTGTGATACCCAAAAAAAACTAGGCTTGCCATTCTTTGAACTACGCTTGCATAACATACCTCACAAAGTGCCACACACATAGTATTCAACATTTCTCCATTTATGTTTTGTAATTTGTCCCCAAGTAACTGTTGTTAAATGCTTTAATAGATATTAGAAAATTCGTCAGTGTCACTGCAAACTGAATGTGTTCCTTTGTTAGTGTGTTCATGGAGTTGTTGAAAAGGCGCCAATTACATACTATTTTAGCACTTGTCTTGCAACACTGTCCACACAGGAATGATGCCATATATTTTTCATGTACAAAATCGTGCAGACTTTAACACACCATGAAAAATCTTTTCAGTATTTGATAAGCATGCCTCGCTTCTTTGATTTCAAACAAATGCCCGAGGAAAGCCCTTTAGGTGAGTCTTTCTTTAAGAAAAAAAAAAACACACAAAGGCATTAATTTGTCGTGGTTGTGAATCGTTGGAAGAGCGGGATATCATGGGAAGAAATCCTTGTTTGCAAGAATCTCAAAATTATTCGTGATCGGGGTGGGGCGAAAAAGGAATATGCAAATTATTGGTAATTCAAAGAAAATGGGAGGTCCTCGAACACAGTTTCATGACGCAGAATAGAAACATCCCAAATAGGCATAAAATGCTGATCCTTGTGATGTACAGTCGTATTTATAGATTGAGAAGCTTATTTTATGTAATATTTCATCGTCTTTCAGAACTACCGTCTCCAGGTGAAAAAGGTGTACACCTGAATAACATCCGTCGGAGACTCATGGCACCTAATGGAGCTCCGCCATATCTTCTGCCGGGAAGAAGGGTAAGAAGTAATTCTTATTTTGTGTAACACAGTCCGAAAACTGCAACTGCATAACGAGTAGCGAGGGTGATAGAGTTTTTTTTACTAAAAAACAAACTAGTTGCGCTTGTCGTTTCCTCCCAAACATTGTTTTCTTTGTCGGTTGTACCGAAATAAACGTAGCCGCCAAGGCTACAAGCAGATGACAGAATACACCTGTGCTTCCATACAAAATTAAAACATTATGATCGGAAACTCAAAATAGAAACTGAATACGGGATTTTTTTTTGGATGATTCAAAATGCGTAATGATTTGCAAGCTTAATGATTTGGATATTCACTGGGTTCATGTTTACTCTGGAATTTTCCGCAGGAAATAAATGGAGACCAAATAATGACTTTTTTATCTAATTGTGAAGTCTCGGTTTTTCCCAAAGTACGCATATCCTACTAGCTTTCGTCTGTTCTTCTGATAAACTGTGAAGTCGTAACATACGAGTCCACTTCATCAATCTGTTCGCCATGCAGTGCGTGACAGTTTAACCGTCGATCACTTATTGTTATCTTCTTGTTCATGACTCAGGGAGATACTGATCAGTTTCGTTCTTCATAAGAAGTTACATCTGGGTACTGCGATTTAAGGATGGTTGCATATAAAGTTCTTCCGTTGCGTTTTTTTGGAACGCGGCGTATGTTCGATGACTTTCAGTGAGACCTTTGACGTCTTTGTAAAATAACTTTCCTAGAAGTCATGAACTTTTCATTCCAGTATTCGTTGCTAGCTGTAGCTAAGTATTTTAGCCACAAATATCCGATGAGGTTCGACGTTTACAATGCAACAATTGAGCGATCCTTTTAACTGTATTAACAGAGCTTCTGAACTATATGTACTCATCAGCTGCATACACCATACGTATAGGGAACATTTTCAGGGTTGTTCCGAAAAAAATTCAGAAGGGTAATGGTTTCAAAAAAAGCTTGCTTTCTACTGCGCAACACACGGCAATACCGACAAACTATTATCCGAGACCTAGCAGAGATAAGCAGACATTGTACTTTTCAAGAGACGCAGCACGAGTGCCACCTGCATTGCCAAGTTCAAGTCTGGGATCAACAGCCGGATGGCACAGTTCATTTCAGATCAAACTGTGCACATCGAAACCAATATAGTGCGCATAATGTTATTTCATGCCAACATTCATTGGCTCCCTCCGTAGCATAATTTGTATATTAATGATTATTAGTCGTTATTGATCTCTTGCCGTTTGTCCCAAGCAAGGAGCTTTCTATCTTCAGTGACGGATAACTTTTTGAGCTCTTCTTTAGTGGATGTTGAATGCATAGAAAATAGCCATTTGCGTCTTATTATTATTATTATATGTACAAAGTTGTTGAACAAATTTTCAACTGTGGTCCTAATCTCAAGACCATGTTAAATAGCGGACCCACAAGACTCCCTCTCTCTCTTTTCTGGTTGTCATTTCTATTTCGCTTCGTTTGCTGCAATGGTTAAACAGAAGACGTTCATAAAGAGAAAATATATTCATCACGCTGCGCCTATTTGATTTCATCCTGGGTGCATGCTTACTACTAAATTTTGCACCGTTCATAACTAGAGACCAAATAATGATTTTCAAGTGCACCGTCCATTTAAGGTCTAATTGTAATGTTAAGATCTCTGATGTTTCCAAATTAAGCATATCCTCCTCGCCTTCATCCGTTCTTCCGATAGGTTAACAAACGGAAAGAAGGGACAACCGGCGCCAGTCCACTTCGTCAGTTTCACTTCGTCAATCGCTTTTTATGAGTGTTCTGTTTGGTGGCTCACGGAGTGTTGTAAGTACGGTTCCCTGGCGTTCTTCATAAGAAGCTATATCTGGGGACTGCGATGGAAGTTGTTCTTCCGCAGTGGTACGGTTCTTACAGTTTTGGGACATTTTCCGTTTTTCCTTGTCGAATTAATCAATATCTTCTCTTGTTTGTATTTTTAAACAGAAAGTTATCTAAACACGTTTCAATTCTAAATATCGTTTTATTTGTCACTAGCTGTAAGTGCTTTAGCCACAAAGATCCGATGAGGTTGACCGTGCAATGTAATACTTGAGCTATCATTTTCTCTTTATGAAAAGAACTTTTGAACTGCACGCACCTACCACCTGCATGCACCAAAGGGCGAATTTTCCTGATGGTTTTAAGAATAATTTAGAGGTAAAGGGGTAAAAACAAGCTGTGCCACACGTGCGGCGCTCCCGCAAAAAAAATGCTTTATCCGAGTCCTGTCAGAGAGAACTAGAAACTTTACTTTTTAAGAGACGTAGCGCGTGCATTGCCCAGACTCAAGTCTGGAATCAACTTTTCCTGATAAAGCCGGATGGTAATAGTGCATTTGAGAGCAAACTGACTGAATCTTCCACTTCATTCGGTCGCGCGGAAGGCCACTGCCGAACACACACTGTCTCTTTCGGTAATATGTCTGTCAAAATTATTAGTCCGCAGTTTACTTACCTTGCCTTTTCCGTACACTGGATACCTTGGATTAGAGTGGGGTCAATATGAGCTGAGTGACTCCCGTGAGCCACTCATTTGCAGGCGATTCATCGGGTGAGTCGCTCAGAGCATGAATCGCGCGACCGACTCTTCTGATGAGTCACTCATCGGAAGAGTGCCCCGAGCAACTCAAGCTGCGAGTCACTCACAACATAGTACTTACTGACGAATCCCCCCTTGAGTCGCTCGTGATTCAATGATTTGGCGAAAAACAGTCAAAGGAGTTGTTGTATCGGTAACATACATCAAATACAAACATACATATTCTCTAAATTAAAATTTTGAACAAACATGACCACTTTTATACTTAAATTTGGTATTTCAGCATTGGGTTCTCATTAAACTATCAAAAAAATCAGCATAAGTTGAAAAGTTGTTCTTTTTTAGTCCAAACAATGATGTTTTGAAGTTTTGTAGTAGCTATTTTTGAGTTATTGTGGCATCAATGATGCACAATGAAATACCCGATAAGTCATTAGTAATTGCGCCCATTCTTGACAACAGATATAGAAAAAGTTACTTAAACCTTCATAATCATTATTGGTTTAAAGTTGTTTAAGTTATTTGGGTGTAAAACCATTTTTGTGCATCAACATGAGTTGAATCGGAGTTGCGAGCGCGAGTTGAGTCATGATTCACTCTTTTGACCGCAGGCGAGCCGACTCTGATTCAGAGTGCCCTCCTCTTTCGGGAGTGACTCCGACTATGATTCGGCTCGAGATTTGAGAAATGCGGCGAATCACTCAATAAGTCGTCGATTTTGAGTCACTCACAAACATGAGTTGCTCGCCTCTTTTGTCCCAAGCAGTAGTGCGCTATCTTCTGAGTGAGCGACTGCCAAATTTCTGAAGTTGTGAAGTCTTCTTCTTCCCAGGATTGTAGCGTGAGCAGAGCATCGCCAAAGAAAAAAAAAGATTTTTTTTTCAAATATGTATGGTGGCAGTCTCAGTGTGGGCCCCCCTACAGTTTCTCAGATTCCTCGTGCTAGTGACTTGTGGTCTCGCTGCTAGGTTTGTCCCAAGTATGGCGCATTTTTCTGCCCTTCGGACTGTCAAATTTTTGGCGATTCTGCTTGGTAGTTTCATGTTGGTCTTGTATGGATGGGTGTTCTCCGAAATTGTAAACCAAACTGCACATATCCTGCTCGCTTTTGGCTGTTCTCCATAAAAAAACTATGACGGGTAACAGCTTCCCAGGTTTACGAGTCCATTTCCACTTGGGAACCACCAACTGTGCATCATTTTTCCTAATTTTCTAGCTTAAATTATGAAACTTTATGAAGTTCCCTATGGACTGTACTTACCATCTGCCGCCACAAGAGACGTTGCCCACGGAAGAAAAATCTCAAAAAGGAGACCGTCCACTCTGCCGCACGTGCTCTACAACAACAAAAAACGTCGTCTTTAACGAGACTATCAGACAGTCGTAGAAAGTGTACTTTTTAAGAGACACAGCGCGTGTAGCATGTGCTTTGGCGGGACTCAAGTCTGGTATCAACTCCACAGGATAATACCGGCTGGGTACATCTTGTAGTCAAGCTGTATCTCCTCTCATCATTCAGTGCGCATAAGGTCATTGCCAGAACAGTCCTATGCTCTATCCGTATTATTTCATAATTGCCATCAATTGTTTACATCCTTCGTTGTACATATGGCTTACGGTTGCTGTTTAAGAGAGCTTCGTTCAGGTGGTAGGAATGGAATCGTATTCCAATTCTCCTGAAACGCCTCCGCTCAAACGGCGGCTTTCCTTTCATGGAATGGGAGAGTAAGTTAATTTTAATTTTGCCATTTAACCACTAACTCTTCTGCTGCTTTGCAGAAAGTGCATTACTTGCGCAAATTAAATTTTTGAGTTGTGTAGATTCAATTTTCAATTAAACGCGGTTTTCGATGTAATAATCCATATCCACACATGTTATACTTATGAACTCAACCATTTAGTATTGCATTGCTAGCTTACAATACATATGCATTTATTAATCGCTGAAATTTCTTTTATGCTTTCTGTTAAATGGAAAACAAATGTTTGACGAACAGGGCTAACGTTTCAGGATACGCAAAATATGAAAATTCAATAAGTGCAGAAAGGGTGCGTTATCTGTTGAATTTACCGTTGGAACTGTTGGCGTACGCACCATTGCATTTATTCACAACATTAAATTTAAAGCTTACTGAAAGATGAAGTTCATGTTTTTTTCTGTTTAAACACACTCTTCCTTTTTCCTTGCTCAATTACTATTAAGTGCGCTAACATTAAAAAGGTGTTCGAAGCAATGTGAGACATTATTATGTCCGAGTTCTTTCACACGCACTTTGCGAATCCACTTTTTCATGTACTTGTTGATATTCAAATGTAACACCAAGCAAATACTGACTTTGAAAAACTTCACATTAAAAGGCTTCTATGTGAGAACTGAAGGATTAAGTAAAGTATTTATCGTAAGACTACACTGGATTGCATGCAAAAGGAAAGTTAAAGAAGAATCACAGAATCTGTCGCCACCTGAACATAAAATTAGTTTTTTTCACCGTCAGTAATCAGCGTATGAAGCACCACCAGTTTTGTTTCAATTGTAAATAAATAAAAATGTAATTCTGGTACACAGTTCTGGAGTTCTAGTGATATCATTCATTAATTCGGATTCAGGAATATAACTTGCCTCTTCCTACTTGGTTCCGTATCTTCTCCCTCCCTTTTCCCACTCTCTATCAGTGGCACTCTAATCTCATCTCGTCATTCGTTGTTTCATTCTAAGCCATCGTCTTTTACGCTTTTCACTTATGTACATATAGGGCGGCCGACAACACTCCCCTTCATTTCATATTCCGAGTACCTTTTATCCATTGTCGTCTTTGAAGCAGCAAAATGTCCGCTAGCAATTCTCCTTCATATAAAATTTCCTCATCCTTCGCTCAATACCCGGGATCCTTCAAAAATGCAACGTAAGTTTTCCTTCTCACCGAGAGTTTCCCGTTTGCTACATGCAAATGATAAAAGTCAACGGCTGCATAAATTGCCAACATGTTTATACAACCTAAAAAAAGTGAAGGGGAGATAATTGTATTTATGGTAAGGTATTCCTTGCTGGTTAGTCATAAGTTTCCCTGCAATTATTATAATTCACCCAGACGAAATTTTTTCATTATCAATGATTAATGAGTGTTCTGTCTACGAATGACCGTTAATTTTGGCCGAATATATATAAATCAATCGACAAAAAACATATTTAACAGAAAAGCATATTTTGGAAGAACACTTTACATCCACATTGCTTAATTAGAAATTCGTTTTTTTTTCTCATGACACCTCTCACTGCAAATCAGGGTTTATGTAAGCTTCAAATTCACAGACGAGAAAATCATTACTTAGACGAGATGCGAATGGCAATTTGTTGAAAGCATGTGGGACAATAGCATTACCGTATATCGATTCCTGATAAAACTGTTATTCATACGCATACAATTCCTAGTTTACCTACACCCCGTTTACTTGCAACAAAACAACTCACAGAGCACACTGGAAATGAATTTTTCAGACATTCTACCACTCTCCGGATGTCTGTCAGAATGTTTCTGCACCATTATTGCTTTAAGTTCCTTTTTTGCACTCCTTTTCCTTCTTTTCTATCTCTCCGTTTCGCCCTCTGCTTCGTTTCCAAGATGTCTGGGATGTCTGACCTCTCTCTGTCTGATGGCAGTTCTGCCAGGGACCCCCCCCCCCTCCCCAATAGGCGTGGCCTCTGTACTTCATCAACCAGGGAAAGCACAGTTCTTTGCTTTGAACCATATTTAGTCGTTCAACCTCCTCTCAATCTTCATTTCCTTTCTATTGCTAAAACTCTCCCACACTGGCTCCTCCAACCCATAATGACAGTTTAAACTTCGCTCATCCTAGCGATGAGATGAGTCGAATACCTCAAAGGTAGTTTATTTTGTGCTCAGAGTACGTATTGCCTATAAACATTATGAAACGAAGGGTCTAGAGGACGTTGTGTGCTAGACAGCAGACAGCTCCAACAACAATTTACTGGTTGCAATATGAACCGCGGTTATACGAAACACTTTGCGTTTATCTTACCAGACATTTCTAAAAAGAAGCCGTTATTCGGTGATATTCCATTTAAGTGTGTGTTTTGAACATAATTGTGTGTTTTGAACGGTGAGGTCCCCGCCATGCACAACAAACGGTCTAATAACATACATTATGGCGAAGATGTCCTTGATTTTAATATATTTCTTATGTTTACAGCTTCAACCGCGAACTCTCGACAGCTGGTGGATATAGTTTCAATCGAACGCTTTCCACGGAAAGTGTGGCTGCCAAGTTTCAGACACATGTAAGTCATCACATTCACATTCTTACCATTGCCCTACAAAAACATATCGATCCCATCGAAACAAATGTTATATCAAAAATCAGATATCGATCTAGAATTCACTTATAAGTTTCTTTGTTGCCAACAACACTGGGTGACATGCATTTTTCCCGGCAAAAAATCATTAAAAAAATAAACGTCTGCATTTTTCAATGAAAAATTGAAACACTTAATGACAGCTTCGTGTTTTTTATTGCCCTATCCTGTCAGTAAAAATAATAAAGCAATTTAAATATTTGATTGTGGACTTGAAGACACATTTGCTTGAACTGAGGCATTCTATAGTTGCAGGATCTGATCTTCGACTTGTACCGCGAGGACAATGACAAGATCTTCATGCCAAGATTTTTCAAGGTAGACTCCGTTTTCTATCGCGTCATGGTCCAAAAAAAAGCCATTTTCCGTTTCCGGTGTGAACACCCACTTTTCCTCGTGGCAATCGGTTTACATAAATGCTTCCATTCGTCGCCATTCTGCTCTATGCACTTTTCGCTAATGCAGTGAAATGGAACTTGGGAATGTTCAAAAAGACGGGCCCTATGGGCCATTTAGGAAAGGTCTTACGTGAGGACCCCCTTCGTCATTCTTTGTTTCGCAATCGGCATAAAGTGGGCTTATAAAAAATGCGGCGAATAGGCTTTACTTGTCTGGATGGAAGCATGGATGGCGCTGCGGGTTTATGAAAATGATTAATTGTCTCCTTAGATTTCGCTATGGGTACGCGTCCCTTACCTTTGCTCAGAATTGAGTGTGTGAGAAAAAAAAGCAAGGATTATGGACTACATACAAAAAATGTTGAATTTTTGTAGTTGTTTTTGGTTTCGTTTTGGCAAATAATTATGTGAATTTCTGCTCCAAATATATGGTACTTCTGAAATGTTCTCTCTGAATTCAAATAAACGCATTGAACTTGAAGATATGCTAAATTAATTTTGAGATCGTGAGCGCAAGTGGAGTAGTAAATTGTGGAAACCAAGCGAACTGGGTTCAAATGACGAAAGATTTTTATATGTCCACATTTGTGCTTGTTTAATGAAAACTGGATAGTTCAGTCTCTTATCGAAGTGGGTATTCGGCGTGATGATCCCCGTCTCCATTCAATGATCAATTTGGTGAGGGAGGCTGAGAATCTGTCGGACATGGAGGGACTCTTTGAATCGGAGAGTCTCTATCTCGACAGAGACACATTCAAGAAGTTTGTTCTTCTAAAACATTGCCATTTGAAACTTATATACAAAGAACCTATCTGAACGTCGAGCTTTATTCTGTACCACTGTTTTGTGATAGGTATTGGGATCTTCGTAGCCTGCTTCAGTCGTGTTGGTTTTTTTCTCCAAATATTTATTTAGATGTGTCGGCGATAGCATCGGAATCATTTCAAAGGCCTTGAAAGGACAGTTGGTTATCCCTGATTGGTGTCAATTCACGAAGATAATGGGAGAGCTGTTTGAGGATTCGAGGCCCCAGGATACTGATCCCGCCAAGGGCGGAAAGGTGACTTGCTTCCTACTTTTCGAACCTCGTTTTGTCTTAGTCACACGTCGCACGTTTTCCCGATGGTGGGTTTCTCTCAGTCAAATGTTTACTTTCCAAATACGTTTAATTGAGCAATTGCGCAAAAGAGGAGATAGAGTAACGCCAGGTGAAACAGAATATGCAAGTAGGGCGCAATTCAGACTTTAGTTCCTAGTTTATTTGAGGCGATTAGAGGTAATTGTTTGAAAGCGTATGTCGCAAAACTAAAATATAACTCTGACAATGAGCACAATGTGTAAAATTTTGTAAAATTGCACTCCATAAGTATTTTCTACGGAGTGTCTTCGTTAAACAAAAAAAATGGAGAGAGATTGGTGTATATTTTTCTGAAGATTTCTTTCTTTTTATTTTTAACTATTTTCTCATTACAGCTTGCCTCCTACATTCCTCAGCTGGCGAGGGTTGATCCCAATCTGTGGGCGATGTCGATTTGTACTGTGGATGGGCAGAGAAGGAGCTGGGGTGACTCGAAGGTTCCATTCTGTCTTCAGGTAAGACATAGGAAGCAAAACTGCTAGACTCTATTTGCAACAAAAGATGGTGAAAAAAACTGCCGCGAGAGTCGAACTTCTGATTTGTGCCGAGCGTTTGTTCCAGCACTTTCCTATTGCATTTTTTCAAGAAGACAACGTTTCAGAGTGTGTCAAAGCCGTTCACTTATGCTCTGGTTCATGAAGAAATTGGGGCTGATGAACTACACAAATATGTTGGTCAGGAGCCCAGTGGAAGACTGTTCAACGATATTTGTCTGGACCATGCCAGTTTGTTTTATCCAGTCTTTAAATTTCACTTACCATTAGCGAGGCGCCAAAATGATAGTCGCAGTACTGTTTAGTACACCATAGTACGAACCTCTGTTTCAGAAAAGCCTCACAACCCTCTGATCAACGCGGGAGCAATAATGTGCGCGGCAATGATGAAGCGCCATGACAGACTGTCGGATCGATTTGACTTTGTAAATTTTATTTTACATGATATATGTTTGTTAATAGCGCATCTTCTCCTGTAATTAAGCCTTATGTTGAAGAATTTCTTATTTGTGCATGTTCTCGATATGCTTGGTTTCACAGCTAATCGTTCCAGGCTCTGAAACAATTCAAGAGGTTCTGTGGCGATGGTTTTGTTGGATTCAACAACGCCGTATTCTTGTCTGAGAGGGACACGGCCGATCGAAACTACGCGTTGTCGTACTATATGAGAGAGCATAAGGTAACTCTTGCACACCTTCCCATGCCCAATTTTCAAAAATGTACCTCCTAAGTATGCTTTTGTTGCGTTCTTTATTAATCAGGTTGTTCATGTACTACATAACGTGTGGTCATTTAGTGCTTCCCTCCGAACACTAACCTGCAGGACACTCTGGATCTCTACTTCCAACTGTGCTCCATTGAAACTAATGTCGATAGTCTTTCTGTGATGGCCGCCACCCTTGCAAACGGCGGAGTCTGCCCGCTAAATGGAGAAAGAGTGATCAACAACAGGTAAAACAACACAATAATGCATTCAGCTTACTGTGAACTAAGCGTTGTTCCCATCTACCTTACTCCGATCCGTCTTCGATTGACGATGCGCTTTATTATTAATTTGTGCTTAACGTTAGACGTCTCAAGATCTGCAAACTTACATTCTGCCCTGTTAAAAAAGGAAGGCAGCTGAAAGTAATACAATATGCACGACATGAATATGAACCTCTTCCAGAGCTTGCCGGGACACGCTGTCACTGATGTACTCCTGTGGTATGTATGACTACTCGGGAATGTTTGCATTCAAGGTACTTATTATCTGTACATATTAACCTTGTGCTTGAAGGAATGCTTTTGGAGGGAAGGCATAATTATGCCCGCTTCTTTGAAGAAATACTATTTTTGCCTAGGTGGGTCTTCCCGCGAAATCTGGCGTCTCTGGAGACATGATCATTGTGATTCCGAACGTCATGGGTAAGTGCTTTCTCAGTATGATGTTGCCGCTGATTTGTGTTTTTGCCCCTTTATCTTGTCTTCCCGTGACTTCCTTTAATATGTATAGGAATCTGTCTGTACTCTCCTCGGCTCGATGCTCTCGGAAATACGGTGCGAGGAGTCAATTTCACCGAGAATTTCATTCAGAAGTTCAACTTCCACAACTATGACTCATTGGTATGCTTTTGCTTTATGTGCTACCTTTAAAAGGTCAGGCTCACCAAAAAAAATAACAAATTTCTTTGTTTTTCATAAAATGCACATTCTCATTACGAGCTTTTAGGCTCCGGGTGCATATCTTTTATCAGCTCGACCATACCGTATCAACAGACATTTGAATTGTCGCGTTTCCTGAATTGCAGGCCCTGCTTCAATGATCAATTAAATCAAATGCCGGGCAATTCGGAAATAGACAGAACGAAAAAATGCAACTGCCTAACAAACAACGTGCAAACGATAAATTGATCGGGAATTAATATCAAGCCAGCAAGCACAAAACAGTTGCGTAACAAATAGTGTTTCAAAATACGCTATATTCGCGCCCGTCAATATGCTCCCGGAAAGTTTACGTTATGCAAGAATGCTCCCGCGGGTTGCCTCGTGTGGGGAACATTCATATTATAGCAAACATTTACTGTTTTGGTGAGCGTGACCCTTTTATGTTGTGCAGATCACTACTTTACCAACATTTGGCTCTGCATTCATACTGGACTAACTCTATGCCTGTTTTAGGTCTACTCTGACTCCCAAAAGCTGGATCCCAGAAAGGCTGTCGTTGAAGCCGAATACGATTCAATCAGCAAGATCATGTTCGCAGCTAAGATCGGAGACCTGCAGGCTTTGAAGAGGTGTGATGACTATCAAGGCTAAACAACAATAATAATATGATAGTACTTCGAATATATGTTAATGACACAATTACTTCATCGATCCTATTCAGGTACATGCTTCTCGGTTACAACCTTCAAGAACGCGACTACGACGATCGCACAGTGTTGCACATTGCGGCGTGTGAGGGCAATGACCAGGTCCTTGAGTTCATCCTCAAGAAGTGGAGGGAGTCCCCAGGTGAGCTTATAGCACATGAAAAATATCAGAGGCCCGTGCAAACAAATTGAAACATAATTATTTATATAATGAATGAATAAATTTCAGAGCCCCGTGACCGTTTTGGAAAGTCCCCGCTGGACAATGCCATGCAGTTCAACAACGACAAGTGTGCTGCGATTTTGAAAGCGGCCGCGGAATCCTTTCTTAAGCCAATCAACGAATAAGAAAGCACAGCTGACTTTAATTTCCGTGAATTTTGATCTTCTGTCTCCGAAGATTTCTGAATGTGCAGGAGAACAGCACACACTGCCAATTGCAAATCACTTCTCCATTATTGATACCGGTTGTTCTTTCACGGTTAACACCGTTTTCCCTGTGAACTCACTTGCTTCGCTTTCATGTCAGTCAGGAAATGTTGATGTCAATCCCGAAATTCATTCCCACGATGGTGTCCCTAGTACTTCTTACCATTCTAGTAATCGTCATACTCTAACCCGTCAGAATAGTATAGAAGTAGATTCCACAGTTGCACCCTCACAGTCACTCCCAACATTGCATCGCAGACGATCGTATGAGCGCTCTAATCCTGTCCCTCTTCATTCACTTTCGCATACTCCCGATTTGGAAACCCACGCACTTGGTCTGTTGTCTGATGGTGAGGCAAGCTCTCAAATGACTCGGTCAAATGTCCATCTCGCTTCGAATACTTCCCTTCTTCACGACGAACAACATCTTTCCATTTTCAAGCGTGTCGCCTCATCTCGGTGCTGTTCCGGTGGATGTTCTATTTCTTAGGGTTTTATTTTAAAATATTCTTCCAGGACATATCTTTCACTTGTCATGCACTTTTGAATCCCCTTTTTGCTTGATGTAGTGTAGACATATATCTCATGCACCAGTTAAAATACGTAACTTTATGCATTGCGTTTACTTAGTAATATGGTTTCGGGTATTCTGTGGGAAATACGCCCAGCTGGATGTCTTAACTATGTTGTTCCCAATTACGCACGGATAAAAGATCTAGATGTCTTTAGATTACCTTTCTACATCTTATTAGGAATAACTAATTTAACAAGATTGTTTGCTTTTTGTTTGATCCATTATTATTTTTCTTCATATTTTTTACGTGCAAGGTAATATTTGTTAGTTTTAAATAAATCAGATTGCTTTTTTTACCCAACACTACAAACAAGTTTAAAAAAACTATTCACAGAAATCTTCAAGCCCGAAATTGGCAAAAATTACACTAAACTGAAATCTGCACATAGGAAACTGGTGCCAAAATGCAGTTTTTTAATTGGTTGCTGGGACATTTAACGCCAACGAAAGGTTTTCTGGATTTTTCTGTGCGGAAGCTACAGACAAACAATAACGATTGCAAAACGACAACTAACTCTCAAAGCTTAAGTTATTGGCGAAGCAAAGTCCATATAAACCGGTTTTAAAAGGGAATTAATGAACCTTTCTTTAAATGCATTAGGATAACTTCTTCTTGGGAAAAGCGACCGCAACCAACCAATAAAAAAAACGAAAATAAAGAGAAAAAACTTCTTCTTACAGACTAATAAACACCCTGAATTTGAAAGAAAATGATTAGATGCTACCAATCAATTAGAACTATGTTAGCAGACAATATTGTACTCTTTGAGGGAACATGACATGTATACAGATATTTGGGAAATATTGCTTTTGGTTTCGGAAGTATACATCAAACAGTTAAAAATGAAAAAAAAAACTGTTGATTTCATTCGTGCTTAAAAAAAAGATATGGCGGTTCATACAACGAGGATGGGATAAGGTCCTTGAGTGGAGATTGATCACAAACAAAAAACAAGGACACAAATAATATTCAAAACATTTCTTAAAAAAAATCACAAACGCTTCTCGGGCAGATAATCATAAAACCCTCAACAAAAAACGAAAGTAACCGACTTGCAAATGTTTGGTCAAATACTAATATTTTAATCTGGCTGACTTTTAACACTCAATAAATAGCTTGCAATAGATATATTTGATTCAGTATGATTAAAGCGAGAACAAACTGACACGCATGCGAAAGAAACGGTAATTATATTGACTGGAGAGTAATTCTGTATGAACTTGGTATCTGGTGAGGGAAGATGTCAAAAACATAGACGGAGATCACGAACTGAGACCTTACGCTACGACGAGGGTAAAAACAATGGAATGCAGTCGAATGTTTGAACAATTAGTACGCATTGTTCGGCGCATCGTCGAGGTAATATAAAAACACAAACTGAGCTGATTATTTAAGAAAGCAAACTAGAGCCGATAAAATGTCATGTTTATTTGATGGTCAACTACAGCTACTCTTGAAATTTGACCATTGAACCTTACCGAAAAGAAATTCACAGCTATTCACAGCAATTTACATCGGGAATAACGACAACAGTACAGTGAACTTGTCACCTATTGCCTATGAAACCTCGTATTAACCTGATTAGGGCAACAAATATCAACCATCTAATATCTATCTGCTAAGCGATATCGTTGCGATTCGCGTAGTCATATTCGAAATCCTCGAGCATTCCAGGCGGAGGCAAATCATTGGGGTCCATAAAGAAGGGAGGATTGTACTCGGGCTCATCTTCCTCCTGCGCCGGTTCGGTCTTCTGGACAGCATTCAAATGTTGCTGTTCCTGATGCAAAATCTCCCGACTTGCTTTCACACCACCATCGAATAGCGACAGGTCATGGGTCAGTCCGTGCAGAATGTTCTGATAGTCCGGATCCGCTGTCGCATCTGGGTCCGAATTCACAATAGGCGAATCGCGCAACGGCGCGAAGCCATTGTGCGGTTTCTGAAATAAGGTTACGTGCACATCATCCTTTAGAAGCTTAGGGAACCAGTGTTATTCAACATTTTTCTACGAGAAAAGTACAGGGGTTCGTTTATTGGCAAAATTAGATCCTCAGATATGTACAAGCGTGGGTCGGTGACATTTACCGCTGGGCATTTACTGATAGTCATAACGAGATAACTGCGTCTGATGCCAATACCGTCATCACTATCAGAATTGCAAACCCCTGTGGTTTTATCAAAGAAAATTCGCAATACCGTTTTTACGTGGGTCCCGTGCCTTAAACTGTCCACCATTTTTTTCAGTCTGGGTCTCCATGCCGAATATAGCAGAAGCAATATAAACCCAATTTTTGAACAACATAATTTGTGGGAAATTCAGCTTTTTACGATGTAACAACATAATTTGTGGGAAATTGTCAGCTTTTTACGAAGTAGCGATGTAAGCGCGCTGCTTGGCCGATACAGAGACAACGAACTACACAATAGACGCCAACTTGTTGCCACCTTAAGGTGGCACCTAGCACCCATCACGGAATTTCCTATGGGTAAAGAAACAGGCACGGGACCCACCAATGTATTTACTGAGGATCAAGTCATAAATTTGGGTATATATTTCTTCTTCGACGACCCGGAAAAATATAGAAAAAAGGGGTATTTTGAAATGGGCGTAATCCTTTAGATACAACAACTATAATCCAAACAAATTATATTGGAACCGTTTTAAGGCGAATGTCAAGCCTAATTCACAGAGATGTTTATAACACGCTGTCACAAAATACCGCAGTTAAAAAAATCGAGTTATAACGCGTTTTAGTATGCATCTTTCATTTCCAGCATGCATATTTTCTCTCGTTTCTCTCGCGCCCTCTTTTTTTTTCTTTGCTGACTACAGCCTCGTGAATTCAAACGATCCCTTGTAGAAAAATAGGCTGATTTTGTACAAATGGCCGGAATCCCATATTGAAGGAGTTTTTTGGAGGGGGTTTGAAATTGTTTTTCTTCTTATATGAAAGTTTTTGCTTACTTTTATTTTTACTCGCCTTGCCTTCAAATCATACGCTTTTTTTGAGCCCAAGATAAAAAATCGGCTTGAGATTCCCTTTAATGGACAAAGTGACTAAATACAGGCTTAACTGACATAACTGACCGTTCTACCGCGTGGGGGACAGTCGTAGTGGTGGCCATTCTGGACACTCCCATTCAGTCCATTACTGAGCCCATTGACGTCGAGACCGTTGCCATCAAGTCCGTTTCCCTCATAGAAGGCTGAATCCGCTGGCTCATTTTTCATGCAAAATGCCGGCTCATTGGGCATCTAAACAAAATTAACATTCCTTCAATGAATGTTGAGTCGAAACAAGCCGAACAAGAAGGTCATTAAAAATGAAAGGAAAATGGCGCAGTGATAGAAATTGGACTTTTTTACAGGTTTTTTTTGATCATCCACCAAAACCACCAAACAAACTCAAAACATGCACCCAAAATAATCCGTTGTCACCCAGCGTACGATACCCTACCTTAACCTAAAGTACCCATTATACCGAACTACCGACCAACTACGACTTAAAAAAACGTTAATTACAACTATTTCAAGCTAAGTGTGTCTAAAAAGTGTGTAAAAGTATAATTCCTCTACCTCAGCAAAGAAACCGAAATTCGCATCAAATACATCTTCATACGCGTTCATGGGGTCTTCAATCCCTACTTCCTCAGCGCAAACGAAATTCCCATCAAATACTTCTTCATAAGCATTCATGGGCTCTTCAAGGTCTTCAATCCCTACTTCATCAACGTAAACGAAATTCCCATCAAAAACTTCTTCAATCGGATTCATGTCGTCTTCAACATCTAATTCATTAAAGTAACCGGAATTCGTGTCACTTATTACTGCATACGCCCTCATCAGTTCTTCAAGCTCTACCTCATCAAAGGAACCGACATTAGCGCCAACTACTTCTTCATACTGATGCGCGGTGTCTTCAATTGGCACCCGAACCATTCTACTCTCATTCGCAGCGGCCCACTCTTCATTAGGGTTCTCCATGGTTACTGTTTGCTCAAAGGGCATCCCGAACTCTTCTTCAAATCTACCGGCATGCGTACCCACAATTACCTCCTTCCTCGCGTACTCCGTTGGTGCATCTTCAGTGTTAACAACTGGCATTCTGTTGAAGTATTGTTTGGTCGGGGAGCCTTCCATGTCATAGCCGGAAGAGCTGCTGCCAGGCTGCTCGTCATCCTCCATGATATGGCACTTGCCCTTCCTTCTTCTTCTCTTCTTCTGTTGTTGTTGGGGCTGTGGTGGCTGCTCGCCTTCAAGGTTCCTCAGCAGTTGTTTCTGCCTTGTGAGTGTTTCCTGTTGTTTCTCTGCCTGTTCAGATGGTTCAACAGGGACAGCCTCCCTCATCTGTTTCGCCTTCTCTTTTCTCCATCTCTCATCGTCGCGCATAATATCCTCCACCGAAGTGTGCTCGTATTGTGCAGCCAACTGATTCGTGTTCACTGCAGAATAGCACAGCGATTCGTACCTGAAATGTTGTTTTACACTTTTATGATTTTAATGCAGACGGAGCACATGTTTTCTGGTATTGATACGAATGGTTGGAATGATCAGCAAAAGGCGAAACACTCACCAGTACTTGCTCATGTCGCAGAATTCAAACAGCTTTGCCACTTGGAAGTCCTGACAGTGCTGGTCGCAGATTACCTGCAACAGACGGACGATGAATGGTTTGTTTAAGAAAAAAACACTTGCATACCAATTCCTTTAATATACAAAAAGCTAACTGCAGTTCAATCCAACAAAAATGCTAATTGGAGCTTTTCTCTACATAAGGTAGGGAAAAGCTCCAAGCTGAGAATCGTACATTCAGTAAAATAAACGGCAAGTGACCGAAAGTAACCAAAAGTGGATCAAACATGTACCTCCAGTTCAGAAAGTAGGAGTATGACTTCTCCAAGCCGACAATCCCAGTTTTCGAGGTTTATATCCTGATAGTACTCCTGCAGTTGTTCGATGTACCACAGCCGACGCTGGCCCATGATTTCCTTAGTTGGAAGGGAAACGTGCGAGTTATCTAAAGACAAAAAGTTAAAATCACCGAAAGTCACAAATCCCGTCTGCTACGCTGAGAATTTCTGTGTATTGTATCTTCAGACTTCGGCACTAAATCCTGCCGCAGAAGTTGAAATATAACAACTTACTGAGGCAACTCCACATCAACATTCCATGAAGGAACACTATTTCCGCGTCTGTTATCTTCATATTGTGGAAGGGCCAAATGATGCAGCGCCAGATTCTTTCAAACGTTGGAGCAAATATCCTAAGGGAAGAATATCATTTAGTATGCTCGCATGTATTCATCGTTTCATTCTGTCTGTCATTTACATCTTCCCTTGGCAAACGATTATCAAGTCCCAATTTCCTAGCAAAAACTTGGACGACTAGATTATGAAGACAAACTCACTCGAGCTTCGCTTGCTTCTGATTGTCATCATCTTCGTCTAATTCGAATCCAGTCTCTCCGGGGGGCACAAAGGTGTTATTCAGCATTGCAAAGTTGCCAACACGCATCAGGTCCTGTATTAATTAAAATGGAGTTGTGAAAACTTTTCAATATTACGATTTCTAACTAAAAGAACACTTTCAAATCGCCAACAAACTAAATAAGGTAAGAGGAACGAAAAAAAAAATATATCGTTCTTTAGAGGACAGAGATTTTTAACTGAACGCAAACTGTGCCGATTCTACGTTGTGTTTTCTCATAAATGAGACTATTAGCACACGTTATTTGACTGACAACCTTAGCGACGAAAAAGGTGGCTCAAACAACATAATTTTCATCACAGCGTTTTCTTCTCTGTATTACATAAAATTACAGGAAATTTCTTCGTAAATTTCAATTTGAGCTGAACGGTTTTTGTATTTTGAAGAACCTACACTGCCTTTCATCTTTTTAGGTATTCGCCCTTTCACCGTAATGAGTGTGCCCAATGTTTTCGTAGAATAAAATGTTTCAAACCCAGTAGAACACGTCGTTAAGACTTACTGGATGTTGTGAAGCACAGTAGAAGTGATCAAGACTGAGCTTTCTGACCGAGTATCGCTTCAGCAAAGCGCCCTGAAAATGCTTTTTGCATTCACACAAACCGGGGATCGGGATCCCCGCTCATTTAGAACGACGAATTACATAATTTCGACTCTATTCTGTCTGAACCCCCTTTAATTAAGTATATTCACGGCAAAAGAGCCCATTCTCAGTCGGCAAAAACGAAAGAAATTGTATATGCGAATAATTAAACCCTTCTTTTTCTGCCACCGCAAGAGTTACCAAGCATCACGATCTTACTAACGATAAATGAATCCCACAAATACTCTTAGGGTCACGTGCGTTAAGAATAATGACAATATCAATGTGCAATATAATCTAATGACTCACCCTATCTTCTGGGTTGAGCTCGGAATATGGGGTCTGTTTGTTTATCCAATAGAGGAGTCCTCCCAGCTCAACGTTGCTAAGCTTTTCTACATCAGATGGTACCATCTTACGGAAGTCTGCGTCCTATAAGAATAGCATTGGAACAACAGGCGGTGAATATAAGAAAGAGCACACATGTACACTATCCATTTACGTAACAGCATGTAAAAAAAGAAATCGAATTCAAGCAATGTTACATGCTAAACATCCGTGATGCTATTTGTACAGAAGAAAATACGACAACGTCCGCAATGAAAAAGAAAAGTTTTAAATCCTACCCCCAAGAAATCCTCAAAGTTCGTCATCATCAGCTTCATAGAAGATACATGCTCTTGGTAGAAGACAATCAGCCTGCACAAAAAGCGAAGTTACACAAATGTTGATTACGGACAGCATACGCATCCAAATCGTCAAGTTATCTGGTTACAGTTTAAATCTAGAAGACAGCCACACAAGCACTACAATGTGTTTATTATTTGTTCGTTTTTTTCTGCTCACAAAAAAACTGAAGTTCGCAGTTCTCAGCTGCAGTTTCCTGCCCTTTTCACTGCAGAACAACTACTCAATTATGCAAAAAAGTGCCTTGAAAGGGGACGCGGAACTTTTTTCCCTTTCGCACGGCCATGTTCTAAACCTATGCTTGGCTATGTTGTAAAGTATATGCGTTGAGTAGCAAATTGCTTTGTTGTGATATAGAAATGAGAGGTGCGGACATCAGCTCTCTTGGAGGGAAGAACTTGAATCAATTAAAGAAGTCACAAGAGGATACGGGCCCTTTTTATTCTTTAAGAAGAATTGTTACGTAGAGACCACTCCCAGTTAACATTGTCACAATCACAAAGTGCTGAGTGAGAGATTGGAATTCAGAAATAAGGCTAGAAATTTGGTGAGAAATTCAATCGCTAACAATATGTATATTTTATGGAACTGAGCCAAGAGAAGAAAGATTAGCGTTGTACAATATGTAACGCCGTCGCAATTCTACATCGATCAAGCTGTGATTGTTTTTTTTTAATTAAAATGATTCTAACCTTTCAAATTGTTCGACGGGTTGGAGGTTGTCAAATCTAGTCGAGGCAGCTTGTTGAAGAGCCTGAAAGACATCAAAGTTCACCGTTTCATTTCATTTAGCACACAAAAAGGACAAAGAAAGTTCCTTTTTGTTAAGATGCATTAAAATTTGTGCCGATTTCTACCGACCAGAGGTTGACAAACGTTCTATCAAATAGCGAATAGCTAGTTTTAATGAGTGTGTAGTAAGAAATCTGTAAACGCACAGTGCTGTCCGTATAGCCCCGTTTGAGTGTTCCAATCTGGACTTCCTTAGTGCTCAGACACGGATAGTCCTTTGGACCGGTGTAACCTTTAATAGTGCCCGGTGGCAGTGAAGTGGTAAGAAGAGCTAGGGCGGGCGATGTGCGAGATAATTTAGGGAGTTGATTACTGCTGCATGGAAGATCCTTCTCATTGCTGTCATGGCACCTCGACTTCTGGAATACCACATCACATCTTAGAAAGGAAGCACTAAAGAAACATTCTACAGATCGGGAAGAGTTTGTCTAAACTAGGAATCAGAAATTTTTACTAAGGGCGCGTTCGGGATTGACTTTCCAAAGGGAACTTCGGCAAAATGCTCGTTCGGTCTGGCCATCCCGGAAACGTTCTTAGCTTTGAAGAACGTTTTCATGACCGTATGCCAAAATGATGTGCATTTTCTTTTAGTTGTTGCTCCTTTTATCGATTGCAACTATCGTGCATTTACTGCAAACTGTCAACCGCAACCGTGCTAAATAAATGCGACACTTGTGCAAGTGCGCCAACGTATTTTCACTCCGCATACTGAACCGTACAACGAAATTCCTGACTGATCATCCTGTTTGTCAAATATTTGGTTGCCTTTCGCCTAAGCGCTCCAGGACGGCCATCGGGAACGAGGATTTGGCCTACTTTCCTTTCGGAATGTCAATCCCAGCCGATGCCTAGACTTTTTTCCATCAAACCAATTAACAAAATCTCGGGCGAATCCCATTTTCAGCCAAACCAACTAACCTTCGGACTGTTGTCGACAGATCCGCTGGCGCTTGCACTGCTCGGCCCTTCATCGTCATCGTCGTCTTCTCCATTAGGTCCTCTTTTCCGTCTTTCTCGCTGAGAACCAGTCGGATCTCTTCGTGGTTGAACAGCTGAACATAAAATTGTAACATTCGTTTTTCTATGGCTGAACATCCGAGCTTTAATAAAATATATATATATAAATATTAAATTCAAAACCGAATGAAGTAAAAAAATTTAGCCGCATATTTTCACACTTTACGCGATAGTATTGTAATATTAATATACCTGTAACCTTCATTCCAGCCGATAAGCATTTTGTGAATCTACACTGTCTGCAGCCACATCTTTGTTGTGCAGTCACATCACATGTACCGTCGCCACGACATTGGTATTGACGAAACTGAAACAATGGTTTAAAATTCTGACTGGGCGCCAGAAAAAACTGCTTCCATTGTCTCCCAAAAATGACTTGTTCGATACAAAATGTTGGTGGAAAGTTTAGATCAAACCCATGACAACAAAAATCCGATTAGACTCTTGAATGTAAACGTATGAGCGCTTGTTAACGAAGATAATATCATGCTGTCCGCTTGGCGTCTGATATTGTCTTCGTTAAAAAGCGTACCAAGGAACATAAACTTATTTTTTCAAGCAAAACATTTTAAACCAGGAAGTATAAGACGTTGCTTAGTAATCAAGTACTGTTTACACCCATTCCATTATTATAAATATTTTACTGCAACAACAAGTGGCGCAAATCAATCAAACGAATCAGGAACAACAACATTCCAAATACAAGAGTTCAGAAATCTAATCTTTGTGAAAGAACAGAAGGTTCACCTGGAACACAAATACACAACAAACTATCCAAACTAAATGGCTAGCCAACTAGTCTCGGTGACAGTTGTTGTTGTACGCTGACATCCAACAGAATTATCATGACGCTTTGCTCACATGAGATTTGCACTGCCTATTGTTCAACACAACCGATTTGATTATCATTAGTTGAATATGATAATTATTTGTTTCCATGTGGTTAAGGAAATCCAAAAAAAAATGGAAAGGAAACATACCTGATCGAAAGTGACTGCTCTTCGAAAAAATGCATTACAGGATCGGCAACTAAGCGCTCCATAGTGCAATCCGTCTGCTGGAGCTCCACATATTGTACATTCCATACCCAGGTACTCCTCCCTCATCCTGCAACGAGGAACCGTTAGATTTGTGAACGTGACGCATTACTAACAATACAAACGCGCGATTTACAAATACAAGTAAGATGCAAAGGATACAATTTACGCGATACAATTTAAGAATATAACGCGATGAAGAATAGAGGGCAGCTCACTAACAAGTTAATTAGGAAATGGTTTCACAAGTCCCTTGGACTCACTATTAAAACTCCACATTCTCGTAATTAGTCCCTCGTGCATTTCATATAAAGTAAGACAAAAAGAAGCAGCTCGACATAAGGAATGAGAATTCTCAATAGACCTATCTCAATTAGCAAAATTAGGATGAACAGTAGTAGGAAGGTGGAACAAGAAGGTACAAGATCGTTTTCATAGTCGAGGTATTCTATAAAACCAAGACCACCCATGATGTGGTCGATAGATGGGAGAGCTTAATTGTCATGGTGAACTGGAAGGAAAAGGGTGCCCGTGAAATGGGGCATATGAAACAGAGGATGGGATCCTGACTAAGGAGGGAAATTACTTTTTGCTAAAGGATTTGAAAGAAAACGGTCAGCTTTCAGTAATCCATTACGCACTTAACGAAATTATGTCAGTACGTCAGAAGAGTGTTTTGATGCGCGCTTGAGTTTTAACACTCGGAAATCCATTGATCAGAAAGCGAACAGGAAACTTTTTGCATGGTAAGGTGAGGTATATAAAAATAACGAACTGGAAGTAAGTTCCGCTTGGAGTCTTGAAAACGGAACCAGAAACTACTCTCAGGTAATTAGGCAGCAACCACACACCAAACACAACAGCCAAGTAAATCATAGTATCACAAGGTGCTACACAACGATTATCTACTTCTAATAAACACATGTTTCAATTAAACAGTCTTTATTTAATAAAGAAACCAGTGTGGACAAAATTATGATTACTTGTATACAACGCTTGTTTCAGACGAACATGAAGTCAGTTTCAAAGCAATTATCCAAATTGGAAACCATGGTGAATAAAAGGGCCATCTTACAAATAGTTGCGAGTAAAAAGAGGACTTCAAAAGACAAATCTGGTATTTGAAATGGACAAGCGATAAATAAGGTTCAAACACGGACAACAACATACACCAGGGAAAAACAAGTGCGCTTCCTCTCTGTCCTTTTCCTTATCGCTGACAATTTTCTAAGGACAGCTACAGCGATATCATACATCACAGACAAAAAAAACGGTTCGAGAGGAGGAAGACACAGTTGTTGCAACGCCAGATTAGAAACTGCTTAAAGGGATTTAGAAATCTACGTAATGGAAAAACCTCGCTGAACCTAAACGAGCCATGTAGGCACTTTTTAAACGGAGTGTGTATTATACGTATCGGACAGGACCAAAAAAAGCATTGTCTTTTCCAGACGTTTTTCGATAAATCGATGCACAACATACAGTTAGTGATTTTTCGGTTATTTGTCAGCGCAAATACCAGAAATGAGAAAAATCAGAACTATCTCCACCTCTATATATTTCTTACGCAATAGCGTTCTTCGTCGTTTATGGTTGCCTTTTGATCTTGTTTCAGAGTTCGAACTGATTGATCAGAAACTCACACGTAAATAGTTTCTCCAGAAAACTAACCAAAGGTGATCTTAAGCCGCGTCACATGGAGTCAGGTCCCCATATGGAGAAAAAATCAGCATGTCGAACTATAGGCCTATAGGGGAAATTTGTAAAAATTTCAGAAAGTACCTTTCAAAAGTTCACATTATAAGTGAAATTAAAAACATGCGAAAAAGGCAAACCACGATAAACCGCAAACATAAGAAGAAAAGAAGGTGAAGATTATTACCTTCTCGGAACAGTTTAACGATTATCGGTTGACTTAAGAAGTGAGCCGATTTTTTAAACAATTTAAACTTTTCAAGCATTAAAAATCTGCCTGCTTAAGTTGATGGAAACGCGCAAAGATCAGTAGTGAGCGCGGCTCGGATCAAATTTTTCCGAATAAAGAGTTTAAGAGTGTCAGACCTGATTCTTCTATTCGAGAACAAAAAACATATATGGAGTGATTTCGAGCACAACATACAGAAGGAATTCAGAATTTCAAAATTGATCATTTCGAACAGGATAAAAAACTATTAAAACACTTGGGAATTTAGCCGCGGCTCAATTCCCTAGTGAAGACTTCGAGAGTTTCGTCCATCGTGTCGTCGACAAACACTGTATAACACACCAGATTTCATTGGAAAGATCAACGATCGACATGATCTGAAGACAAATTTTCCATCGCCCTTGAGATCTCTGATTATGTGTGAATAAAATAGTTATAAAACATATTCCGATAAAGAGGAACATTAGGAATTGCGCAAGAGAGAATTTATGAAAATACAGGGATTGCATGTCGAGCGTAAACAAAAAAACGCAAACACAAAACGTCCTGAAGCCAGCATAATATTTTTCTACGTATCGGTATTTTATAGTCATGAGTGCACATTTGATTGAGGCGCAAAAAAAAGAACCTCGCCAAAAAGGGTCATTGAAAGCAAAAGGCAACAAACATTATACAATAGATACTGATAACACAATAGATAAGCAATGAAAAAGAGCAATCAGATGCAAAAAAAACTGTACAATTTTAGACGACTGTCCGAAATGAGAGACGTCTCGGAACTCTTTATCAACCTCGTGAACTAAAAAGAGGTTAAAACCGAAACTGAAGCAACGATTACCCGACGTAAATATTTTACATTCATAGTAAAATATTAAAAAAGTCAAAATAGGGGTTCAAGAAGATAAACAAAGTACAAAGAACGGAGTGTTCAAGCTGCAGCAATCTACACACAAACAACGAAAGAAACACGAGGTGCACACGCAGAAAGAACGCGGAGCGGCAGGAATAGCGAGACACTCGCAGGAAGAGAGATACGCAGAGTGGCAAGAATAGCGAGATACACGCACGAAGAGAGTAGCGCAGCGTGGCAAGGATAGCGAGACACACGCGCAAGGTCAGAGGCGCGGACAACGAAGGGGACAGCACAAGCACAGGGCAGAGACATAGAGGAGGGTAGGCCCGAACACGTAGTAAATGAGGGAATGGAGCGCAAAAAACCGTTAATTATATTTTCAAATAATATAATCGAAACACGATAATTATGCTTTTTCTTAACTATTCCTTTCCCTACACACTAGTGGTTTGTACATATTGTTTTATTTGTGGAATCTTGGATTGAAAATGCAGAGGAATAAGAGGGAGTAGAAAGACATCACCGTATAATTAAAAGCATTCATCAAACATGAATGAGGAAAGAATGAATAATTGTAAATGTAGGAAATCGAAAGATCAAATGAGCAAAAAAAACCATTTAATCGAAAAAAGCTGCTAATGCGTTATTTTTCATTAGAAACATAAATTTGGAAATACTCTTTAAATAAGCGTTCATGAATTGTCCTAGAAATTTTAGCAATAAGGAACAAATATTGGTTGACAGACGCAGAATAAAAACAGTTTAGTTGTATAGGGCTTATCGAAAAGTTGCGGTACTGCTTGTAGAAAAACCACACAATTTACGCTCATTCAAAAATGGATACCACAAATTTGTCAAATAATTCATGTAGATCCTAATAAGTGCTACACAACTCTAATTGTAAGGTGGGACATAAAATAAGACAAATATAACCGGAAAGCTTTGGAAATGGTATTTCTCTAACTGTAGCGTAAATGAGAATAGTTTTAGAAGGCAGGACTACGTTCAAACACTGCAGTTCACTACTGAGAGTTTATTATTGTATTCTCTTCTGGAATGAAAGAGTCATATGAGGAAAAAACCAAACTCAACTCTCAACTACATTGCATGTAGAAACTTTTGGACTTCCTGTTTTACTTGGTTCGGACTAACAAAATGAATTGGATTCTGGATCTACCGGGGACATAGACCAGTTACATTCAAGTTGCGAACACAAACACATCTCTTATTTTCGGATTCGATTAAGTATAGTATGTGGATTTAAAACTTGGCTCATGAATTCTTAGATAATGTAGTGAATATATTGTAGTTTGCACATGGAAACGTAACAATAACAAGTCGTTCATTCCTTTTCATCCAGTCAAAACAACTGTTAGATGTTTTATTTGGGTCACTGAAGAAGGCGCACACGAAAACAACAAGGCTGGCTGGTATGGCTAGCAGACAGACCAACCACCAAACCGTGATTCCCCGGCTTTATTATAGTCTCCAGCTTAAATACAGTTTCCCTAAAAATGCTTTCCAATAAAGTACATTCAATGAGATCTGACAGCTACTTGAAACGATTCGTCAGCCACTTGAAAAGTTCACAAAAATGTAATGGAAGAATAGGAAATTTGACATTAATTAACTGATAAAATCCTTGACTTGAGATATAACCAAGTATGCTAGTTAAGAAAAAAATTCCCCTAAGATTTAATACGTGGTGCTTATATAATGGAGTACAGTACACTAGGCGATTTTTGTTTTCGAGATTTGAGAAACGTCTGCAGAAACAAGCGAGCACAAAAAGAGGACAAGAATTGGCAACAGTCTTCCGCTCAGTTTTTTTGGACTGTTCCTTAATGAATTACACTGTTGGAGATGGGGGACAAACGTTGCAAAAAGCTTGCATGATTTATTAGCATACACCTTGAAATAGGACTTTGAAAAAAAATTCACTCTCGTCAGGCAGTTTGCAGGGAACTTGATTTCAAAATGTCGGGATATGTGAAATCTATAACGACGAGATCATAAGCAGCTACCCACATAAGAAGCAAATATATCATTCAAGAAATGGGTCGCTTCCATTAAATAATAAAAAAAGGACGCGGTCTAGCAAATCCACACCATTCCATTGAATTCGTTAATCCATTAGCCCCCATTGACTAAGTAGAAATAAAGGAATACTAAAAAGGAGGAATGAGCCTGCACTGCAAAGGCTTCTTCGATCATCGAAACAAAGATTGCGGGCTCCTTTCCTTCTTGAGGTTGTTTTCTATGAGTGTCTCCCTCTCTCATATACACCTCGTTCCTACACATCCTACCGCTCTCTCTGCACAAGAAACAGAGAAAATAAACACAAAATATCACGTCCATCGAGCGGACGGGCAAAAGATAGAGTGATTTTTGAACAATATGCAGTACCCCGTCATACCTTGTGACGCCAATGCAAGTGTAGTCAAAACCAGGAAGTTGTACTTAACAACACTTTAAAAAGAAATGTTCCTAAAACGCGTATTCCGTGGGGGTGTACGTATTCGACGGCGATCAGCACCATCAGTTTATAAGAAAAACTATCTTAGCGGCATGACCTAATACCGCAGATTGCGAAGCACACAGCTCAGTCGAACTTTCTGAAATGTAGATGCGTTTGAGAGAAGCGACAGCTTATGAGTAACGTTACCTAAGTAACACAACCAGGTAATTAAAGTATTACTGAGGACAGGATATACTAGGCACGCTTATTATTAATTAGTATGCACATAAATATAACCTGGGTATAATATTGTAATCTACTATATAAGAGTTTTACAGAAAACTAAATGAAATATACATATGTTGTAGCTAACTATCTACACTGTATTTATTGCTGATAAGTAAGAAAAAAAGCAACCAAATGGAACGATGGTTTACTCCTCACTTATATATCCTGGGGTTGGGCAATGTTTTCCGGAAATTTGGCACACAACGGTCCAACGGTTAGCCCAGTTGTTTACAAGTTACTCAGTGAACTAGCCCTTTCGACGAATCACTGTCAAAATTACCCCTCACACTCTATGGGACAACTCATCGAAGAGTGCCAGTATTGGATAGACGGTTTCCATAAAAGATACAATGCATCCACGTTGCTATGTAACACTTGCCAGATGAATTTGTCCAATACCTTGCACCGAACCGCTAGATACGGTACCATATGGTTATATTGCGTTCATAACACTAACAATGTTGCTGAAATTTTTAGCGAGAAAAAAAAATTTAATCAGCAAGTTAGCGAGAAAAAAAATTTAATGTAATTATCACTGAGAGCTCAGCATAAGAATTTTTCCTATGATTAAGAATTTTCATAATCACAGCGTTCCTTTCAGTACGCTAAACTAGTAAAAAATAAAAAAATTGCCAAAATTCCTTCCACCCTTCATCTGCATATTGGGTCGCCCAGTGTCATGTTGTATTTAAATCACTCAAAAAGGAAAAATAAATATCTTTTTTTTTAATTTGAGTGTCGCAAACCAAATGACCGTGATCATCAAATAGTATAGTCAATTACAAATTATACAAGTAAGCTGTAGTGTGGGTTTTGGGTTGCCTATGTGTATCATAGATCGGGGTCTTAAACTAAAATGGGCAGCTGTTTCCGAACGGAAAAAAAACCATGGATCTGATTGGTTTTACAACAAAAAAAATAGTGAAAATCATAAGGGAGTGACGCATTATGACCGTTCTTCATTGGACAAGTACTTTTTTCCTGACATTTTATTAACATACTGTGAGCAAAATAAATGCAGTTTTCAAAAGCTCCACTCTGCGAATAATTAATGTGAATCAGTGCGAACACCCTAGGGAAATTATTAAGCACTCTTTTCCAAGTATACGGTACCAAACATCAGAGTTTCAAGAACAATGCGTATCTTTTCTTAACCAAAACTATCGAATATTAGTAGTTAGTTTAAAAGCAACACTCAGCCCTTTGAGAGAGAAAAATATGTTACCATTTTATGTTAAACTAATTTAAAGGATTGTACCAAGTTATAATGTTAAGCGTGTACAGCAAACCCTAAAACTTGGCGTGAGACTTTGGGTTTGTAGGACATTGCCTGGCTTGTTTTAGAACGGTTGATCAGATGACTTCAAGAAAGATTTTTTACATAACTTCTTTACTTAAACTTTGATTTCTGAATAATTTGATAGCACTGCGCTTATGAAAATCCGGCTCACAGACTTAATTTGCTGTTTACGTGAGCAAATGTGAAATTTTTTTTTATTAAACTCAATACACACTCAATACACACTCAATACGTAAAATCAATGAGAATATAAGCCAAGGATAATCGCTCAATGTACACAGAATATTTTTACTGTGTACTGCTCCCAATTTTATATGAGGACGTCTTATTGTGCTTTTTCATTGAGATCTCCCGGGTTAATCCGCAAAAAAAGATTAGGGAATTAATGGTAAGAATACACTGAAGATGGACGAGAACACGGTTTTCTTTCTGAAGTTAATTATGTCCACATTAGTGGATTAGTGTGCACTCAATGAAGAATGGGAACCCAAAATGCACGAAGAACCGAATTCCATGAAAGATATTCTTCAAATGCTAATTCTCACAAAAGATGATCCATGTTAGTCTATTTTGTGGTTCCGAAGGTGTTCTTATCTTTGAAAGTCGTTATCCGTGTCAATTGCTACAAAGCTCACGAGCAGTGGTTCATCAATGCAGTGTGTGCCCGCCCAGACTGCATCCACTCTTTCTACTTTTCCGTATGATTGCCTAGTGCGTAGTTGGCAGCAGCTGACCAAATGATGCTGGATCCGACATCTGACTCGACCATTTAGATAGTCGCCACCCACGCTACAGCCAAAGTGCCAAAAACGAAAAACGACTCATGAGGTCTTTTACAAAATGGTAAACATAATATGTTGTGAACAACTATACGATATAGAGAGCTGAACATGCGGTAGTAAAGTTGCTTTTACAGAATTGTTAACCAAGATATATAACCAGATAAACAAGATAATCAAGGATTATCTGACTACCGCAGGGAGAGTAAATCCATGGAAATATATACGTGAGCCATTTCAAAAACAATGATGTTTATTCAAATTATTTAAAACACAAGCTAATGGGAATGGTTGCTCATTGTCTAGAAGAATAAAACGCAATGCCTTGAACTCCGAAATTTTTGCTGTCTTTAGCATTCTGAGAAAAACGGGACAACAACTTGGCTTTCAAAGAGTTAAGGATGTATGAGACTAACTATTCGAGTAGACGGTTCGGCTAGGGAAGGAAACTATCACAGCACAAGCAACAGGATATCTTGCTTAGTCTGTCTACAGACAGACAACACAATGACTGACTTTGTGCGCGAACGGGATGCAGTTTAGTTATCAAGATTAGAGGTGGTATGCTGCCTTGCAAACGTGCAATACTTGTTTGATTACATAGAAGCGAAATGAACTGACTCGCCTAGCCGAATTGACCAGCTTTAAAAGTAGTCTGTGAAATAAACTATGCAGTTAGCAAACATTTGGATGAATTCCGTTTGACCTATGGACTTACAATCAGACCAAAGGAGACAGCTAGAGTAATCTGGACACTGCTCGAACACTACGGCTTACTCAAATACTATGGGTGCTCGAGAAACTATGAATCGCCCTATAAAAGGTTGCGGAAACTTTCGATTAACTAGGAGCACTGATGACATATAGTTCACTGCAGGGACCACCCATCCTATGCTCCTCTCCGATACGAACGGCCAATGTACACAAACGGACGATTTCGATGACAATTAGGCCAAATTAGTGACATGAAGGTCAATAATAATGATATTGGAATTGTCGTGAACAGGAAAATCATTAATAATAATAATTTACTTTCAGATGGCCTGATGACTTCATTTGGTAAAATGTAACAAATTCAATATGAGGAAAATCAAAGAAACGAGACACAACATTAACCCAAAAGACCACTAAAAATGTAATAGTAAGAGTAATTTAACGAATAAAATGGGGTACGACAACGTATGTTAACGCTAACGCGGAGTTACTGTAGTATGGTATACAGGATGTGGCTTACCCAGTAATAGTTGCACGTATTGATAGGACTCCATCTTAAACGACTAGACGTAACGTGACAAACAACATAGAGTGTAGGGTACAATATGGTCGTTATATGAACGGCTTCTTGCTCAATAAAGCTCACTAAAGACTGAAGATCAGGAAAATGACCCGCGGAATATTTCGGAGAGAACAAAGAAACCCTCAAAAGGAGAAAGAAGCCCTCGTTTTGTACCCAAGCAAGATATGAAGCATGTGTACGCCCTGTCGAAGGCATTCTGTTACCCATTTAATGATTTAAAATAACTTCGAAAATGAATGGAAAATACACATTGTTGGGCTATACAATTAGATTAAAAATCTGGGGGAAGGATATTTACAGTTCTCAAGGAAATGATAGTGACAAAAAAAACTATTGAAGAAAAAAACGACGAGCATGCAAAGAGTGTGAGATATTCTCATGCGCACAAAAGAGAGAAAGAACTTGCAGATGGAAATTTAATAACTTTACACGTAAATAGAAAGCCACGTGATATATTTGAATTTTGTGATAGTGACGCGACTTATGCTAGAGGACTGATATAATATCATTGTGAAAATCAGTGGCATTTGGTGATGACGCTACAATAGAAATCCTTCAATCATTAAACATAGTCCAAATGAACTGTTCAACCGGAAGTTTACGAGCTGTTGTTACACACGTATGCGATAGGGCACATATATAATGAATGTTCACAGTAAAGCTACCAATTCAGCAACTGGCAATGAGTATTGGCTAATCAAACAATGAAGCCTGCTACACGATCCTTTTTTGTTCCTAGTACTGCACCTTTTTCAACCCAATTCATCCAGAGGGCGCCCTTTATCATTCGGGAAATACGCCTAGTAAACATCTTGAACTCGATACGCTGCCGAGTTTTCAAAACAATAAGACTGGTCACTCATTCCCTATTGGACACAGCTAGTGTTAATAAGGTTAATGCAAGTCTAATTATATGCTGAAAAAAGTAACAATAGAGAATTAAGTAAAGAAGTTCATGCACGACATTCGCTCAGTTTGTTATTGAAAATGAAGCGTGTTTGTAAAAAATACCATCAAATACGATTCAATAGTTATGGCGTAATCTGCGAAAATAAAGTTTCGAATTGTATTTTACATACTCTAATCGTTCTCTGAACGTGCAAAAGATTTTTCAGGTGTCCCAAAAGTACTGTGCGGAGATGGAGCTGTCAGCTCTGGCAAAAAAAAAAAAACGGCTACCACTTATCAGAGAACAACAAGATGTGGCTCCCCGGCTGCAGTAAACATGGCAGGGGAATCGGTGTGAACAAGGGCTGGTCCGAACTGGTGTCCGCCTTAGTGTACTGGCTAGTCCATTTTCTGAACGTCAACAAGCACATTGTTTATCTACTAAACGAAATTGAAAAAAAGAAAGGAACCATGAGGGATACAAAGAGATAACAAGACAGTGTTAGGGAGGTCGGAGATACGGAAAGGAAGAGTGTTCACGGCAAACCAGTAACAAACTACGGGCAAACAAAGAGGGAAAGTAAGGGCAGACAAACTGTTCCTACACACACTTCATATGAAACGTGAATATTTTACAGAAAACTCATGAATTTAAAACGTCAGAACATGCTATACAGTGATTGTTTTCTCATTTATAGGCTTCGGTTGACCAAAGGCACCCAAGTGATAATGTTTCATCAAAGAAAACAGAAAATTGAAGGAGCAAACTTATTCTCAATACATTATATCCCTCTGAAGTCTATGCACGTGAGCCTGAGCCTTTGACAGATTCATCCGCTCAATTTACGTAAATCCGTGGATATGTATGACCAGGACACATAAAAAAGAATCAGATCGTGAACTAATAATGAGATTTCAACAACTAATGCCAAGTCTGTCATATCTTGCGACTGCGAAACTAGTCATCTGCTACAACTCGTAGAATGACTTTCCGAACAATAATTTAGAAAGTATGAGGATTTTCAAAAGCAGAATACCGGGTTAATCTCATCAACAACATAAATCATAAGACAGGGGCCAATTCACAAGATGATAGACACTTTTTGCGCATATTTTTTTTTGACTGTCGCGACAAAGATTAAAACACAGTATTTAAAAGCAACGACGACATTCACTGCCGGCTTTCGAATGTATTTTTTTAGAGAAAATTCTACATTGCCGTGACAGCGAAATAAATCACATTGCATATTCATATGAGATGATGGTTTTACTATGTATATGGAGAAGGTGTTGCTTTGACGTTTCCTACGCGACATATTCGACTTTTTTGAAATGTGGCAGTTCTAATATCAAAAGCACAAACTCCATTTATTGTTAGTGAAATTGAAGGGAACAACGTTAAAACTAATATTGGGGTGATCTCACACAACTTTTTCATTTCAACATTAGTAGTTCCTGTTCGACAATCAATTTTCTGCCTGACATGGGACTTTGATATGTTAAAATGACAATTCGTCGCCTATTTTATCAAAACAATAAAACATAACATAAGACTCGTGCCAAACCAAATTCTGTAGGGAAATCGCAAGCAAACAGTCTGTCCGTAAGAAAAAGAAAATATTCTCTGGCAGATTTTGTGCTCGCGACGCGTTTCATTCGATCATTTGAAGAAGCAAAGGCCAAACTTCAGTCTCTTTCAGCAAAAATCAATGGGGTAATCTCAATTTCCAGAAAAACTTAGCTTTAGCAATATTGATGATAAAAACGCGTCTTTGAGCGTAAAACAACTCAGTTTGCCCAATTAAGAAGTAGAAATCAGTACGAAGGCACGGTCAATATCCTTGATCAATGAGCTAAACCGATTGATACTCGAACTGGCGAAACCGATTGATACTCGAACTGGCGACGTTCGCAATGAGACCGAAATTTTATCGCGGCGGAGGGAGATAATTATAGCCGTTGTTCCAAGAGCTTCACTACACACATATGTTTATTGCACATATTTATCTGTGTTGCCAAGATTAATGCAGATTAAATTCGGGCGATATATTACCAAGCCCATTAAAGATCTGGGGGAATTGTGCATTGAATGGGGATCACAATCATTACGCGGTATTTTATTTTTGTGTGGTCCTTAACTAGGTAAATAGTTAATGATTAAAACCGACAAAAGAGTTCAATCGCATCACATTTATAGTAAACTAATTCGCTGGATGTTTTGTCTCAAAAGCAGAAACAGGAGCAAATGACTCGCCCTTTCCATTAATTGCAACATGTTCATAATCAACATTCGACAGGTGTAAATTCCAGAGACACGGTAAGTGTAAAGAAACTATATGTGGCTAATGTTGGTCGGAACAGGTAAACCAGAAAAAGTAACCATTGGGGTTTTTTGAAAGGCAATGGAAGCCTGTCCTCTTCTAGTGATAAGCACGAAGTCTAAAAAGAATGCGAAACATTGATATGATGGCCTACTGAGATCAACAAACTGCGGTTTTATCGCCTTACCATTAGAGAAATAAGGCGCAAATCTCACTGTCGCACAGATTTCGGAAAAAAAATTTCAGTGAAAGAATTTCACTTAATGTAACTTAATAACAAAACAAAGGGGTAAATTACAAACACAGTGGTGAGTATTGATATACTTCTGCACTAACAATAAGCGGGCAAACAAAATAAATTCGTATTGCTAGCAAAAGTACGCATTCGCGAACAATTTATTTCGGAATGCTGCGTGCATCTGCCTGAACACTTAACTTTTCCTAAAAAATACAGCTCAGAGTCCAAGGTGGTCGCCTACCAAACCTTAAAAAGACAACTTAAACAAAAACGAGGAACAATATAAAGTTCTTGTTCCATGTACTTTAGTCAGTAACAGCTTAAAATACTTCTTAATTTCTGAACTGTTTGTTGGTGTTCTGTTTTTTATTACCGATCAATAATGAAAGGGAGAGGAAAATGAAGCGTCAACGGGAGACGCGAACAGGAGGAGAAATTGGGGTGAGTACATGAATTTGAGAGAGTCGAGGGAAACGCATGGTTCCGCGTGTGAAGTTGAGCTGGAAAAATGCCTGGAGATTGAGGGACATATGAACAAGAGACGCAGACAGTCCAGCAAAGACAAGATAAGGTTTGTATGGGGAGAGTGTATAGAGGAAGAAAGGCATAGTAGAAGGGAGAAGAGAGGGGTTCCCGCATAGAATACTGCGACATCCCGGCTAGAACATCCATAGGGGGCCAGAGAAATGTAGAATGATAGAGTGATGAAAAGAAGTCAACGTTCAATTACGAACCGAGGACGCTTCCCGGGCACACACATCTAGCACGTGTCTACAAACAGATAAGTTAAATTAAAAGACTACATAATCAAGTACGGGGGGCTGAGTGGAAAAATGAGAATTGAATTTTTAAAGTTCAAAACCCGATGCAAACTAGAAAATTAAGAAACTGCACCAACTAGATAAAAGGAACTCTGGGTCAAGAGTGCGTTGTCAGTTTAGATAAGGGAGAGCTAAAGAAACGGGGAAGGAAGCGAGTGATCGATCAACAACCGAAATGGAAAAATTACTCCAGAGAGCGAGAGCGAGAGCAGGCGGAAGATAGATAAAGGAGGGCGAATCTGTTTTCCCTGTGAGAGATGCATGCAGTAGCTTAATCTGTGCTAGTGAAGAAATCCATTCATTTTAAAAATATTGATCCTTTGTCATCAAACCTGTGGGAGTATAACAAATGAACATGTAGACGCAGCTGCATAACCGATAAGACCAATAAAAAATGGGGCAATTTTTTATCTAGTGTAGCACAAATAAAAGAGGAGATGACAACTTTCATCTGATTTATCTAAATGTAAACAAACCCAGTGCCGAGACCAGGCTCCGTAGCGCGACAGCTCGACTACTGTATTGGCAATCCATCCGTGTCTTTAGAATACATTGTCGGCGGTTGCTCAATTGCATCCTCGACCGATTCAAAATTAAAGTAAAACCCATGTCCGACAATGAGTTTCAGCCCCACAGATGAGTATCGGTCTGTTCCTTCCTTCTCCTCTTATTGACTTTCCATAATTACAAAAGTTAACAAGTTAACCTGGAACCAAACAATTCGGAATTCATCTCACATTGAACTCAATTGTGCGCATTAGAAACTACTTCCAGCAAGTTGCTCGCAATGTGGTATGTAGAAGCCCATAGCATAATTCATTCGCAATTCCCAAATTATAAATATGGACACAACGCTGAATCAGTGCAAAGTTCTATTTTTTGGGAGAACGGAGATTGAAACCAAAAACGCTCCTCTTATTTCAGTCATTATACTCGAGTTTTGCTATTTTTTAAACTTCATATATTTCAAGTGTGCAACATTGTTGAAAGAACAACACCAAACGGATGATGAATCTTCCAATACTTCACTATACAGAGAAACGTAACCATGAACTCACAAGCAACGCTGTCTTTCCCACAGTAAAGTACGAAAACAAACATTACATTCCAATAAAACATTCTTGAATTGATGCTCTCGAAAAATATACATTTGTTCTACTCGGGCGATAGCTTGATAAAAGTATCATCCAAAAAGCTCATTGTATTAGGGAAGGAGACTGCAGGAGACGCGCACCTGGCGCCCATATAAACTCATACTCAACTCATAAGCCACATTGTCTTTTGGACGATGTGACGGAAATTTACTATGACATGGGTTAAAGAACGACTGATGATTGGAGCAGCGAAGATCGCGTGATAGATAGAGAGTCCTCGTAGACAATATTAATAGTTCTTTTATTCAGAATCACAGTTGATATCAAGGATCGGACGTATTCTTTGAACGTTCTATTGTTAGTGCCTGTGTGCATGTCTAACATATGTTGTTGGTACTCCTTTTAATATGCAGGCAAGATGTAATTCCTTTAACGCATAGTATGGTGCAAAATCATAACAGTTTTTCCCTAGTTCGGTACACAGTGTTTATTCTTTCTTCATGGTCATGAATGCACATGGTCGACAGTCTCGCTGTAAACATGCATAAATCGGTCAGTGACGTTCTTATGATGCTAAATTTAGTGCCATTATGTTTTTCTGAATGCTGCATTGCACAATGCCGATTATTCGATTCTTTAAAAACAACTCCTACAAGGGATAGCTTCCTGACGTCGTCACAGAAGGACGCTACGGGTCGACTATCTCAAACCTGCGTTCGCGCAAGAACCGCTTGTTTTGTCGGGAGATGACTAGGGTTTCGAGGTGCGCAACATCTCCTACAGTTTTTTTGTGAACGTCATTTTATATATTTGTTGTCAAGGGAGACTAAGAATTATTATCAAGCAGTTAAGGCTTGGTTTTGTGATTACTAACTTATATTCTGGAATATTATTTTTAGAAGCCCCTTGGAATGCCAATTTGTAGAAGCCGCTTGGAAAAATAAATACATTGTTTCGCAATGGTGACAGTGGATCGCAGTTAACAAACCCATGCACTACGTGTTGAACAAGCATAACAATGAAACGTTCATCTTGCATATCACGAATGTTTATAGCCTTTTAAATGACTAGGAAATCAGATAGGAAGAACAATAGAAACCGTAACTCTGTGTCTGTCATTTACAGTGAGAATTAAGCTAGATGTTCGGCAGACGCATTGGGTGTTGGTTGACGAATTGTTTCATAATTACGCGACATGTGAATAAAGCAAAACAAAAATATAGGAAACCAAATTTATGTCACGCATAAATGTGAACATGTGACCCCATACAACGCAACAATCATTCGTACGCTACTGTACCTGTTTTGCCTTCTAGTTAACTGTGTGGTGCCGGAGCCCATGAATGCAAATGGTTTCGTCTCACTGAAGTGATGTGAATTACCATGATAATGTATGCTAATCTGTTCAAATGCAGCAAGAAAATTGGCTGCGAGGGCCCGAAAAAAAAAATCATTATTTTTAGGGCCCAGATACGAAAGAATCCGTCTGGATTTTGTTTGACAATTAACTTGCTAGATTTTCCAGTGTGTTCAAATAATGTGAGTATTTTACAGTATATATATACATTTTTTTCTTCTCTTGAGTTTGACCCTTTAACTTTATGTTTAAAATGATTCAAAACAAATTTCAGGGAAACCCAAACATATCTACAATTCGCATCAACCCAGAACTTTCCAGCGCGGCTTAATTTCATTCGTCTTTCATTTAGCTTATATCGCTAGTTCAAGCTTGTAAAATACTGAATATAATAATCACACTACTTTGCATTAACTTCGTAGCTTAGAAAGACTTATTAGTTCTTTCTCAGGCGCCCGTCCGGGACCAACTATCTATGAAGATTTATTATTTATTCGTTTGGTAATTGGCATACAACATTCTACTAGAGGTGGAACAAGTTCAGAAACGGAATTAACTTTGCCCTTCACACTCTTTGAGCCAATTTAAATGTGCTGTTCCTAATTCATGGACTTTCGCCCTCACGCTAATGAAGTCACTGAGGCGAAGACAAATCCCAGCTCATTAGGGCTGAAAGGTCTCCCTCGATCGAATACAAGATTAGTAAATTCATTTAAACCCTCTACTCCTCTACACGCAAACTACGGCTTATTTACATACAATGATCTTAGCGGAAGTCTTCTCATTCTTTTTTTTTTCGTTGGCTATTTATTTATGCTGACATGAGCATTAACACACAGCAAAGTTCCCGTTCGTTCTAAGAAAATTTATAGTTTAGTGCTAAAGAAACACAATGTTTGTTTGAGGGTTTTGCTTATTATTTTTCTTGCGTGTGCCCTCCTACTGTTAAAAGTTAAAAGATAGCTACATAAAACACCGTTCTTCGCTAACAATTTCTTCTTCTTACGACGCCCGGAAGTTTGTATTTGGGAAATCCAAAGATGTGCGCATTCTCAAAGCAAAACCTCATGAATAACAAAACGATCAATGGGAATGACCAATACACTCAAATTTCCTTTCAGTAGCAGATTCAATGTAGTCGTCACATTTTGTTGTTCCATTCGACCACTGAACACTCCACTCGTTTAGTATTATTGGAGATCAAAGTTTGATGTTTGATGGATGGGTCAAGTTGATTTTTTGTGAAAAGGCAGATAGCGAAGTGTGGATGCCAATTTGTCTTCAACTGGCCGTTTCATCCGGACTTTTCTGGTGCCTTTGCACATCGATCGTGTTCCCTTCTGTCTTCTCTCATTCTTCCAGCCCCCATCCACCTCTCTTTGGCATCTCACTGCTCCCAATAAGGACCAACGATACACTCCTCTGATTGTCTTCATACAAGGGTCGTTCTATCCCTTTCATCTATTATCCAAAACGTTCACCATCATCGTTTGACAATCTCCTCATTCGAATTGAATTCATGAAGAACGTTCGACGACTCGAAAACAATCGTCTTCTCTTTTCTCACGGGAATCTACATTGTGTCTCCAATTTCATCCAGAAACCAAGACGTTGATTGCTTTTTCCATTCTTAATTATTTTGCTGTAGACCCTTAAGCGTTCTAGACAGATGCAAAGCTTACAAGTTCTTCGCGCCAGTAAATCATTTACTATAACAAACAAATTCTACGAAAAATCACTCTTATATTCCCTTTTTAGTTGGATTTAGTTGCACATAACATGGTCATTGAATCGTTCAGAGTCTTGCACATCAAACTATTTGATGTTATTGGCCTTTGTAGGTATTATTGGAGAGCTAATGCACACTGCTAAAATCACTCCGTACATTTTTTCTCAAAAGGGGCTTTTCCCGTTGTAGTTATTAAAATAAAATACCGCCTGACGTATCGATCTGGAACATCCCAAATATTTATTGTGTGCGGATGAATAAGCTTCGTTTTCGTCAATTAAACTCAGCCCCTGCTTTCTGTTCTAAAAGCGTTCATCCTGTATTGTCGCAAAATAGTCATTTCATGGTGAACGACGTAGCTTCCAATTGCAAACTCGGATTTTCTTCTTTCTTTTGGTGGTCGGTACTTGCAACTGTACATTTTAATCTAATCACTAGTGCCATTGCCTTAACTGACCAAATTTGAGTTGTTATTAGAAATGTACTCTTTGTAATGAATGAAATTAACCATGAAACGATTTGGGAGCAAACGAAAGTTTCACTGTCATCCGCCACTGAGAAGTGTGAAGTTGTACATATTTCGGTGACCATTTTCCCTTTTATTGGTCTTTTATCGTTTCAATCCAGTTCAGTTCCCTATGTACTCTCCACTTTCCTCGTAAACATGCGCTTCCGCGTGAGTGCGTATGCATAAGCGGTGCCGGGGACAATGACCCGAGTAGGACAAAACGGGACGGCTGAGCAAATTCGAATTCGCATTGGGTGCTACGCTCAAATACATGCCGGTATGCGCATATTTCTCACCACAAATCTGATGGGGTACTTGTGCCGAAAGTGAAAGTATCAGGCGAAAACTAGTAGATCTAGAGCCTCTGTTCCTCTGTATTTTTATATCTAACAAAGTAGTCTTGACTATCCGTCGGGTGTCGACGTGACCTATATTGCGAAGAATCATCATAATGCCGCTGCGAAACAAATGCTGAATTTAACTAACCCATTTAAATTTTATATTGCTTTTGTCAATATGTATACATATATACATTGGCTGCCAGTAGTAAGTCTTTTTTGAGTAACAAAGGAAACGATTATTCTCTTTCTTTCTCAAAAAGGCAAGAACTCATAGTACGACGCAAAAGACATTGTTGTTCGTATAGCCTTTGTGATCCTCTCCATTCTATACCCAAATGGGAGCCTGTATGACATAACTTCTTGTTAATTCCAAATCATCAAAAAACTAATTTTTTTGTGACTACATAAGAAATGTCGAGCACATACCAAAAATGGTAACCGACAAAAAAAGACTCCCCCACTCATTATGGGCCGATGTTTTTTTAGTTATCAATTTTCAAATTGAAGTAGTTTTCACCTGACGTCATGCTCGCATTCAAATTTTGCTACATTTTCTCACTGAAAAATTGCGCTGGTATTTTACAATTTAGCAATATGCCGGCTTACAAATTAAAACTCGTGACCTCCGTCTGTTCCATTATTTTATGACAACTCCTAATTTCGGATAAAGTTGATGGATATTACGCTGGAAGCCAATAAGAGAAGGGCACATCATCTCGAGACCGTTTGTCGGTGCCCTCATTTTACCTCACTGAAAATTAACTGACCGGTCCAAAACACAACCTTATACCTCTGCCTACATGCACTTTGAGACAAATAACCCTTCCAAAATAAGGTCCACAAACACTTCTTCACTCTCTACCCCAATTGTTTCCTTTCTCATCGTACGTATTGACCCCGTCTGCCATCGGGTTTTTCTCCTTATAGCCATGATTGGCTAGTATTGGGAGCCCTTCCAGTAGCCCTCTTTTGAAGCCAAATTCATTAGACGACCTTCCAGAATAGAAGCACAATATAATCGACGAGCTCCTCCCCTTTGCTTCAGAGGGAGAGAGAAAGATAGCAAGGGGAGAGAGCGAGGCAAAAAGAGAGCAATAGTAAGAGAGAAAGTGCGAGAGAAGAGAGATTCACTCGTAAACAAGAAGAGGCTTTCCTACTGTTACTCAAAAACGCCATTCCGAGAAAGAGGTACTGAATACTTTTTTTTGGGATGCCTTATTTCATTGAAGATTTTGGTAACCTGTTTACTTCGTTTATAGTGTATGTAGTCAAGCCGATGAACGTCTCCTTATGTTTATGTGTAGTTATATGCTCCCGTCAGCGGAACAAATATTGTTGCGAGGCAGGCGCACTGCCGCATTCTATAAGGAGCACTTAAGTGGGATACTAGCTTCTTTCCTTATTATATGCCAGGTTGTCCGCACTACGCTATGATTGTCTGTTTTTCTACCCAGTTTCTTACATCTTCTCAAATGTTCGACTTTTTCATGTTATAATTGCAGATCAACACGGTGGCTGAAGATAATTGTAGTTGGGTGAATCCGTGCTTTTCCATGGAGAACTCAGTCTCTGGCTCATGGCCGAAGCCTGCAGTTCTTCAGAATGGAAGACTGGATGCATCCAGTTGCTACGGAAGCATGGTTGCTTCAACATCGAATGCCACTTCCACGAGGTACCTATCCATTTGAACATCATTGAATTGTGTTACTCATGATCAGTACTTTATCTGTGTCACATAATTGTCCAATACATTGATTATTGATTAAATTCAAAAAGAACATATTAAGCAATATCCAGCAAATGTGTTTGTCAAGTTAATTTTCAGTGAGCGACAGGACTTTATTGAAGCACCCGCATTTTTCTATGATATGGATTTCGACCTTCGAGCTTTGAAGGTTGGTTTTCGTTCACTGTTTTTTATGTCGATACCTGGTTTTTTTTAAATATTTTCCCAAAACATTTGAACTTATTAGAGTTACCTGTAATTCTTGAGCAGGCATATGTATCCATGTAACCTTATAGCCTTATTTGCCTGAGGGTTACTCACCGTACGGAATTGCGTTCCCATACAACGGGCAGTGTTGCCGCGCCAGATTAGCTTTGTAGGTCTGCACCATTTACATTTGCATACGAACACACATTTGCATAGGCCTACCCATTCCTATTGATGCAGTTAGTACACAATAAGTAAATGATTGGTCTTTTTCGCTTTTTTTTCTCGCAGGAAGTAGAATATCTTAGTTTGTATGCCCAAAATAGATCAACGAAGAGTAAGTATTACTAGAGTTTGTATTTACTCAATCGTGCAATCAGATTCGGTTATCGTTGTTAGTGTCCCCAGAGAAAAGTTTGTAGTCAGCTGATTTTATTGTGGATGATTTGCAAGAGGGAAAAACTACTAGTGTTATTTATGAAGAAAAAAACAGGAATACTGGAAGTGCAAACGCAAAGTAGATTATCGATGTACTTATTAATAATTAGTATCATTCTAAAAACAAATATTATTTTTTTCCGATGAAGAAATGCCATTTATTTTCAGGGGAATGTTTTACCGTTTCTAGTGATGTAATTAGAAAACAAAGCTTGTTCTCGGAATACTAATATTAAATTAGGCACTAATATAACTATACTAATAACTAATATAACTAATACAATAAACGAGGCGCATTAATCTGGCGCCTGTAAAACTATTGGACAATAGTGAACTAGATAACGCTCCGCATGCGTAACTGGTGCGTGTGCTTTCTGGTTTACATTTCTTATAAAAAATCATCTTCTTATTGTTAGTTCAAAATTTACTGGCGTTTTCAGGCTGCACTGAAAACGGCTGATTTCTTAGAGGATTCTGGTTATCAATCGGTCCTTGAAAGATCACAAAGTGTTCGGTACGGCACTGGTTGGATGGTTGCAGACACAATGAGTGAAGCAGATGACGATTCAGCAGATGATAATTGGGGTGAGAAATATAGAATACAGTAAACAAGTACGGAAAAAATCATCACAATACAGCGCAAGCCCCTAAGAAATGCTTACTCATTTCAATAACTAAACTCCTTTCGGTTCGTTTTTTTTCACTCAAAGTTCGCATAGGATAGCGGGTGCCCCTCCAAAAAAACGTTTTCAATTCATAAAAAGAATAAAGAGGAAGGATTGATTTATCGGACTGAAATCAATTGCACTGTGCACGATAGGTTGTTCCTGAATTGCATTTTCACACAGTTGGAAATGTTAAACCATACATTGTTATATTTACAGACGGCTTTATGAATGTTGGCGCGGATCGCATCAAAGTGAAAGATATGTCAGACATATTGGCATCGAGATATTGCTTCATATCTGGTAAATTTTCATTTTGCAGTTTCTGAGATAAACACTGTGAGGCCAAGACACCAATCATTACTATTCGTTTGTATCCGTTTCGTTCTTGTATTGCCTTTGCTAATGATCAGTTGCATGTTCTTGACGTTCAGAACTCACGTTTGTTAATACTCCAGTAAGTTGGATTCGGTCGTTCGACATAAAGCATTCATATAAAGATCAACTCACCATAATTACAGGTGCTCGAACTGACGAAGGGTTAAGTATTGTTACATTCCCAGATAGCAGGACCTGTCTCTCCCATGATGATTATCAACTGCTTATCACATATCTCCTACAAGTCCCACAGTAAGATCTTTAGTTTGCGGTTAATTTTGTTCTCAATGTCGGCCTAAAGTGCATGTCATTAATTACAGTCTTTCGGTCACTTTCATGTTCACTTTTATTAATTGTTTTTCAATCAGTGATGTATGTGTTATTTTGAGAATGGAGGACGCTCACCGTGGATTTGTATTAATTGTCGATCGAAGGACTGACAAATGGTCTGCAGTGCGCTCAGTTCTCTTACAAATTGCGGTAAGCCGTCGATACCGGTCCTTTAGAAACAATCAGTTTTGTTAGAAAACAATGACTAGTTGAATAATGCAGATGTTTTCATAAATGTACATAATTCGATATAACTACATATACATGTTTAAGTATGCTTTGTTTGTTCGTAGAATGTTTAACTAATTTCGAAAAGCGGCAGCAAATAGTGTTCTTTGCGCTTTGAGCACACTCGTTCCACATCCTGGTGGTATATCGAATAGTCCTCATCCGCGTCTCTTTTCTTTTCTCTTTTGCCGCATGCGCCAACTCCTTTGATGCGACTGTTCGCACAGCTCTTGACCACTATATGTCTTCACTCTTTTTTCCCATACACTGATAATGGCCACCAAGCCACAAACCAACTAGTTTCCATCACCAATCACTCGCTAATCTCTCGGTCGCGCTCTCTCGAATTGCTTAGCTGGATTTCGGCTATGCAGTTGATTTGCTACTTTCATGTCTACGCAAACTACGCATTTTTCTTGTTTCAACGAACTGATTGTATCTCTCGGTCATTTGACGCTTACTTTCACTGTCCTGCATGTTAGTGTGCATAATTTTATTTCCTTGTGCCCACCATATTCCAGTTATATTTACCTACTTGGATAAATGGCATTGAATTGAAATGCATTATTTTTATTGAACCAGTTATGGTATGAGAAACCGTGACTTAATCTTTCTTTACTGAAATATATACTTCAAGTGCTCAAAAAGAGATTAGCGCTTACTGTTTTCCTATGAGTCTATTCACGTCTCGCTAAACTGAAATTAGTTCCTTTGCGTGTGAAACGGGCGCAGAAAATTCAACAGTTGGTATTTTTGAGCAAAATCTATCACTGTACATATATTGCGAAGGGCTGGTCAAGTGTGACTCTCGGAACAGTATGCGTTCAGAACGGGGACAAATGCGTTGTTTTCCTCGTAATGTTCTTTGTTCGATTTTGAGCCTTTAGCCAGTTTTCCACACAAATTCTACAGTTTTTTATAATACTATTGGGCCAAACGTTATATTTTTTTTATACGAGATATACTGAAATAACCTTTTCCACACGCGAATGTTTGCCTATAATATTTTTTCTTTCTTTGCAGTCCTTCTTTCCCGGATCTATTCGGGTTGTATTTCTTTTGAAGCCAGAAGGAGTTCTCCAGCGAGCACTCGAAGTCGGATATAGAGGAATTACCGAGCAATGCTCATTTAAGGTATGCGGTCAACATATTAATACAAAAATCGGTTGAACATTGGTGGCAGCAATTTATACATTAAATGAGTGGTAACTCCGGTCCAGTGCAACATCATGGTTTAGCCAATGACTTATATGCCACCTTGTAGGTGATTTTATGCGAGTCTTCTGTGGAACTGCGTCGAAGTCTGCGTCCGGAGCAACTAACAATGGATGTAGGAGGATTGATCAAATACAATCATTTGGAATGGGTTCAACACAGAATGGTAGGAGCTAAGGACAATTATATGAACATATGCAACATGAGATATATCAGCTTGTACTAATTTTACTGTTCAGGACATCGAACGAATGAAATCGTCTGCGGCAGTTATTGCGCAATCGTTGAGCGAATTTGGCCGTTCATTGAGAGAGACCGAATTGCCAAACGACGCCGAGACAACGGCGAGAATTTTACAGATACAAACAGGGGAGAAAGATGCCATAAAGGTGAAAAATATTCATTTTCTCGCTTCTGTATTAGCGCTGACGACATACCATGTGTAGAAGAGGCACTCTCTACGTATGACCAATTGTGGTGCTCGTCGCATGCATCTTATAATCCGGTATATACATAATATGTTTGTGGATCGGTCCGACGTGTCGTTGTAAGCAAATAAGGAGCGCATACTCACTGGTCAGATCCAGAATGGTTTTCATTGTCCAGAAAACATCTGATCTCTGCCACTTTCACATTCTCTCTTTTTCTATCTCTGCCTGTCTCTCTCCATCTCTCGGTATTTCCCTCTATTGTATAACTTTTCAGCTTTCACTCACAATTTGCCTCACCGACACCTTTATTTGTAGACTTCTTGTGTCAATCAACTTTAGTCGGTCGAGAATACGACACTTCTAGTCACCATGGGCAATTCGCACGCCGAGGCATTTTATTTTAACATGTCAATTTTAATTTAATACGAGTTTAAATCGTATGTCTCCCCCCCCCCCAAAAAAAAAAGATCTAAAAAAATGAATATGAGATTGAATTTATACCTTGTCTATGTACAGTTACCCTTACTATAATTGTTAATCACCCATAGATCTCGTATTTCATGAAATGTGAAAAATGCGTGAATGAAGGCTGCGCTAATACCAGTTTGCACCTTCTTTGTATTCATTATTACTTTAAAAACCTGTACCCGCCGATCTTGAGGTATTCTGTCCGATAACCCAAAAAGTTTCAACTTGTATTTATTGGAAAACTGATAGCTCGATTTAGATACAGCGTCAAAATCGTTTATGCGGGTTATATGTAAGCAATACATCACGGTTGTTTTTTGTTGTTGTTTACATTTGTGTTCTTCTACATTGCAAACCGTGCTTATTACCAGTGCTGCCTTCTTTCAGGAGGACTTTCGTATTTCTGTGAGAAAAGGTCTCTCCTTGCTGAGAAGTGTGAGACAACTAGAGACAAAGCCCCGAGCAGAACAGTTATCCCCGACAAGGCTTCATAACGTGACCGCCATTGAACGAATGCTTGTTCAATTAGAAGAAACGGAGAGGTTAGCACGTATGCATGAAGCAAACAAAAGTCTACAAAACATCAACGTGTTATTGTATTTCTTTTTAGTGTTTCTATAGTTTGGTCAAGCTCTAGAAGTGACTCCTCATCCTAGAATGGTCTTTATAAATTGTCTGCTGTAGATCTTTCGACGCATTCTGGGAACGCCACGAACGTCGACTGATGCATTGTCTGCAGTTAAGACAATTTGAAGACTCGTTTCGAAAGGTGAGAATTTTAATACGGATTAAATCAACAAAAGATACCTACCACAAACATGCCTGACCTCATGGAGCAAACAAACGAGCATCTGTACAGAAACCAAACAATAAAACATTTGAATGTTTCAGTTGCAAGCTGCATTCGCGAGACATATGATGTACCTGGAAGAACACCGTGAAGTCGGGGACTGTGCAGAGAAAGCACTGTTACTGGCCGACCAGCTTAATGAATACACCGATCAGGCAATGGTACTACATTTATGCATGCATTACGCACGCAAAGATTAAACAGGCATCAACGATTATGTCGCGCTAGTTACTAATAAGGGTTTAAAACACAACGATAAACATGGCATACAATGAGCGAAAACAAGCCAGACCCCATGGAGTAACGTGGTCAGGTCCTCCACTACTTACGCTATGTGGGGGAGTGTATTCGATGATATAGAACAGCTAAGTGTAAATAACTGGACTAAGTAATAATTCTAATGAAAAATCTTGTGAAAGGTATATGTAGCCTTATTGGTTTTGTTTTATGTTAATGAACGTAGAAGTTGTGCTTTGCTTGTTGATAGCATAGTGAGGTGTCCTGTCCGCTTTACTGACTGGAAGCTACATAAAAGGGCAATCAATTCAGGAGGATGTCACCACAGCCAGAACACTGAAAGAAGCAGGGGAGGAATTGGTATCTACTAATGATGTAGAGGGAACAGGCAGTCTTCTCCCCAAATGTGACGAGCTTGGTGAATGCTTACCGTAGCTACAATATTTTTATTTGTCTACTAGATCTCGCAGCAAGAAAGAGAAAAACGTCGCATCTGATTGATTCTTTGTCCTACAAACTTAATGTACCTAGTGATAATTTTCACGAATGTGCTCGCAAATAATAAAATGTGCCCGTAAGTTTGAAAGAATTTAGGAAAGAAACTTCCATGGTGTTGCCATAAAGAGTTAAGAATGAGATTGCTTAAACATAAAATGTGTGGACAATTATTTAATGTGATAATTCAGGTCGGATGGCTGATGCCCTAACCGGAGCTTTGGAACGAAGAAAGGCAATCCTCCTACTATCACAGCAAATGCACAATCAGATAGCAATGGTAAAATTCAGTGATTAACCAAAACAGTTGTTTGCAAGTTTCAGCGTATATGTTAAATGTTTCAATTCGGCTGATCGCTAACGAGAAATATAAGAGCTTGACGTTTGTGGTGTGTATTAATTGTTATATGCGGCAACTTACGGTCCACGCCCATCAATCGCTCTCAAAGTGTGTTAGTTGCATTATTAATCGTTTGCAAGCTGGGAGTCCCATATTATGCATGATAATAATCTGTGCAACCGCCGGCTGGCGGTAGTCAGGGCCACGCAACTTCGTTGTTAAGCGGATTGTCTTACTCGTCACATACACCCTTTGAGTGAGGGTGTTACAATAACTTCTATTTTTGTCTAAATTAACATTTCTTTCCTCGGTGATGGCAACTGCATCCTTTACAAGTCTAATAAGTTCTCATTAACTTGCGGCTGATTTAGGCAAACGCTTGGTGTAAGAAAGGGGTGGATATATTATCAATTGTCCCGCTTGACATATCTTCGTCTACAGTCAGTCTCCATATTGACAAAATGGACTGTCTTTTGCAGGAGGGTGCAGGGCTCCAGGTAGATCTATTTTCAATATTTATTAGGATTTTTTAATCCTTAAAGGGATAGGTTCACTAGGATTTGCACCTTTTTGAATAATTTCTATTAATAGTATAGACGAAGATGTTCATAATGCGAAAAATTACATAAAATTACCTTTGCTCCCCGAGGCAGGAGAGCATGCTCAAAAGTCTAAACTACCTCGAATTTATAAAACGACTGGGGCACCGCAACCTAGCTATTTGGGAAATAGCCTGACAGGGTTAGAGGTGAAGTGATGGTTGTGATAGACAGAGAGTGATAAAAGGGCCCTGTATCTTCTAGCGTCTCCAGCCCTGGTGCGCCATTTCCCACTTAGCTAGGCTGTGGTACCCCAGTTGTTTTATAAATTCGAGGTAGTTTATGGTTAGCCTTTAGAGCAAGCTCTCCTACCTCGGGGATCAAAGGTAATTTTATGCAATTTTTCGCATTATGAACATCTTCGGCCATACTATTAATAGAAATTATTCAAAAAAAGGTACAAATCTTAGTGAACCTATCCCTTTAACTTCGCTGAAGTTTATAATGTCCAGTGTAATATTGTGTCCTGCTGTGGATAACGTATTATTTGGAACAGCGCACATATATCAGTTTGATATTCAAGACATTCTAATAGAACATTGTTATTCCCATCGTATTCTTTAGCTCGACACATTGTCTCAATCGCCGACAATGAACAAGCTGATACTTCTAACAACAACTGAAACATCCACGTTACTAGCACAGGTACAATCTTCACTTACACTTTATGTTATATTTAAATGCAATTTCCAGAATGACGACCTGTGGACTTTCCATCAGTGTAATGGTTATGCACTTATTAGATCAATACCATTATTATATTGAGAATGAGATATGAACAACCAATTGTTTTCGTCGCATGGTGTTGAAACCGTTACATAATTGTCCATTTTGGCGGAAAAGCAAAAAAACCAAAGGATTCCCTTGATCGTCATGTTAAATTATCGTCATCTTCTCGGCTTTCTTTGTGTGTGATGTGCTCATAATTACCATTCGTTTATCCTATTTTCGGCAATGAGCTGCCAGCTGACAATGCCATCTGTGCCCTAAATTAAGGACTAATGAATTGTTCTCAAGAGATTTTTCTGTGAATTCTCACAAATGGAATAAGTATCCAAATTATGACTGGTGATGAACCACAGTTCTTCAAACAAAACTACAAAGTCATGTGCGTTTTCAACTCTTCTGCATCCACAGTATGTGCATATAAGTGGCAACATTTTATGTATCGTTCATTGCCCATTGAACTGTGGGGTCCCACTCGAAATTGCACCAAATTTGGGCTCAAATTACATGGGCCGCTACTCTTTAATTGCATCATTAGAACATTGCTTATTGCCACCAAGGACAATGAAAGGCCGTAGCTACCAACCATACCACGCATCATCGGTGAACTAACGATGCATCAGTGTGCAAGTGCGGACGCAAAAGCATCGTATTCTTTCATTAAGGAGGACAAACATACATATAAATTTCCGCCCGCTGTGTGTAAACGGCTCATCTCCTTTCCACTTCAGAGCTCATTAAATTTCGGCGAAAATTTGTGTTTGTGCTTTTTGAAGCACCTAGACCGCACTCAGATTGTGTGAAATAAGACAAACTGCTCTGGCCTAAAAGAACCATTGGGATAAAGAGAAATCTAATGAAACATCGTTTTAGGCCGAGACGTCGTGAAATTATATAAAAGAACGTGTGATTTTTTATGCAAAATGTTGTTTGGTAAGCAAATTCGTTTTCTTTTAGGTTGCTGAAAGAATTGACGATATTCGGCGAATGTCAGTTGCACGGAGAGATGCGCTAATGAAAGTTCGCGAGACAACAAATAGACCAGTGCAGATTGTTTCACCAGAAAAGGCCTCCAATCCTATTGTTAAACAGGAGAAAGTAGGTCCATTTGCTAAATTTGACCGCTGACAAGCAGAGATAATGTTCTAATCTTTGTACCCATTTGGTCAAAAAATGCTCTAAGCTTGTGTCGACAATTTGCCCGAGCAAACAAGATATAGAGCCTAAAACATGAGAGCTTTGGCGATGATAATCATCAAGAAACTTGTGGACACGGGATACGAGTGCTACTTCACCACTCGACCCCTTTCTACGTCACACATTCTAGCAACATTTGATGAAATGCAAAAAGATGCATGGTGTTTAGACGCGTTCATATTAGAAAATGCAAAAGATGCATGGTGTTTAGACGCGTCCATATTAGTTTTGTTTTTTGTGAACTCAATGTACGCGGTAAAACCTTTCTTTTGTCTCCACTTTTTCATTGATACAGTAATGCAAAACCTGATCTCAGTTGAAATGCCGAAAATATCCCGATATATCACGCGGAATTTACCTTTACTGTCGTAAACATAGAAAGAAGCTTGTGCAAATAAACCCCGAGATATGTGACCCCGATGAGAACGGGATGAATGTGCCGAGACGAACACCACATAAACCAAACGACCCTCATCCGAACGTTTCGATTTTTTTGGCAAAAACACATCCTTCAAAAATATTCCAGAATTAAAGTCAGAGATTCCAAATACCAGTTTTGCTATTGGGTTCTTCACATACATTACTAAAAATAGGTTCTCCAACTGAAATGCACTTATGGTACACCATTGAGGAAAAATTCTCAAGAAATTTCCAATAACTATTCCCGCCAGAAGCTGGCATTTCCACATTAAGTTTTCCCCTCAAATGGGAAAAAGACGACCTTAATGGCAAATTAAGTGTATCATGTTCAATGTGCTAGTCGGCTTCCCAGCAAGTCATTGTCTCATTGTCAGCAGTTAATTCGTTAATATGCTACGACACGTTCCCACCTCAACGCTACAGTTTTTTCACCACGCGAAAAAATGAAAATACTTGTGAATATTATAAACTCAGAGGATGGTGTCTTTTTTAGAAAGGTTTCATTCGAATCAAATACGCACCTTTGCGAGTGCCGTGTCTGTCACTCTCATATGGAACGGCGAATACCAAATGAGAAAACATGCGAACAAGATTTGCGCGCCAACTTCGAATAACTGTGATTTGAAAATGGACGCTCCGCTCACTGAGACACGTTTGATTCACATGGGCGGATGGGGGGGGGCATCAAATAGGAGTATACCACAACTATTCCGGAATTACTGTATATCATGGGTCTTTGTCTAGCAAGAACCCAATCTGTGGTAATACTCATGAACGTTTGGTCAGTTTTGTATAGACTATAAAGACACGATCTCTGTCATTACCTCGGGTTATCCGTGATTAGAGTACTGGAATGACCTCTCATCGGTCAATACACATACTTATTATCTATACGGATCAGATGAGATACGGTTGAGATCAGTGGGGTACTGGTTTCGAGAGATCCGACAATTGCATTATCTTTGATCTACTACAAGAACAAAGAAGTATAGCAAGTTTGTCCACGTATCATTTTAGTTGAGAGAGGTTGTCACAATTTGATTGAAGAAAAAGCAACCAACGCAGTTCTGCTTGCATTTGACTTGTATAATCCTCCATTAATGTGTTTGGCTACCACTCTTCTTTAATTTTCTTTTCCTGTCAGGTCGCTGTCACAAATATCGGAAAGCTTGTGTTATTTGTCGTTGGCATTAAGTTCGGTGCATCGGTGCGACAGGAAAAGGTTTAAATCTCTCTCGTGCAATGATGACACAAACCTTTGTATACCTAGAATACGGTTGCTCAAAACCACCTTCGAAGTAAGATGTTGTAGAAGTTGTAAGCAGTTGGACGCTGGATATTATGAAAAAGAACTTTATTAAACAAAATTGAGGTATCCAACCAGGACACTGCACAAAGAAGAATATCATTCTAACGCGAAATGACTGTTGCAAATCCAATATTGAGCACAAAATTGGGCAGTTATGCATATTTTCCGCAAAATGTGACATGGTGTCCTTCTCACATTTGTAACACACAATATAGAACCACCCTAATCGCGTACGTAACTTTCGAACTATGTACTAATGTCTTTAAAGCTCTATAGAACAAATTCAAATGCTAGGAGCGTCGTATGGTTAGTCACCTTTACCTACCCTTCCTACCCTTGTCAGCGCTCCGTTGCGTACCATTCCGCTGGATGCATGCCAGTAAACACAGGTCATTCTAATTTGTTTCCGGAAGATATGTTTTTTGCTCTCTGCGTCTCTCCAATCTTCCCTGCTCTCTTCTACCCCTCCCCGTTGCAGATAGTCTTTCCACTCTTTTCTTCTCTGGGCGTGACAGTGAGAGAGGGAATGCGACAGTGAGAGGAAGGAGAGAGTGTATACACAGATCCTCACCCCCTCACAAACGCATCATTTGCACTGTTCTCTATTTCTCATCAACATATTCAAATTCAATTCACCTATTTTTTGTGCATTCAGTGGTAACTTATGGAAATCATAACAATGAAGCGTACCCTTCCACGCTTTCTATCTTTCCGCAAATCAAAACGTCGATTACTCCATTCTGCGAGCGCTCCACTAATAATCGAAGCTCTCGATTTATGTCTTAACGATGAGTTGGTGAGTCCTTTTACGACACTTATTTTTCACGTGCTTTTTTTCCACATGCTTGAGCGTTTTTTTTGTTCGGCGGTTTTATTATTAACTCCTGTTAAAATTCGTTTTTTAATCTCACTACTCAGTCGAAAAACTCTTTTCCACTTCCGAACAATTTTCATCGAGATCTCTGTTTTCAGTGCTTTCAATCGCGATGATTATTTATGGTTTTCATTGAACCGCCATAAATTCTTTTCTCGCGGAACGATTTTCTGATATCTTAGGTATCCAAATTGAAAAAAAATTAGTCTGTTGCCCAGTTTATTTCCAAGTTGCACACCCAAGCAGGGCTCATTCTAAAATCGAGTCTCTATGTTGGAAAGTTTGTTATTCGTATTCTCAACTGATAGCTAGAAAGAGGTCCGATCCTGTCGACCTTTTCTTTCGTTTTTCTTTCTCGCATCGGCGCAGCTCCCGATTGGCGTGGGTCCTATTCACCCACTTCTTTCTCTCAAAATAGTTCCCAATTTGCTATCGACTGATTGATTTGCGAGACATTTCAATCAAGACTTATATTCTGCGAATTCTTAAAAAGAAGGCAACTCATCCATGTTTCCATTGTTCACTTTCACACAGGTTGGTGCCTACTTTACAGCGAAACATTTAATTTCCTACTGATTCCTACTTCCCAATTAGTATTTCTTGTATTTCTTTCTGATCTATATCGGTGTAATAGTTGAAGACTGACCTCTATAGCCCCAGCCAAGCAGTCTCTGTACCGCAGCACATCATTCCATGAAATTCCACCACTTTTCTAACTATTTTCTATATAGTACTTTTTGGACGTACTCGATCTAATATGTCATATCGTCGTAGTCGTAGCGCAGCACGTGCCATTCCTCCACCTTTATGTTCAGGCAAACGGACTGAGAGACAGATGTTTTATGCAGTGAGCACTATAGCCAGTTGTCTGCCAACTAACTCATGCAACGGCATCTCACACTCGAACGGACAAGATTAAGCGCCCTCATAGCAGTACAAAAACGGCCAGAAACGGTTACAACACCACCTTTCCCTCAAAATAATTTATCAGAAACTCCCATCAAGATCCTGTGAGGAAGACGGGAGTCATCATTGGAAAACATTATTGTGCAATGACTCCCTACACCTTGAATTAATAATTTCAAGTAGTGAGCCGTATTTCAAAAAAGTTGCGCAATGATTGCGAATATTTCGTTGACCGTTTCGAACATGTGCTAGATAACGTAGAGTACATAGAACAGCCAATGAGCGATAGATAATATACGTCTTTTGGGCCTTTTAGATTAATAAAGGCAACAATTTCACATAGTAATGGGTAGGGATATTTTGCGTACAACAATCCAGGCAGATTGACTTTTGTTAAGTGGGTAAATTCGTTTTATGTCCTTGAAATCAGAGATATATTCTTAACCATCTGCTTTTTTCAAATATATAATTGTTGTCAGATTTCAAATTCAACTTGGAATCCATATGAAATCCCTAGATTCATATAATTAAATAGATCCCTTATTTTCATTGAAGATGGGCCGATTTCCTAATCCTGGTTTCTCTCATTGGGGAGCTTCCTCCCTTCCCTAGTTTTCCCGTTGTAATTTGTTAGTGCGTTTATTATGACTGCGGCGCTCTCTTAACCTCTGGGAGTCTCGTCGTTATTGGGTTTCACAAAAACAAGGTGATGATGATGCGCTTATAGGCAGTGGTCGATTCACCCACTGAACGCTGTGATATTGAGCAGTGGTTGGAATTAGATCCCATTCTTTTTGTGCCCGATGAATCTTGAATGCCCTAGTACTGGACACTTGGGTACTAACGCTTAATCCTTGCTAACTTTACGCAAAAATTGATTTAACTGCCTATTTAATACGGGTTATTATGTGGTTCTCCTGTTTACCATATGTGTCGAAGGACAAAGGGCAAATGTCCAGGATTGGCCTGAAGGTTCTAAATTGGCAAGTCTGCAATTATGCGGCTCTTGAAATGTGAAATCCGTCACCTGTGAGACAGTACACCAAATTCTCAAGGGCACGACCTTTCGATTTCGGTATAGGCGAACCATTTTCAATCCTTTTTTCAAAAACAACTAATGACTGAGGAAAATACAAGGCTGAAGGGTAAGATCCTCAAGATGAACAGACGGCATTGCTGTAAAATTAAAAAATAAATATCAATTCGGGTTGGCAGAAAGCGCAATGTTTGTTAAAGGTGTGAACGCTGTCCGATTATCATAACGTCTGATGGTCATCTTATGTCCTTTTGTAGCCGACCATTTCTTCTTTCGGTTCGGCACTTTCCCAGGCTCCGTGAATCATCATCCCATATGTCGGCATCTTTTATTATAGGACACAACCAGCGACGGTCTTTCACAAATATTATATTTTTCACATGAGCATTCTCATTTTTTTTTAAATCTTATTACACCCCACACTTCTTTTCTCTCAAGGTGGCAGAATTCAAAATAGTTTGGAGAATTTACCTGTAATGTACAATTCCCTTCATTAGTAAAACACCTGTTCGTGCACATATTGCTCATCGGTATAGAAAACATAAATTTTGCCTTTGGGTACCTCGTTCACAAGATAGCGTTCAGATAATGTCTGAGAAGAACGCGAATTGAACATCTGCATATATCGCAGCTTTGTATTCTGCCGATAGGTTTAAGCGCTTGATGCTGAATATGAAGTAGTAGCGGGAGCGTTTGTTCATGTCCCAACGGCGGATGTTTTGATTGCGGGCCATGAGTGCCCTTAACCAGTCACTAACCCTGCGGTTTCTCCTTTGTGTTGCGACTGGCGTCTAAGGCTATATGGATTCTCCAACCAACTGGAAGCTCAGTATGTTGATGAGCCGTAAATAAAAGCTCAACGACCGGCTGATATTTATAATTAAGTTTTGTTTTCGGCAAAAATATGCTCTTTCGTGCTTTTTTTTCGGATAGTAACCATGAACAGCAGTTATCCATTAGACTCTAAGCACCCAGCTACCTCACCTTATGAATGATAGCGGTGTTCTGTGTGTCTCAAACATGCTCCTTCTTGTTCCTTCTTTTGTTGGAAGTTTATTGTTCGCCGTAGCTCGCCCTCACCCACCGCTCTCTGTATTCTTCCACAGCTTTCCCGACGGAGGTTTAAATTACTTCAAGAGGCTTTCTACTAAACAATATTCTCGACAACAGGCAATTGCAATACTGATAAAGGATATTCATGGCAATAGTCTCCTACAATAATTACATCCTCGAGAGATTCTTTGCAAATTATAAACTCGTTTACAACTTGCTGAAAAACAGCACCAAGGTAGGTACTTGTAAATATATAACATATTGTATTGTTTGCCACCTTCTTTAGGGATTCAAGCAACATCCATGGCTTTCTCAGTTGTATAAGGTGAAGATTGATAAAGTTCATATTCAAGGGGGAGGGTTCAAATTTGTTTTCTCCTATGGATCAAGCCATTTTGTTAACTACGTTTTTTTTAAGATTTGATTTTTTTCGTTCTGTGGCTTTTTATTATTTTGCTTATCATGCTTGCCTTTAACATTACATATATTTTTTTTTAATTTCTCGCTCAGCTTGTGCGGGGTTTATGCATTGTGACATTTCAGTTTCAGACAGATTCCATAGGCGCCTTCCGCATGCTCCATCTAGTCTATTTTCTGAGAAGTAAATATGTACATTGGTTGTCCATTCGCACCGAAATATATTTGTTCTGATGTCCATCCGCATGAACGTGTGGAGTGCTACAAAGAACAAGTCCCGTCCTTTCTTCCTTGTCACTTGAACACGACTAATCTTAGACGTGATATGATTTGTTTAGACAGAAGATAATAAAAAACATACTGGAAACATTGACTTTTACCTAAGAACTACCTAGCATGGAATTTTCCCCCTCGTTTACCGATCTTCCATTTAAGATCCACTCTAAACGGTTTTCTCGGTATTCGATATTGCGAAAGTACAACACGATATTTTTACTAGCACCTAAAACAGTGCTTTGTTAAATGGTTCTCTCAAATTCAGTTATATTCAAAATCCTTTTCCTAGTTCCGGTCCTATTTTCAGCTCAAATCGGCATCATTGTTAGCATGTGCTTGTGCGTTGTAGATATGTTCAAATTTCGCGTCATTTCTCAAACATTTGCTTACGTACGTGCCACTCCCCTTCCATTGCGCCTTTCCGTTTTATAAGTGGATTAAGACCCCGTAACTATGTACTCTACGTGGTGATCAATCAATTCACAATGTATGCATATGTAACCTGTGAGCCAGCAACTTTAAATTGTTTCTTGAAATCTAGTATACGAGTGGTTTTTGGACCCCTTTCAATTATTTATTTTAAAATTTATGTTTGCTCTTTTCTATTTCCAGAATTAGAAAACACACAACAAAATGGAAAGATGGGTTCGGGTGTTGGGCATAATGCCCTCACGAATATGTTTGTGTTTTGTTCAAGAGGGAAGGGAAAGTCAAAGTCTAAACCGAAACATCCCTTACGTTTTCTATTTCAGAAGGACGTGGAGGTGACGCAAGAACTGACTTGTTTTCCTGAGGAAGGCCCTTCAGTTAGACCACAGAGCCCCAATTCCATCACAGTTGAGCACTATGTCATCGCCGAACTGGTATGTATATCAAATTTATATTAGTAATTTGTTTAGAGAAGTCGAATCCTTATTTACATTATACTTCTTAGTAAATCACCTTGTCCCTGTCAAGTCTAGAAAAATACGAAAAGAACGGCTTCTATTATTGATTTGGCTGCCAATTGCGCTCAGAAATGTGGTCGATTGAGAACAATGCGTAGATCACAATCTTTTGGATCTGCGAAGCCCTGGGGTAGAAAATAGCCATCAAGCAAAGAAAACAGCTGACAATGCAAATAGACTTTTAAAAGAAATTCGCGCCTATATCGTAAAATGGCTAAAAAAAATTTCCAAGGGGGAAAAGCGGATGTTTTGCTGGCAATTAATCAGTCGAGAATTCCATACAGTTCAAGCCCTCTCACTACTTCCTCGTATTATAGTGATCCTCACTCACATAGTCAAGAGTGTTATATATTTCGAAACCGATTCTAACTCGGCAGTTCTTTACATTCCTGGGTCACCTTGTTTCTCCCCGCGTTGTTTTCCCTCCATCCGAACAGGAACGCCGAAAAAAAACTGAAAGACGCAATAAAAGTGTGGGGATTTGCGTCAAACGTCTGTTGCTTCTCGCACTCTATTTGTTGGAGAACTCAAACAAGCAAGCAAATAATGAAGAGAAATCTTTATGCTCTAAAACTAAAAATACTTAAAGGGTATGGTAACAGCATACAGTAAGGGACGTAATTTTTTCCCCAAAAGTTTATACGACCAAGAAACTAAAGTTGGGTAAAACAACCAGATAGAAAATAAGTCTACTCGAAATTTTCTTCGATATGTTTACTTGTCCACAATAATTAAACGTCCATTTCTTGACCGCATACGTTTTTACATTCGTATTTTTGCTATGGATACTCTTGCCGTGACTTTTCGCGCAATTTCCATAATGTGTTAGGAACTTTAATATCTCCTTTCTGCTCAAAAGGTGTGCGATATTAATATTCATATGAATCGCATATTCAATGTCATTCGATAGTACACTTCAGTATTGTTATATCACACTGAATCGTCCTTTACGACACCATCTTTTCATATGCAAATGAGCAATCACCTTGAAATGGTTCTTCGTGGAATACCGGCCTTGCTTAGTGCCTGTATTTGAAAGTGAAAAGCGGCAAGTTGGAAAACGGACCTTAGAAAGTGAGAGGTACAAATAAGCGTTCATTAAATTGTATATTTTAGTTAAATACTGAAAAATCGTATGTGGCCGAATTGGAATCGATATGCGATAACTATGTCGATCGCTTTGATGCATCAGAATCACAAGCACAAATTGCACCACCAATCCGCGGACGACCTGACCTAGTCTTCGGTAAGAAACATTTTTTCCTATTTAGTTACCTTTTAGCTTTTGCGTCAATTCACTGAACACTTTCGCAAATGCTATCATATATCACACGTGATCTTGTAGTATTTTGTGCTGGAAGCTAATTTTAATCCTAACATTTTCAGGAAACATTCGAGATTTATTGGTGTTTCACTCTCGTTGTGTGCTCCCGGACCTTCTCGCTGCGGAGAACTCAACGTCTCAAATATGCCGTGCTTTCCTGGAACATCAGAACAGGTCAGCAAACATGCTTCAGAAGTTACCAATAAACAATTGATGTATCTATTTCATATATAATAAGCTGGTTATTTTACTATTTCACACTATGTCACTTAATGCTCGCCTTCCATTAATTTAATTTAGGTTTCTAATGCTCTATTACTCATACTGCACGAACAAAAGCTCATCTGAAGCAATTCGGAAGGAATTTGCGGACAGTACGCCGTTCTTCCAGGTAATAAAGCTTATATTCACTTTGTGAAATAACCTTGGCTCAAAATTTATCCTCACAAATTTGACGAATACCTCGTCTGAATTTGGTTGTTTTAGGAGTGTCAGCGTCGTGCAGGCCACCCCCTTCCCCTTGGAGCATATCTGCTTAAACCAGTACAAAGAATTACCAAGTATCAACTACTGCTTAAGGAATTGGAACGACACTGCAGACCCGAAGTACGATTTCCTTATTTTCTTCATATAATTGTTCTTGAAAAGTTTGTGTATGTCAGCAATGACAACAGAGTTGCATACGATTCATTGCGAGCCTTGTTTTCGTCTTTCAACTTTTAGGATAATATTTTAGGGGCTCAAGACAAAGATGTATTGATCCTTTATCTGCCACCTTTTAGGTGCGACCTGATGTGGAAGCGGCTCTTCGTGCAATGCTCGATCTGCTCAATCAAATAAATTCTGCCATTCAACAGTTGCATATCATCGGATTCACTGTAAGACATTTACAGTTCTGCTTAAAAAAACCTGAATGGAAACTGAATGGAATAATAGTTTCTCTCTGAATTTGCATAAATTTCCTAATATATTTAGGGTGACCTGCGTCTCATGGGACCATTGCGACTTCAATCCGAGTGTGATGTTTATGCCTTTAATAAGAAGAAGGTGAGTGCAGGACTGTTTTTTGCAGACAATGTAAAGGTTGGAGTAACTGGGGGTATTTGTTGGAATTCAAGACTTTGTGTGACCAAATAGGATTTATATCTATGTTGTTGTAGGGTCGGCGCAATTCCCGCGCGCAACGTCGTCATTTGTTCATCTTTGATGGTGGTCTCGTGATTTGTAAGAAGAGAAATCAACAGAACTCAGCTGAACCAGACTACTATGAATACAAGAACTCTATCCCGGTAAGACGATTTGGTCCTTAGTACACAAATATGATATAACCGTAACTTATGCGGGTTTTGTTTCTGCCCCCTTATTAAGATTCTTTGGGTGTTCTCATACAAAGGTACTTTTGGGGATAACAGTTGACATGGGAAACCATTGAAATGATCATGTATTGCAGACGAGCAATCTCTACTTCTGTGAGCAGAGCAAGTCAACTGCCAATCGATTCGAAATAATGGACGAGTCAAAAGGAGAAGGATGGGCTGTTGAGACTATTGAGGTGGCGCTTAGATTTACTTTCTGGATAATCAGCCTCTGCCCTAGTTTACCTTTAGTGACGAAAACAAACCTTTCACCGGACTTTCTTCCGTACCAAGCTTTATTAATATCTTAATTTCCTACGAACATAACGAAGCGTAGGCCGAGATAGTAAAGTACTGAATTGTAGGTTGGTGATCGACAGAAATGGATTGAATCTCTGAGAAGATTTACATCGTCTCGGGAAGAGTGTGAACAAAGACAGAGACCAAAGAGTTGGACGAGCACAGTGAGCACTGATTCTAGTTGCAGTTCGAGAACGTCGTCGGATCATTCGTCTGAAAGGTTTGTGTTCAGTTTTAATACGACTTTATTTTCTCGTACACAATGTCTCGTGCCACCACTTGAAGATTTACAACTGACCAATTTAGTCTGATGGACACCAACGGAAACACAACGCCTGGAGCAATTGCACCTCACTTCTCTCTGGACAGTCCCACTCAGGTAATCATAAGAACCTCTACACTTTTCAAGATATTTGCCTTCTTTGCATCAGTTAATCGGAAAATGAACGTATGTATGTTAGTTGTTATCCTTTTAGGAATTGGAGGAAACGCGACCAAAGACGCATAATATTCCAATAATCGAGGAGCCGAATACTTCTGATGACGCTGTCGTGTGCTAGATCACATCGCATTTATTTTTAATGTTTTTTTTGTCTTTTTTTTTGTGCTAAGTCGGATTCTCAACCCAGCTAATACCAAATATTTAATTTGCTTGCATACGCTAATTTTGTTACAGTATTTAATGTTTTTTTAGTTTTATTTTTTTTTTTTTTTTTTTTTGTTTTAATAATAATAAAAAATAGGAACTCTAGTGTTTTTTTTTGCAAACGTTTTTTTCCAGTGCGATATTGTATTTCTACACTGAGCCATGCTTGTATATTGTATATTATCGTCTAATAATCCTCGTTATAAACTCCTCTCTCCGTTATCGTTTTATATTATCCAAACATCTTTTTCCGACTAGTCTTTGGCGGTTACGCGACATATTAATAACCCAGGATGTTCCGATTAGTTCAATTCTTCGAAACGAAATTCGAATTATTAATTGAATTCAATCGAAATATCTGATCGTTGCGTTTGTGTCATCTTTTTGATAAATAGCAAACCGTAATTTTGTATGAATCCCACGAAAACAGTGATAATAAACAAAGTGAAAATTGTGGTTTTTCAATGGGTAGTAACTTTTAGCCGTGACAATCCCCGTGCGTTTATTTTGATCAGTTTCTTTTTATTTTCTCCCTACCTGCATTATCAAATCTATTTGATCTATGAATATAGATTATACAAAACCAACCAAATATGTTCATTTCTCTACTTTTCTCATAACATCACTACTTTTTCTCTTCCTTTGTCTTTGTGAAATATTCCTTGTTTTTGCTGGTGTCTGATAAATTATTTCCATTATGTGATTGTATTCTTGCTTGTCACAATTAACGTGTGAATTAACATGACAATGGAATGTATTTCTTTGTTTTCTACACGAAGTCTATGATTCTTGGGAAAAAATTGGGATTTATTATTTAATTTTTACACAAAAATATTATTTTTTAAAGAATATTTCTCGTGCAGAAGTCCTTGGTGATTCATTTCGTGAAGACGGGCCATTGCGAGATGCGGAGAGATCGCGACTGGATCTGAATATAATTCAACGTTATTCGGAGACCTTTGTGATTGAGATAATTGGCTATAATTCTATTATCCATTACCTCTCCCTATGAGGTGATGTCTGTCTAGAGGTTGACGTTGATTCATCTCCACTTCCACTCGTTGAAAGGGCAATTATTGATTTTCTTCTTGGTCCCAAACGGGCTGACAAACGCTGAAGTCTTTCCCATTCCTGAAGAGTTAAGCATTGATCGAAGCGTTATTGCTCAATATCGTTCTTGGCTAATTCGAAACCAGCGACCTGTTCAATAACCAATCTCACCTCCTGATACGTTTCGAACAGCTTCCTCGGATCAGTGCCGTACATCTTTTTCTTCTCTCGGAACTTTCTCGGAACTGCAATAGTGTCCAGTAAATGTACGAATAATGACTCGTTAAGTTAAGACATTGCAAAATTATTTAATAATATTTTTCTTACCTTTTTCTTCTTCTTCTTCCTCTTCTTCAAAAATTCTTGGCCTCAAACTTTGTCGCTTCTCGGGAAGGAGTTCTGTTTCGCCCTTCATTGGGTGGGAGACGTTATGGAGTTCGACTTCATCCAATACGGGCGGGTGATCAAAAATCTACACGGAAAGGGATGAACTTCTCAAGCGACTACAACAATTGTAGCTGGCCTATGTCCCATACTGAATGAAAGTAAACAACAACCTGGATGCTGTCTTCGAATTGAATGTCGTCAACGAATTCCTCCGGAATCTCCAACCGCACGCTTTGTGGAACCTTGGAGTGCACCTAAGGAAATAATCCGTTGTCTTCTCACCAAAGGAACCGGTTGAAAAAAAATCATGCAACAATAAAACGATGGATGTAAATGTAAGTTACTTACCTCTTCAACTGGTGAGCACACATGCAAATCATGTGATATTGACTCGAAAATTGGATTTTTAATGATCAAATCAGGACAGGGAATTGTGGCTACAGAAGGTGGCCTGAAATCAAAATTCGTTCCCTAGTGTTTTGTTATTCATAACTCGAATATTCTAGGTCTTTTACCTATATCTTAGGCCTTAGGATTTTGATGAAATATAAAAACAAAGCAGTATTCGAAGAGTAGAAAGGTGCGGTTCTTACCGAGCACAGGCCATGTGTTGTTTCTTTTAACTTGCTTTGTCTTGCTCCCATATCTGTTGATATGACTATTTGATTTATTATTATAAACGTTTCACTGACCGGCTTGTTATACTCTGTGGTCGACTCTTTGTCTTAGGTGTGGAAGTTCTAGTAAGCAGCGGTGCATCTTCTGGAGGCTCCTGAGGACTTGATGCAGCACTTCGTGGTATTGGCTCTTTTGGTGGTTCATCGTTGGTGTCGGATGGGGGATCACGTCCTTCCTACAATGTCATCATATGCATGGCTATTTAAGGTGAAAATGAGAGTTCCGTTAGCTGCATCAACTTCCAACCAAATTCTTAAACCGCACTCCCACCTGAAGTGCAATTGTCCTCTCCACAACATTCTCCAAGTCAAGAGCGTCAATTACCAAAGGGTCCACCCCACACTTCTTCCCAACTGCATGTAGAAGATCACGCACTTTAAGTCTGAATGGAATTTTGAATCGCACATGTTTGTGAAAATGTTCATCGTTCAATCTCAGCCATATTTGTGTACAATAAATATGCTTACGTTCTGCCTCCAAACCATATCTTCGTCTGTGCCGCGTCTTTCATTTTCTTTCCCAAATAGTGCAATTTCTTCATGTATTCAGAGCCGATATCTGAATATGTTGTTACTAAATTGAAAGTTCCTAATTCCGCTTTGTGGAACGTCAAAAACTTGCGTCTGAAACTGACCAATTGCAATTGTTGTTATTGCGAGTCCGAGGCAGACATAGAGAAATGTTATTGGTAGAAATGCAACCCTGTAATATATTCGGGTTAAATTTTTGTCTGGCGATGCTGGCACAATGATCACCGCTTTACTTTTTGGTTAATTTGGCTCTGAAAAATGTCCACATTGTGTTTTTATTTAAAAAAATCGATAGTGCGTACTTCGAAGGTACCAGTTGCCCAAAGTCAATGGCTGTGAGACACAAAAAGTTGTAGTACAATCCGTTGAAGAAGTCGATCTGAAAAGATAAAGTTGGCAGAATGATGTCAGCTAGTCCACTAGACTGCATTTTGGAAAAGAATGTGCAATAATTCAATTCAACTCACCTTCCCATTGAGTGCTGGCAGTAGTAAGGCGCCAAGGGCTACATATAATAAGAAGACAATTAGTAATACGACCGATGTTACCTAAAAGGATATCTTTATACACGCCAGTCTGCCTCGATAACGGAGAAAAAAGCCAAACAAAATCTGACAAATTACACACATAAACCCGAAACTTCAGAGTCCTTATGACAAATGCACTCTCCTTTAACAAAACAGAAATGATTAAATAACCAATCAAGGATAAATAAAATTGCACGGCAATCAAAAACAATTAAAAGAAGAAGTGAAAACATATTTACAATGGAGCTCATAGTAAGAGATCGGTGTTCCAATTCCAATTGTTCAGGATCCTTCAGGGAAAAAGACTCAATATTTTTAATGCTTTGAAAAATGTCTTAAAGGTGAATTATGGTAGTTTCAAATTAGTCTTCGGTTGACAATGCACTTGAGAGATAGTTTACCTGAATGGACGATTCTTTGTATTCCTCGCCATTTAGCGATGCTTTCGACATTCGACGACGTTGTCGATATTCCTCCAACTGAAACATCGGGTTCTTGTTTACGAGCAGACCGTTCAACTTAAGCTTAAACGACTGAATTAAACAGAAGAAAAGTATCTTTTCTAATCAAAATAGTAATAAACATGTCAAGGAAGCGCACCATTCGTCTGGAATCTCCCGCGAATTGATTGAGATATTGACCGACATTTGCAATGATAATCATTGTGAGTGGAATACCACAAATGCCATATCCAATACAAAAGAGACGTCCAGCATATGTGATTGGAGCTATGCGATTGTAGCCTAGAAATGGGTTAAATTATGGTCGGAAGTTTTTTTGCATAGTGGTACTCCAGATTCCAGGCCACAATTAAGATGGCAAATGAGGCAGCAAATCGACGACCATATGTCCAATATTACTAATAGCTTGCCCAATGTTGTCACAATTCCAAAGCCATATAGTGTGGCTGTGACAAAGCTCCATTCCGATCTCGCATCTCGTTCTGGAGCGAAACAAACAGACAGGGTCTCGGCCGTTCTATTCACTTCTGCCTTGTCGCTTCCATTGAGGTGATAAATGTCGGAGAGCTTCTGAACAAGTGGACAATTGTATTTTGCGTATTGCCAAGGAAACAAAAGGAGAAGAGGCAAATATAGAAACGGAAAAAGTGGTGAAATTATACCTGTTTGACACATTCCACCTTTGTGTGCAACTCATCCTCGACGTGCTTTCTTAGTGCATCCGCTTCAAGTCGGTTGAACACCATTCCACCGGCAAAGGCGTAGCCCAGAACAAGAAACAACAGAGAGCAGTGGAGGGTGAATGGTTTGGCGCGCTTAATTACAAGTAAATCTTCAGAGGACAATTACCTGGAATATTATATCAGTGTTGAAGCGAGCAGCTTTTGCACCAAACATAAAATTGTCAACTAACCCTGATATTTGAATTGGCTCGCTTTAGAAGAACCCGCTGGTGCATGGGTTGTTTCTACGTTTTGTTGAAATATCGGTTAACCAAAACGAGCAAATGCAGGATAGGCAGTGCCAATAACTGATTTGATTATTTCAAATGGATTGTGATTTGTAAAGTCATCAGATGATCGTAATCAAATAAGGTGGACGTATACTTTCATGTATTATAACATGTGGGGCTGTTGTGTCAGTTGGCTCAAGTTGGACAGAGTGGATTCTGATTTGGGGTCGGTTTCCCAGTTTTATGTGCCATCTGAACCAAAAGATACCGCAAGCTATTGGGAAAAGACCAAAGAAACGTACGCGTAAATTAGAATAGAGATACTTTCCATGTGTTTACAATTCAAAGATTCATTTAATTTATATGGTCAAGCAAACATGCAGAATTCCGTGATCATTTTCTCATGCATCATTGGTGTAAGCAAAAAGTATAGTACGATTTTTTTTTTTGATTTATTTGCAAACACAGAATCTCTTATCTGTTGTTTCAAATTGCTTCACACACAAGAAAAAGTTACCTGTACTTGTGGCAGCTGGAATATTCGCAGAATGGTCTGCAGTACGAGCATCATCTTGAAAGAGTTTTCTTTTTCGATTTTTCGAAAGAGACTTTCGATTTCAGGTTAGCATTTGCTGTGCTCTTGAACAGTGGAAGTTAGACGAAAAAGGAAGCTTTTCTCATCAAAGAAGAACGATTACTTTCAATATTCCCTTTAGAGATGCAATATATTCGAAAGCCTGAAAGTGCAGTAATATATTTGCGTGTTATGCGAGGACTAATTTCCTGCACAAGAAGCAATGACGAAGGATATGAAACACGTAATGGTGAAATTGAACATGCATATCAAAGTAAACCACGTCAGGGACAATGTCGCTCTTTGATACGCTGTGGATTCCGACAGAATGCTAATGGTTCCTCTTATCCGGTTAAGATCAAAAGCAATAAAAAACGACGAAAGAGTGAATTCAGACTCATTTCGACTTGAAGAAATAAGTGGAATCTTTCAACGTGACATTGACATGCAGATAGTGTTCATAATTTTAATCGGTAGTGAATGTGTTTTATCTGAATGGAATGTGGCATTACGTATTCAAGTGAAATTGTTCTCCCATTTCGACTAGATGGTTTTGATTGGAAGGGCCAGTGGGTCTCAGATGGCAGTTGCAATGAAACGCATCATTCACAGATATTCCATTTATCAATTACGGAGGAGGGGGACAGACAAGAATCGAGCGGTTGCAAGGGGATCTGAGCCATTCTGGCAAGATATCACAATAGATAGTTTGAAAAATAAAACGAGAGTTACACGATTGTTCGTTATAAACGATTCAATGCGAATGAAGGAAACATCATCTGAATTGTGTAAGAATGAGTCTAAGTATATAATGCTAATAAAAACATCGAAGAACAATTTGTTTTAGGTAAAAGCCGGGTGCATTGCTGTCGGTTCCTTGGTCTAATTATTCAAATTTGGGTCGGTTGGCTCAATCTCAATAGACAAAACCGCGAAACTGCAAAAACTTTTGTCCATACGGCGTGAAAACTTTTGGAGACAATGGCTTGTCCCTTTGGGACTACGAGGTCAAAAACTACGTCTGCGAGCCAAGGGTCCATATTGCATCTTCAAGATGAAATTTTAATGCCACGCCAATAACTAATGCTAGGACCTCTGAAAAGTACGAAAATACGGGAACATCGAATGTTCGATTAACTACCTGTTTGCGCAGAAATCGCACATTAACACGAAAGGTTTACATTAGTTGAGGCTGCATTGTTAGCAGTCGAACTGCTCATTGAACCATGACTGTAGCAGTGCCATTAAGCTGCAGATAATTTGCGGATGCGAGTGTTGACTTTGTAAGATTGGCGAAAGTACTTGCATATATTTTTGAAACTAGAGTTTACTGCATCTAATGAATTTCACTCAAGAGTGTTGCATTCCTTTGTTTATATGCGCATTGTGGCTGGTGCCTATTCCAAAGAAGGGAGTGTTTTTGAGTGATCTGCTTTACGGACGGGGGTTTGCGTGAGTTAATTCCTTTGCCACTTTTCTTTCTTCACAAGCCATATTCGCGCTTCATAAACAAAGCACAGTGATCGTCGATCAGACGGGCTATATTAATAATATTAAAATCAAGAGCAAACTCATAAAGTTTCTGTTTACTTATTGGGGCACACTAGACAAAACATTAATGAGAAGCATCATAAATTATCTACAGTAGTTCTGCAAACCACTTTGATGTATCCGTTTTGGCAACGTCGTTCAGCTACAACGAACTAGGCGAACAAAATTACGAGTGCAACTCGCAAGTGAATGCAAATCGAACGATATAAGGGCTTTGTGAACCATTTGGTTTTTACTGACAAAGTAAGTGAGTCTCATTTCTGTTTGCAATGTTTGCGATTTGATGGTGTCTCCAGAGAAGATTGGAATGCAATGTGCTTTGTTGTCTACCAAAGAGCATCAAAAGGAGTGAATCGATGGATGATTTGATATAAATTGAGGTGTCTTCTGGTCTTTGGTTTAGCGTCCGTTTTCGTTGGAACGTGTAAAAAAAGGAAGAAGCACATTCAACACACCTATCAGAAACAAAGTAGAATGCCCGGGTTCATTACTGATTAATCATAGTTTATCATACGTTTCGTTCTCTCCTAATACAATATTTACGATGTAGCTAGTTTAACTTTAAAATAACAGAAAAAAATATTATATTGAAAAGCGTATATACAGCTGCTCACTTGGTCACTTGGTCCTTGGACCCCATAATTTGGTCCCTTACTTCACTCACGTCTAAATATCGATACCGAACAGTATAACTCTAGGTCATTATTAATGTCTTACTTAAAAAACTTTCCTTGACGACCTGTCACAAATAATGCTTCGCATGTTTCTTCACACACACTCATAAATGAGTAATCAGTGTTACTACCGATCAAAGGTCCTTTTTAAAAAGTTTCGTGCGTTGTCTATTAGGCACCAATTTGTAAGAAAGAGCACTAGAATCACCCTGAGTATAAATAGTTGTTGCCTTCCGTCTTCTTAAACTAATCCACGGTGGGACAAACATAACAAATGAGCGCTTGTTCACTTCAAGGCTTTGAAAAATAGCTAAGATTTGTTAATGAATTTGTCGGAATGAGAAATCGACGTTCTTTGAACAGCTTCGCGTGCGCATTGCATGTGTGGGATCCTCAGAAGTATTCAGAATTTCCAAAAGTACTCTTGTGAGAATTCCTTCAGTTATCATAAGCACAAAAAAAACGCAATAAGAAAGCGCAATACACCTCAACTGAATATTACGTAGATAATAACTTATCCTAGAGGGTAATGAATAAAGTCATGCATACGGAATTGCCTCATGTAGGTGTAAGTTTCTTTGAAAAAATATAACCGTGAACGCCACATTTGGGAAAATGTGAAAGTCTTCATGGAGTTACTTGTACCTAATTTACGACCTTCTTGCTCTCCGCACATGTAGTTGCTAATGATGGCGATTCGTCGTCATTCAAGCCCGAATCGATCAAGCATTGGATGGTAGAAGGTAACCGTGCTTTTGAAAATAACCCGTGAGTTTTGTATATTATCACGCGCGGTTTACACATCGACTTTTTGGTAATTCTCTTTCTTTTTTTTTACCACAAAGACATTCCAAACAGCTGCGCGACCCGTCGCACTGTCTGCATTAGTACTAGACGCACGCTATCGCCTGAATACACCAGGAAAAGACGATTATTTTGTCTTTTTTTTATCTATTCCAGGAACGACGCCCGTCATCTACCATCTGTTTCTTTCAACGAAGAAGATTAGAAAGGCAGCTCCAAGGGTTGGCTACATCCGTTTCAATTATTTTTTTTCTAGAAAACTTTGGCACCTGCAATAGGAACCTACAGATTTTGCATACAGTCTAGTCTAAACATTTGAGCACTGGGATTCTTGCATTTCACAAAACTCGGTTATTTACTTATTTTATTTGTAGTTTATTTTTTTTTCATCCGTCTGAGATGTAAGAAGGCTTCTTCGCAGTTGCATACAAGATTTTTTTTTTTTTTCTGCTCTTTTTTTTTTTTTTTGCAAATTCCTGTTTAAGAATATGGATATATCACACATTCGATGCAGTCATCTTTTATAATGTCTAATCTGGCAAATGCGACTAGAGCCGGGTTTTCTTAATCCTCAGCAATATTCAGTGACAGCAACTATCGATCCGTCGGCCAATCTACCACGTATCTAAACTGAAAGTACTTGAAGTAATTGCTTAGTTTCGACCTCACATTGTCAAATACATAGGACAAATGCAAAAAACGAGTTTCTACACGACTAGTCCGCTTCTCAGTTGTCAATTCTTTTACTTCTCATTATTTTGTCTTCCAAAATATTGTGGTCCAGAATTTTGTCTAATAGCGATCCGCTGTCTCTTGTCTTTATTGGAAGGAATTTAATTAGTTTTATTGGTCATATACTCTAAATGCTGCACACAAGGCCGCAAATCCATATCTCGATACCTCAGTATGGGTAGCATTTTTTCAATTGATTGGTGCGATCTTGTTGGTCCTTTTTAGATCGACATACGTTTGTTAAATTAGTTGACGCATAATCCAGGTGTATGTACTTTGGGTACGCAGAAAAGTACGTCATATTCTCTTGAAAAAGTTATTTGTACTAATTAAACTTATTACTGCAATCAAATTATTATTAGATTTTTGCTGGAGATTTACTTCGGGAACACTGCAGCCCCCTCTACGATATTTTATTCGTCGAGGGTAATTATTCCAACGTCATTGTAATGTAATTACATCAGAAAGGCGCTGGAGCCTATCGATTCTCTACTTTGTTTCTTTCCTTGTCTATTCAACCTTTTAGTCTAAATAAGCAAATTTTCCGGTTACTAGCTGTAAAAAAGTGCTGGAAGTGAATAAAAATCATCAACGGTCTGTTATTTCAGCAGGAATGCCGAGCCCGAAAAGATCCCATAAACGTCGTGTGAAAGGGGGAGAATTTCGGCATAATCATCCCACATACATGACATGTTTTGGATGCCTTCATGTGAAGGTGCATTTTATTCAAGCTATCTTCGAACTGAGAAAAGCAGAAAACGAAAGAATGTTTTATTTTAGTGAACGAATATGAACTCCGGACAATAACCTTACTGCAAGTGAAATACAGTGCAATAACGGTATTTGTTATGGTAGTATAAGCAATCAGAATCCAGTGAGATGACGTGGCTCATTATGAGAGACTATGTGTAATATTGGCAAGCAAATATTGACGATTCCATGTATGGGGGGGTTCTCTCAGTATCACTTTACCATAAACTTTTAGATCGCCACATGTTGTATAGGTTTCTTTTCACTGCTTGGCGTATGCTTCTCGCTTGTTTATTGCGTCATCACTTCGCAGCAAAAAATTCAGGTAATAAACAGTTGGATTTGTAATACCATGAGTCCGGATGAATGTAACGTGTCTCAGATGATAATATTTATTCTAGTGTTGAGAAACAAAATATATAACCAATTTCAGATTAAAGGACAACCTCGCGAGGGAGCAAGTATAAAGCTAGCGGCCCTACCAATGATCGTAATCATTGTTGCCATTCTCTACCTCTTTATTGGAATTCTGCGACAGAAGGCAAAACTGCTCTATCCGTTTGTACTTTTACAGGTACCTTATTATGTAAATAGGTATTAAAAGAGGAGGCTCACGAGATCACAGTGCACACTTTCTTTCTTTTTATCGAAAGATGGTGGTGTTAGCTTTCGGTAAAAATGCCTTATGCAGCGCAAGATTTTAATTAGAACGAATAAATCAATATGACGATTTGAATTCTATCAATGTTCTTTATCGTAGTCTTTGTGTCCCGAGGGTATCTGGCTATCACTTGCACCTCTTATTTCCTTATTGTATGTCCCGGCGGTATCTGTCCATATAGTCAGATACCCACGGGACACAACACGATAAAGAACTTTGATAGAATTCAAAGCACTATGCTGATTTATTCCTTCTAATTAAAAGCTTGCGCTTCATAAGGCACGTTTATTGGAAGGTTTTTCTACAAAAAGGCAGGAAGTGTACACTTATGGTTAGTTCTCATGAGCCTGCTCCTTTAACGAGGTATTATTACTTAGAGTGCGACTTATAGTCTATAGACATATTGATTTACAACTTACAGCTTCCGCGCAAAAGGGGAGGGTTCAATTTCGCTATGTACGCTGGGGGCAGGCAGCTATACGCGACATATGGAAAACTTTAATTCGTGCACCTGGATCACCTTTCCTGGATCACCACAAACTTTTAAAAAGTGCCATATATGTGCCATTTCGAAAACGCGTTTTTGCACGGGGCAACCGCGGAGTTTCATCAGCGTTTTGAATGTAAATAATAATATTGTTCTATCAAACTACAAACTATATGAAGGTAATCTTTGTGAGACTTTGTTAAAAAACGATGGTTAACTAATTTAAATGCATCATTCAATTTAATAGTCCCCGTTTGGAAATGAATACTTCTCATCTAAATTTCATCATCAAGGGTCTCGTTGACATGTGATCTGAGAACAAAAAAAACGCAATATTTTTCTCATGGTCCCTGTTTGATTATCCCCCATTGAATCCCGTTAATTAAGTGTCTTAAACATTCTAATTGGAATTTTTTGCGTTTAAAAACATAACTCAAATGGATAATTATCCACCACTACAAGAATTATGTTTGCTGAAATCGTTTTTTTTTTGCTAGAAAATCTACAGTTGAGAATTCGAGGAAGAGCTGAGAATTTCAAAAAGGATTTCTTTTGTTTATTTATTTGTAGATAATTTCTGCATTCGCACTTGCAATAATGTTGGTGATGACCATAATATGTGCACTTTGCGACACGAAGTACGTATTGGACGCGTTCATTGGGAAAGTCCGCGATCGGAACGAATACAGTGAGTCACGAGGCGTTATTTTGTATTCATAACCACAGTTGTTCGCCGTCATCACAGGAAAATCCTTTTGTTATTCAACAGTTCAAATTCCATACAATCGTATACTGCATTCTTGGAAACAGCACATCATCGCCATTGAACATTAAATATCAGAATGTAGATGAGATGAATATATGAGGAGTTTCCGTCAAAAACTACCAGACGACGCTCATCTTTGTCTTTTCAGATCTCTCCGTGGCGTTGCTGGTTTCAGTCCTAATCACTCAACTAAGTGTACAAATGTGGACGACAAGAGCCGTTTGTTCATGCTACCGATATTTTGCGGATTTTAAACGATTCCAAATTAGACAGGAACAATTACAGTTTTTATAACACAAAGAAGCCGTGCGATAGACTATGACCCAATCTAGTTGCTCAATTACAAATGATTATAGAATAAGTTACGTACTTTGTTTCGCTGTGAAGAGGAAAACTGTTCCTTGAGCGTTTCATTGCGATTAAATGAGAAAGCTCTATTTTCACGACCATGATCCTTAAGCTCTGCATCTTATTTTTCGTGTAGTACATACATGTACAATTAGTCCCATTTTCTCCAAAACGCGATTTCGATAATTATGTCTCATTTTTCTTAATTCTACAGTACGAGTTTTCCCAAGGTGAGTGAGAAGCTTTCTGGGAATGTACCACAAGACTTATTATTTAGTTGTCCTGCAAAATAAAAGAAAAATTTGCTAACTCTGTTCTCTTTCACAAAAAAAAACATTCATTGCTAACACTATATTTAGTATTATAGTTAGTCATTACAGTAAGAAATTAATGATCATTTGTGTAGGGAATATGTTGATAGTACATTTAAGCACAATTCCCTTGGTTTCTAAAAAAAACCCTATTCATAGAATTCCTATTTTATGAACGAATGAATGGAAATCTGATTTATGTGTTCCTAATAAACACTGTTGTCTTCCTCTTTATCATTGCACAAAAAAAACAGAGTTTCCAAAGTGTTTGATATTTTGTGGTAAACGATTCATGCATAAAATTTACGAATAATAATTCGATATAGAAAAATATGCCTGGTAAAGTGTTGGGTATGGATTTTTCCGTTTGACTCCAGGAAAGCTTTGCATATTTTGTCTTTTCGTTTTTCTTTCTGTTACCATACAAATCAAACACGCAAAGCATTTACAAAGTTTATTGCGTCCCCTCTCACACGTTTTAGATGAATAATAAGAATAAACGAGGACCTACAATGACCAGAAAACGCACACACATAAATGTCAATCAACAGAAAATTATAAGAAAGTAATTTTAGCGCTATTCACGAATACGTCATGATGTAAGGTAATATCCAGACGAGTGACTTTACTAAGGGTAAAATTAGCACATGACTAGTTCCATAAATAACACAGGAAAAGAAATCAATTTAACTTAGCTGAACGCGAATACCTCAAAGATTTTGAGCTACTGACTCTATTACAAAATAAGGCATTCAAATAATAAATTATAAAACAAACATGACAATAAACTAGAATCAACATGATTGGAGATCTGGGGACATAATTCTGAGCAACCATAATATCTGAGGGCATCCTACCTACATAGAAGTTAATAGTGTGATGTTATGGTTGCCTTACGAAAGAATACTTTGAGCACAACTTTTCAAATGAACTCACCGCATTAAACACAGTAAAAGATATGTCTGACAGTAGAACTTGTTAATGTAATATACAATGTTTACCTACGCAATAATAAACAACCATGACAACCAGCAGGATCTCCACATATAAACAACGATATGTGTAATCATAATGGTCTTTGCTTTCTCTATTCAACAATGTTCGGAAAACACAGTGTCGGAACTAACTACATAGTACTAGCAATGCTGATAAATAATGATGGAAACGAAACTTAAGGTTTTTTTGTTCTTGAGTATTTCAACTTTGTTCAAGGCAAATAAATCACAGATGCAATTCTAACTAGAAGTGGAAACATGGCATTCGGAAGTAACGGACCAGAAAAAGACTACTCTTGACGATTTTGGTTAAATTAACATATCTTAGCGAGAGAATTAACATATTTTAGCAATTTATCTGTACTCGTTTTCGTGTTAGGTATTTTACTTTGTATTTGGAGGATTCACACTACTACTAAAGAGTTATTCATTTGCATTAGAAGAAAGCAGTTCCCTGATAAGCTGCCGAATCATGGTCTTCTCTTTTAACGATGCCATTTCATTTGTAGGCTTTCGAGGCCTTATCCCTTGGATTATGTGCGATCGAATAATAAATTGCGGGCACTACACTTCCTCCAGCGTCCCATGATTACCGAGCATACGCTTATATAATTGTGATGCAAGAAACCTAAAACAAACACAGATCAGGTTGCAGATAAAAAATGGAAATGTGGATTGCGATACCACATCCATCTACAGTTTACGTAAATGGAGCAAACAGCTAGGTACTGACCGTGGGTATGAATCTCTTTGCATAAGTGTGTAGATCTGGTTCTGAGCCTCGTCGAAGGTATGCGCCGACGGTCGAACCATGTTATTGTTAACAATTTCCCTTACTCGGGAGTCCAATGATACTTCTTTCGGCGACAATATAGATATGAAATCTTCGTAAATGATGCGCGCCTAAAGAAAATCATGGTAGAGAGGAAGCTTACAAAAGTGTCGATTAATTGTAAAACACACACATACGTCATGCAAACCACACATCTTATGTACCTTTTCCTCGATCTTCTCTGCGTTTCTCTCCCTCTTTAGTTCTTCACACGCCTGCCAAAACAGTATGTTTTCATCCGAGTATTCGCTCTTCAAGAATTCAGCGAAATATTTTTGTCCTGCTAAAAAAATGTTGTACATCATAAGTTCTAATGCGCATCTTTGTTCGTTTCCCTTCAGAAATGGGCATTAAGAGAATAATATGAATTTAATATCTTGCTCACATGACCGGAATGCCCCCTGCCGCAGCAATAATTGAACATTCATAGTTGTATGCAGTGCGTTTGTTCTCTTTAATAATACTAGGAAAGTGAAACTTGAGAAGGAAAAGGCAAAGACTAAACATTAAAAACGAGCATACTGCGAACAAAGATTGATGTGACATGAAAGTAAAACATAGTTTATTATGCTATAATTGTGCTAAATGCATCATACCAGCGCAACCTACCTTTGTTCTTCATTAGTGTATCAAAGGATTGGGACCACGAAAAGACCGCGTCATATGGAGGTCTGAAATTGGGTAAATAAAGAAGAGCAATACCCGCCGTAAATGAATGCGGAAGGTTTTACGTGTTTTAAACGCGCTTGTTTTAAATGCCCGAGCCCTTATGGCGTTGTGCCTCTACCAAACAATGTGTTAACAATTTGTTGAGAGTCATGCTCACACGAACTGAACTTAACTACTGTAATTCATCTTGTCGGAAGTACCAAGTTTGTATTGAATTACATACTTGTCAAATTGCTCAGCTTCTCGGGTGGTGGGCGGCTTTTTTTCTTGACTTGCTGCATTGCTGAAATACAAACGTTTTAGTTTATTTCCATAGTTGACTGTGGTAAACTCATAAACCCCCCGCTACTTTTGCCAAGAGCATACGTCATAATTAACCTTGTTTTGGAAAGTGCCTGTTTTGTATCGAATTTTAAAGCGAACCAAGAAATGGGGCATGTTTAGTTTAGCTTCTTCGTAAGCAATATGGATCAGCTGAGTCTGATGTCACCTTCTTATGATAAAACAAAAATAATTACACTGCTGGGTTGGATGTTGCTCTTATGCAGCTGGAAGACCGAAGCCCCATTCTATACCACTAACTGAGTGAATATCGTTAGTTGTTCTTAACAGATAAGAAAGGGGGGATAAATGGGCGAGAGTGTCGATTTCAGTAGATCATCTCATAAAGGGTTGATGGTTGTTATTGCTGTGACACTCGGTTGAATTGCCTTCGATTCACTGAAGTCATTGCAACATCTTCGTGGAAACGACGAGGAGAACATACAGAAAGACACAAATGGAAAACAACGATAATGAACCCTATATATTTGAGTTCGTGGAATCAGAACTAAACTGGGCGTAATCATAAAGCAGGTGAAAAGTAACAAATCATGACGTCACACACTGTTCAAAATGCCTGCCCCAAAATGAGCGCATAGTGCATAATAAATGTACTTGTTAGCAAATGAAGACATAGAATCGATCAAAGAAAAAATGGATGGGGAAGATTAGGGGGTGTGGGGGGGGGGGGGTTCAGTAAGCAAGAATAAGAGATGAGGATTTCATTCAAAACACGGTATTAGTAAGTGCATCTTCATGTTGAGGAAATTCGCTCAAAATTCATTCAATACTAATCAGCACTTTTGCGAGTTGTAAGACCTCTCAGCGACAGCTAAGCACTTTCATTCATTCGTAACGTTTCCATAGAAATCAGTGTTTTGTCCAATCCTTTATCAGCGGATAATAGCCAGTGAATAATGTGTGCGCTGGAAAATACTGGAGCACATGCATCGTACATAGAATGCGCCAGTGAGTGTAACTACAATATCAGCCCATGAGTTGTTCATAAGTGCACTAAGTGAGATTACCTGGAGTTGTCGACTGTTTCCCATGGAACTGTGGGATCGAATTGATTTGTGTTCTGACAATTTTGGCAGTCATTCGAAATTGAAGCACAACATGACGGAATATCAGGCTCTGGTTCTGCTAATGGAGCAGGACACTCAATTGGGATTTCTGAGACTCGTCGGCCACGCTGTGGGAAGGGAGTCGCGGTATGAGGTAATGACCCTGATCTCCAGCGAGTTGACTGAGTTTTAGCCGAGTGGGTTCTACCTAAGGACGGAAGATGGCCATGGCCTGATGACATCGTGTTTTCATGTGAATCCGTTAGAGTTCTTGCTCGAAGGAGAACAACGGGGGTTTTTGATTCAAGGGGTCCTCCGGAACTGTTGCATAAGATGGGCGAATCAGACAGTGATATACACTTAGGGGATTGAGAAGGCGTCCAAGAAGAAGATGACGATGATGACATTGCGATTGGAGGGAGTAGTAACCCTCGACAGGGCATAGTGAGGCACAGTGAAACACTCCGCTCATTCCCTCTAATACCAAATCAATCACTCCGTTTTGGGAGTCTCCCTCATCCTGTCTCCTGCACACTGCGCTCCTCCCAACTATACCTCTCCCTCCCCTCACCCGCCCTTCCTCGCTCTCTCCTTCTCTCTTTCTCTCCTCTATTACTCGCTCTCTCTTTCTCTCACTTCTCTATTTCTTTCCCTCGATCTGCTTCTCTCTGATCGTCTCTCTTTCTCTCCATTTTCGTTTAAGGGGAAATAGCTCTGGGAAAATAGCTCAGTGGGAGGGCGGTGGTATTCGATATTGGTTCGAAATATTTTTGTAAATGACCATTTTGGAGTACTATAATCTTTAAAAAGTTACCGCGTGCTGGCGAACAGACAAATCAAAACGTCTGCCCCAAAGTTACTTTTTCCAAATTCCCAGCAAAAAATTCGTAACTCGCAAAATAATGTTTCCACAAATGAGTGATAAAACATATATGAGGCAGCTAGTACATGAGACAGGATGTATTATCAGAAAGCACAGCTATGTAATTCTTACAAGCACACATTTGTTTGAAGGAGGCGACCTAACCATGTAAATGACAAGGGCTTGATTCCCATTCCAGGCTGTCAGCCCGTACCAAATTCGTAAAAATTGGAATCTGGTCTAGTCGTACGAAGATGAATCGGCTTCGCAAGCAGATTCATCCATGAGGCTAAAAAGGACGAAAAAAAAGCTTTCCACAATTTACTAGTGAAAACCATTCAGAAGTATAACTGTGAAGGCAGAAACATCAAAATACGTTTTCACGGTTTATTTCCGTCCATATTCATTCGTTCTCTTCTCAATAATATTAAAACGAATGAAGGTCATTCCTACGATAATAACAAGGGGTTTCCAATGCTGTAATGCTCAAAAAGCGCAAAAATTGGTTCTGACTACGCTACGGTACCTGGTAGAACCGTTTGCCGGGGAATAACTCTGCGGTTTCTAGGTACTAGAAAAACGGTTTTAACAATCAACTTCCGGACTTCCTGTACAAGTAAGCTGAGGAAAACTTTTTTCTCGTGGGCCTATCCCTTGAAAGGAAAGGTTTTGGTTGTTTCGGTTGACACAACGGGGGAAAATTGACCATGTTACTTATAAAGTAATAGGTTAGCCTAAGGTATTTACAAATTCCTCATAAGTCTAACCCTAACCTTTTTTAACCCTTAAGGAGGATCAAAAACAGATTGGTACCGTCTCCGCTATCATCTTTCGGGGACACAGGACTCTGAACCTAGTCTTCACTTGTTTATCTATAGTCGTGTGCTCTCCGCAATGTCTCCTGACTGTAAGTTTCTACTGACATATTATGTGCTTAATGACAGTCCTTTACACTTGATTGTATACAGACCAAGCGAATCACTGAAAATTATTCTTGAAAGGAACAAAGTGGAAAACTTCTCATTTCCCGTTATCTTCAAGTGGATTTTGAGTTGGTTGAACCGCTGGTTGATAAAAATGTGATTGATATTTTAAAAGTATGACTTTCTTATTCGCGCTTAGATGTAGAGGTGGGCTTCCCCCATGTTCGTTGACTTATATTGACGGTAATCCGCGGGGCTACAATTTAGACTTAAATACAATGTAATGTTAATGAATATCATGAGTTATAACAAAATTCCCATGACGTCTGCGGTGCATGTTCAAATTTCCATTGGATTATTTTTTAGGTAAACTTATATGTGGTTGAATCAGGTTAATTGACTACGAGCGTCAGAAACTCAAAAATATTGGAGATGTGCGCGATGAAGAGACTTCGGATGAAAACAAAGAGGCAAACCGACAATAAGCTAGCTTGGCGAACATGAAAACAATCTCTCTCAATAAATACTGTCTCCGGTTTGAAATTGGAGGGTGTGCTTGGCTAAAATCCAGCTCATTTGTTTGGAAACAGTTTATATTTATATCAGTTGGTTAGGATGCTATCATGTGAACGACATAAAATCAATGAATATTAAGATTGTTAACTACTTGTATACTTAAAACATGTTCACGTACATTTCTTGGCGCATACCGCTAAACTTAATTTCCATGTTTCTTTTTCAATTAGTAGAAACATTGACGTCGCCGCGGCTTTAGTAATAGAGCAGCAAATTTAATTGGACTGGGCAGCGTGCTAAGCGATATGAAAAGGGAAAGAGGACCGCGGACGAAAAGGAAGCACAGTTTCCCCTCACGACAAGACTACACACTGCATGGCAACATGACATCTGGGAATACTTCTCCTAGAAAAGGGCTCCCAGAAAGCAGGTCAGACATACCCTGACATTTCGCATGGCATCATATGTACCATGGATGTTACCGAACTCTACACACATGAGGTATTGCTTATCGGGCAGGTCCTTAACGGCATTTTCAAAACTTAGACGTCTTGCCAAGTAAACTGACCTTTGCTGCTGACCCATAATTACGTGACAGTCACAGGGAAACAACTTCATGAGCATAATAGTGAAGACGAGTGCAGGATTGATCGCAGGCTCAGCGCTAGCACAATAATATATTGATTGAGGGCGGGACTGGGCAGGTGGAGGCCCTTAGGGCCAGAGTAGGGCTCACGGGGTTTGCCGTAAGAAGGGGGACCTAGGCGACGGCAAGGGGGGGGGGAGATGAAAAAAGGAAGAAGAATGAAAACGAAGGACCCCCCCCCCCCCCCCCCCCCCCCCCCCCCCCCCCCCCCCCCCCCCCCCCCCCACGTGCGGATATGAGAGAGGAAAGCAAATGCACTGCATACTAAAATACGCATATCAAGTGTCAGTTCGTGAGAAATACGAATACTGTGTACTTGGAGATCAATGTAGAATGAATTACACACAAGACCCTATACACTTACAAACTAATGATACCTGCTCAAGATATCTTTAAGATACCAATAGTATAAAATGTTCACAACAACGAATGGTTAATTTCGGCTATGCACTTGTGTATTGAGAAAGTTTTGTCGAAATAGGCAGTCAGCGCAAGGAGTTGAACGCAAGAAAAAAAAATGTATCCCACCCATAATAAATAGTAATTTGTAGTAATTGCTGGTTTACAGCACGCGATTGTGACCAAATTTTTTTTCACGAATAATGTATACTCAGCAATGAATTCATCAATAGGTCTAGATAGTAGTATATTTTAGTAAAATGGATATTAGAAAACACAATAAGTCTCTCAGCATTGGCAAGAAACTCCATACATTCTTAGAAAAAAGTGAGTGTTCTTGAGACATGCAACATAGGAGTGAACTTCACACTTCTTCAGCAATACTTGACAATAACCCTAATGATACATATCACATGCTTTTTCCGTGCGCTCTCTTGAGATTTGAGAATATCCCGTTTATTTCATAAAAGCAGCGCATCGTTTTGTGCTAAAATACTACTCGTAGGGGTCCCAAAGTTTCAAATACTGTAATGAGAGGGAACAAATATTTTGCGAGCTTGTGTGAGTCAGTAAACAACGAAAACAAAACGTATTTGTTGATTGGCGTGATGAACTGTGGACCACAAACAATTCTCCTTGAGGCAAGGGAAAGAAGTCCTCCAATGTCCATTGTACTGCCAAAGCGAATTCTCAGCGAAGAAACGCTTGCCGTATCACTCTGCAAAACGATCAAATCGCAGTGATTTCCTAGAGTACTGCCCAAATACTGATATGTTCTCGAACCCTTTTATACAAATGGACTTTTCTCTATTGAATCGAAGCCAAAGATTGGGAGATTAGCAACTCTTTGTTTACATACTTTGTCTCAACAAAAGATTTGATGGTATTTCTATAGTGATCCTTTTTAACCAGCACCAAGACACTGAGCTAAACCCATAGGATCTTTTATTCCACGAAATGCACCAGAATAACAAAATTCATAAACCGTCTAGGATTAAAAAAAAAAGAGGGAAAACTATTTTACATTGTTCGTAGCAGTGCTTGACCTTCTTGTAAATGCTGTCCCAAGTCGGTCGCACATCTGAAGCTAGAAATTACAAAAAAAAAATTTGCAGTCCTTACCGCAAGCAGTCAAAAAAAAAAAAAATTGCCGGAGAGTTTCGCGAATTGCCATTGGTCAGAGTCAGGGCAGAATGCACAGTGAACATTGTTCACTACGAAAGTTAGAGAGAAACTTATGGAAATGTTTACTTGTACAGTATTAGATGCATTGGGTGGTAAGCTTTGATCACCAAGTAACCTGCTTAATGCTGCCTTCGCTTTCATTGAACCTGCACAAGAGGTTCTCAACTCTGCTTCATGTACATAATTAAAAAAAACATCTACTGGATCGCGTATATAATATATGTCAGCCTTTCCCGTACACAGTCATACTGTTGTCAATTGTATGGTTATCATCAAATACATATGCATTTCGTGTAAGTTCTCGAATAATTCGCTCTTTACGGCTCTTCCATTACCCATCCTATTCTTCTTGTCAAGTCAAGATTCCCACTAATGTTTTGCGTTCGTATGTAAATTCATGTTCCTTGGCCGGTGAGAGTCTCAAGACCGCTATTCAAAAACCTTCAAGGATGGTTTTAAGGGTGAGTGACTGTGGAAGAGGGCTGAGACTTCGCGCTGTGCCTCTAGAGCACCCGTTTCTATGTAAGTCGTTCATTTGTCCTCCGCCTTTCAATATGCATTTTAATCAAAGACCTTCTGGCAACACCGGTCCTGCTTGTATTGCCTTGTAGAAAAAGGATAGAGAAACATAATTGCATTACAAAGTACTTACGAAACTATCAGTCAACACTGTAAGCATCGCTTTCAAGGATGCGCTTTTTCTTAAGCGGCAAAAATGACATGACAGTTGCAAAAAACTAAAGGTTCTCGTAAGTATTTTATGAAAATAAATGTTAAAATCGTAACTCAGCAACGAATTGTTAGCCTGAAACATAACGTCAGAGTTGTACTGAACTGTGGGGCGTGCGTTCCCAAAATGTCTGAAAAGTTAATTTCCGGATTAATTTATAAAGGAAATAAGGGGATGAAATAAGTTTCACTTAAACAAAATCTAAAAAAGATCGCTTTTTTATTCTCTTCTGTGTTTCCTCGCGCGTCGCGACTCTAGTATGTATTATTACTATTATTTATTGCGCGATTTCTCTGGCGCGCGATACGAGAATACGGCTAAAGTGTAGGTCGGGAATAGCATTTCTTGGAAACTAGTTGTGAAACCCAGGATATCAGACCTGATTTTGCAGATATGTGACATCTTGCAAACCCGCATTTATGTATGCAGAATCAACATGCTTGTCTTGCAACGTGGATCAAAAGCTGACGCATGGAGCGATAATTGAATTCATCTGTATATCGATTGTGATTGTTACTATTACGATTGTTTCCTTGAGTTAGTTTCCGCTACTATTACGATTGGTTCCTTGAGTTTCGGCTTAGGAAGCGTTTGATTAAGGTTGAAAACTGCTAGACAAGAGTAGAACATGTCTGACTACGCAGCTTCAATGAACCCAGACTTGACTGGGCCTCTGCTGTTGGATTAGACAGTTGGGATCTTGCCAAACATAACCCATGACACTCAATTATTAGAATCCATGGAAAATTATTGTAATCCCTTGTCCATGTACGTTTTTCATGTAAAAATACCAAGCCTATCAGATTCGTTAGATAAATGTCCTTTTGCAGTTTATAAACAATCGAAATCACCTCTCAGCGAGCTTGTTTTTAAATTTGTCCTTAATCAAAGAACACATGTATTTCCATAGCAAACGCTCTTTTTGTATTCTACAGTAATACATGGATGGCATTACGTAGTCACGCCCTTGCATCCGGTTTGCCTCGACTCCTTTATAAAGTTGCCACAGGCCCTGCATACTGCCAGCATTACCATTCCAAACAGACAACAAGGCTGCTGCAGTAAGAAATCCCCCTACCACTCCTTAGCCCCTCCCTCCCCGTACCGCCATGCTCGATTCACTTCGTCCTCAGTAATTTCTATTGTCGCTCAAAGCATTCTTTGTGTGATTGCTTGAGAGCCAAGCTTCACAGATCTTTACTCGTCGTATAATCTGCTAACTGTTTTTAAGTATCTTCAAGGTCTCCAATTCAAGGTCCTGCTTTTACCACTAGTGAACTCATTTGCATAAAGAAAGACGGCGGCTAGTAATCGCCAACAGGATTTATACAACCAGCGCTCGCGTAATCATTGCAAATACAAGTTGCGCCCTCTCTGGAAATTACATACTGCAATCTGTGACCTAAGCAATGTTGTCGAGAATCAAGTTTAGTTTCCTCTGTATTAGGTCTCATTTCCATTTTGTATGTTTTACTCCCGATGATCAAAGTTTGAACTCTTTTCCTAAACTCTTCATTATTATACAGCTGTATCCGACATCCAGTTTTCATTGTTTGTTTTGACTCAGTCAACGTTAAGTAGGCATTGTTCCTCGCCTAAGCCGCGCTGACGGGTCCGCAGATCCCAGGGGTTGTCACTCATTCAGGATATGTTATACTTAAAAACCACCCATATCGTATTTTGTGTAAATGTTTACACTGGTTGTACCTCTAATTTTGTTTATTGAGCCTCTTAACATTTTCAAGAATCCATTGCTAATTTCTACACTGATTTTGAAGTTTTATTTGTCTGCATTTGCAGATGAGCGATAAACAGTCGCTGATCAAGCTAGAAGAAGAAGCCACTTCCTTGCGAAGGTAACTTATTTCCGCATATCAGCAAATATTAGATAAAATACACCACAATGTAACTAGTTTCCGCATATTAGCAAATATAATACGCCACAATCGGCTCAATAACTTATCTTCAATGCGTACGTGGCGCATTAATTTGCGGTTTTCGGTTCATCTAGCAACTGCTGGAAGGATTATAATTAAGAAACTCGATTTGCCTAGACAAGTAGTGATGCAAGTAAACTGCTTCGGCACAAGTTTTTTGACCAGTTTCAAGTTTTTAAGCTCACTCATGCTGGCCTCACGCTGAGCCTAACTGGTCAATGTACTTTGTACAGATCCGGGCTTCTAAAACGATCGTCTTTTCAAGTTGATCGTTTATAGATAAAATGCGTTCGAATTTTAATAGTTTTGCTTGCAGCAATGATTTTGCCAAATTCCAGGGTGGCCTTCTTTGGAGTTGCAATTTCGAGTATCGCCACACTCGTCTGTGTTATCACTGTTCCAATGCTGTACAACTACATGCAACAGATGCAATCAATCATGCAGTCTGAAGTACGAAGACGTCATGCTTTCATTTCTTTCCAAAACATCCAGTTCATATAGTCAAGATGAAGCTCACAATCAATATGCCGAACCTTGACAAGCTAATCGTCGTGCATTTCAGGTTGACTTTTGCAAGTCGAGATCCACAAATATATGGAAAGAAGTTACCAGAACACAGGTAAACACAACATTTACTCTTTATTCCAATTGCAAGCGTTCACTAAATAGTACCCAGATGACATAAATTATGTTTAAGGTGCTCGCACAAGTGAGTGGTGGGGTGAGGAGAGGAAAACGTCAATCTGGATACGAAACAGCATCTCTTGCCGTTGAAGCTGCTCCAATCACAGGTACGAGTCAGTTTTTATTGAGGCTTCGTGAGCGTGTGAGGCGAGGTCCCTCGTGGTAATTGTATCAAAATTTACATTGCAGGAGGATGTTGCGGTTGTGGTGCTTCTCCTCAAGGGCCACCTGGATTTCCTGGTCCAGACGGCCAGGACGGACAAGATGGATCTCCCGGACAACCAGGAATGGATGGACCTGACGGACCCGAAGCAACACCACCCCCACAACTTGTAAATGACTTACTAATTTGGGTTATCTGTGATATAAAAATAGAGTGTTTTCTTAACGATGTAAATGTAACTGTTGCAGGATTGGTGCTTTGAATGCCCAGATGCCCCAGCAGGACGCCCTGGAAACCCTGGACGACAGGGACCTCCTGGTGCTCCGGGACAACCCGGCCAAAATGGAGGACCTGGCTTCCGTGGACCTCCAGGACAACCTGGACCAATTGGACCTCCAGGAGAGCCTGGCCAGCCCGGACTTCGTGGTCAACCTGGAAAGCCCGGAGTTATTAACCAGGCAAGCGCATTTTGTTGAGAATTAGAAGTAATACGAAATAGCATATTGAAAATACGAACGCATCATTATCTTTGCATATGAAAATATATTAATTATTTTGTAGGTCCCCGGACCTGACGGCCCACCTGGACCACCCGGAAACAGCGGAGCACCTGGGCCAGACGGCCTGCCTGGAAGCCCTGGAAAACCCGGATCAGATGGTTCTCCTGGAGAGGTAGGTTTTTATTGCGGTCAAGCATAATAATACTATAAAAGATAGAGATTTCATGTACAGGAAATACAATAACTTACCTCTGTTTTTCATAGGTTGGTGAACCTGGACAACCAGGTTTTCCTGGTCAGCCTGGACCCCCTGGAAACAATGGCCCCGATGGATACCCTGGACCATCCGGCGGATGTGACCACTGTCCTCCTCCACGAACTGCACCTGGATATTAGACATTCGTTATATATATTTGTACACTTACCTGTGGAAGAACGAATATGATCTTCAGGGTATCTACGGCCTTACTCAAGTATTTTTTTACTGTTTTGTGTTAATAAAAAATAACCGAGGGCAAATCCAGATTCTCGTTCTTCTATTTTATTTAGCTGTATATGTGGAAATAAATTATCTTTATTGACATGACTGTTACACACTCGAATACAAAACATAAACAATAAAAAGTAGTACATATTCAATATGCAGTAATGAATTTATATTTAGCTATATTAAAGACGGTTTATGAGGTCAGAATTTGATCGTGGCAGGCTCTTTTACAAGTAGCCAAAAAGGGGATGATATGCAAATAAGGCTTACATGCATATTTAGGTAACTATTTCGGGATTCTAATTCTTAGGCAATCATGCAAATGAAATATGAGTTCGGGAGACTGCTAAACGATGTTAATCTACATATGGTAGTTTTCTGTAAACGTTTTTGGCGGCCTGACAATAAGAAGAATCGAATAGTGCCCAACGCCTACATGGTTAACATGCAAAAGTGTGCGTAGGGAAGAAAGAATTTGTACAATATTGTCGATAAGATGGGACTTTTCATGCACATGGTGATAATATCGGTGTAGAGTGCAAATTGTGCATGACTGTCTTCAGTTGATGATACCTTGCGATCCCTCTGGAGACTATCAACTGCCTTCTGAAAACAAATTGTTGCATTAAGAATCACTGTTTTCTAGCAACGTGATAACATAGCAGGTTGTTTTTGAGATTCAACGCACCGTGAATGCACCTCGGTTGCACGTATTCTCTCCATTATTCATGAAGTAGAATCCCATCTCGCGCATCTGAAACAAATTTCCGTATGATTTTAGTTGCTTTGTTTATTGAACTGTACTATTCTTTTGTAATTGTAAATTATAAAACTGAATTATTTGAATTCCTGTGAAGTCGACTGTGTAATGTTTTTGTTCATGTTCGTTTAATACTCAATGGAACTCTTTCAAAAGTAAACCTTGTTCAGTTTTCCGCCCAGCTGAGTGTACCCATCAAATTGTATCATATTTGGGAGAGATTTGGAAGATCCAGTCATCCACTGCCAGTTTGAAATCGTGCTGTAATATTAACCTTGAAAATGAAGTCTATGGTTTATGACATATAAGGTTAAGGGCACGTGAGATAAATATATATAAAAAAAACTTACTTAAATGGTAGATTGGCACAGTTAGCTTCACGTTCATAACAAAGAGCAGTCATATAAGCGTTGTCTGGAGCGTACCACCATGAAATTGTGTTCGATAAAGAAATAAAGAAATTCAGTGATCCCTCGGTTGCTCTAACGTAGAAGTAACCACCTGAAATGATATCGATTACGTTGTTGTTTCAAATGAAAGCAAACAATTTCAATCAAAAATGTGCTCACCCGCAATTAGTGTGCCCACACTATCTCCGGCGCTGTCGAACACAATATCGGAATTTCTCAGTTCTTGAGAATTTAAATCGATCGCCGACAGTGAAGTGCGCCAAAATGTATCCTGAAATATTTACGTAAAGAAGCGCGTATTTTTTGCTTGAAAATAAAACAATAGCTTGAAAATAATAGTTTTTTAAGGAAAAAGTACCTGTTGTGCCATCCAGAAAGACTTTCCAAATCTCAACAATGCCCGGGCAGTATTTGCACGCAGAAGGTAAAACAGTTGATACCTTCCATCGCCATAATTGAACGGATCCTAATGATTTCTGTTACTATTATTATTTAGCTCTTCATGAATCAGTTATTCGAATATTTGTTGGTTATGACACTACAGCTATATTAAATGGCTTGCTTCGCAGGTGATGCAATTGTTGAAAACATTCCCTACTATTTATGTAACCTTAACATTCCAACAGACACACATTATGAAATCACGAATATGTGAAATTCAGGAATAGTGAGAGAGAGAAAAATACCTTGAGTGCCGGAGTCGGTAAATAAATTTGGTGTATGTGTGGAAAATGTCTATTGAGCTCCGTTCGTGTCTCATTGTCAAGCGTGACAAAGAAAGCATTTTCGTGAACTTCTATAACAAATATAAATAAGAACCGATTTCTCGTCTACGTTTTTTACGCAACCATCCATCCGATTTCGGATGCCCATTACTCATGTGGATAATTAAACAAACCTGGCATATTTGCGGTGTTGCACAGCCAGTTGTAGGTCATATTTAGTGCATGCTTATTCAAAAAGAATATCATTGTGTTGTTGTTCATATCTTGTATATTATATAAAAATGACGGTGATGACATCTGAAAAATAAGTAGGGCTATTTCAGGAATAGGGAGATAGCCAAACAATAATGACTACATATATATATAAAACAAACTACTTCGTCAGTAAAAAAACTTACAATTCGATCTACGGCCACTTGATCCTTATGCTGAAAGACATAATGCATGGAATGTAGAGCAATGCATATTTTTCGCAATACTAGAACACAAAATAGGTAGAAAACCGCTTTGACGCATAAGGATCCCTTCTCCATATTCTAATGTACAGGTAGGTACACGTCGCACAAAATAAAACAAATCCCGAAAAGGTAGAGCTCTAAATCAGAAGTTGCTCTGTTTGAATGCAGCCCTCGCACTTATATTCAATTGAGTCTCGAATTTCCGTCAGCTTTCCTTAGTAATTAGGGGCGAGGTTTCACCATTAACCCACACACAATGCAGTCAGTGCCCTACATAGAATAATAGCTACCTTGCGGAAGCGTCGATTTGGTAGATCTATTGAAAGCAAGAGGCGCGGAGGAGCGAATCCGCGGAAACGAACCGAGGAAAAAGTTGTTCAAATCGTCTTGCGGTTTCCGGATACGTAGCAATGTCGATTACTTAACCGGAGAAATGCCATCGCAAATTCGCTGGTGATCAACATTAAAAATGAGAGAAAGTGAAAGGATAGCCGGAAAGAGAAGAGAAAATGAAACGGATGAAGAGAGAAGGTAGATGGATGAGGATCAGACAGTTGATTACAAGGTGATCTCCTTCTATGATCACTTACCTATTGTTCACCAGTTCCTTTGCAAAAACGTTTTTCTCTCAAGCATTGGCTGCAATTGATAAAACATAGGAAAAGACAAAAAGAAACTGCAAATTTCATGTATATGCGATCAAAGCATATTTAGTATGCTTCTACAAAAGCCTGGAAGCGGCTATATTCTTTGCAAAGGCGGACGCAGATTAGTTGTGTAATTATTTCGATTCGCGCATATTTGTTGGATGGATATGCAAAAATTGGGCATAGAAATTCTTGGAGAAAAATTGCTCTTTATTTTCTCCAAGAAAAAAAATCCGCATTTGATTTCCTGTTGCATTCGAGCTACTGATCATTAACCATTTATTGACCTCGGAAATTGAAAATAGCAGCCGTTATAAACATTCCGCAAAAAATAGGTGATGCCGCCAATGATACTACGTACTTTTTGGTTGATTAGAAAACCAGTCCCTTTTCTACAATTGTATTGTTTTGGTCGAATATCCAAGGCCACGTCTGATCACGCAATTTCCTTTTCAGCGAATTGCGATCCACTAGAATTTGTTGTTAATTTTTTCTTGAATGTATGTGCTGCGAATTCAGATAAAGCGGCAGCAAAAAAAGTTAATCAATGTATGGTCAAAGAAATCCACAAACATCTGGTTGATCAGTATTAAATAATAAATATTTTACGTTTTAAAAGCTTGCTCCTTTTTCAGCGATCTGAAATTTCTAACAATTGTAAAACGTAGGTTGACTCTGTTTCCCTTATAATAATGTATCAAGTTTATTTCTTTTCAGGATGATTGCAATGCTAGTTGGGACAAGCTCGATCAAAACAAGGTGATCATTTGTTTCTCCTTGTATATGAAAAATAATCCGTAATTTTCCATTGTGCCATACGCTTACAAGCTTGTAGTGGACCAGTTATATATGAAATAGAACAAGAGTAGATAGCGAACATCGGATCTCGGCCGAACGATCTCGTTAACCCATATAGTCCGCTTTTATGTTGATCGTCGCCATCTAAACTAGCAAATCCATTTCAAAACAAGAGAACATTCGTTTGTTTAGCATGATTCACTCGTTTGTTGATGTACTTACAGTAACTTCCATAGCCTCAAATACTCTCAAATAATGCTTTTTATCGGAGTTGCAACAATCGTGAACATGTATTAAATCTTCAGCGGCTCATACCAGTATTGAATATGATTCTTTTTTGTCTTAATTTTTTATATAATACCAATAATATAAGTTTTTTATGCAGGACATCTTACAGGACTTCGTCTTAAACATCCCCCTTGGTCTCGTTTTGTTGTGCAATGGAAAAGAAACAATTTATTCAACTCGTATATTTGTTTCGGTAAATGTATCGCAAACTACATAAGTCTTCAATTAAAGAATGTACAACATCTTATGTTTACCCTTTATGTTTTTCAGGACTTGACGAATGTATATTCTGTTGCAATTGAAAGTTCTCATCGTTCTCTCAATATTTCCATTTGCCTCTTCATTGGATGAATTCGACATCTCACAAGTATCATCCACACCCGTGGCACATTGCGACTTTGCTGTACACCGCGATGGTCCAGACGGGGAATTCATTAAAGGTACTCATTGCTAGTTCATCACAATATGCGGCAAATGAGGGAAAATCATTACATGTCACTCAAATTGGGCATTGCCATAGAAAATTTGCAGGAGCGAATCTTGAGGTGAAATTATATTACGACATTTCCTGCAAACCGGAGAAGGGCTACTGCCTACATGTTTCCAATTGCACAGTGCGAGGTGACGGTAGTGGCGATAAACCATATCCAATTATTGATCATAATGGATGCACTCTCGAACCAAGCCTATTTGAGGATGTACAGGTGAGAGATCAATTGTCTTAAAGCTTGTTAGCGCTTAAGATAACAGAGGTCGTTAGAGCGCTTAAGGTACCAGAGCACAACAGTATTCTGATTCGTGTTAATTTTCGTATATTTTCAGTATGTTAGTGATTTCCGTGCCGGAATTCTCAATCCACTTCCAATCCGTTTCCGCGGACAGTCATCAACAGTTCTCTTCTACTGTGCAACTTCATTCAAATTACGCGAAGGACCGATTTGTAAAAGAGACGCATGTCCGCCACAAGTCGCCTAATTTTCATGATGTTTGTCCTGTAATAAACACAGGTACACATTTACCACAACTCCTTACATGCAAAAAAAACTCGCGATGAGTCAATCAACCTAACTACAGAGGTAATGAAAATAATGTAAAACCAACTCATTTGTATTCGAAACGCTTTCACATGAAATAATTTCACCCCGACGAACTCATCACCTACGTCTAATGAAAAGAGTCTCTCGCGGCCAGCCAAAATTCTATTTGAGTGATATTCCAAGAGAGGTCGAAGAGTAACAGTACGCAATCCAAATCTCTCTAAAAATCTTTATTCACGAAACAATTTCAAAAACAAGGTTTCCGACGATTCACTCTAAATAAGTTAAAACATCATTCCTGACAGTAGGAAGATTTAAAAATTTATGGATATTTTTTACAGACGAGTGGTTTGCAATAAAAATATGACCGTTACACTTGGAACTCATCCTTCACATATGACTCTAGAACACGAATAAATGAACAAACACTACACAGGTCTAAAGGGGATATAGGAATGATCGAAAAAGAAAGAACAAATTATCACCGGAACGAACCTTTCTAAACAACTGTACAAGCGCTTTAAATCTCCCACAACTGCAATATGAGATCAATTCCTTCAATGGGTCGAATGTATCACAAAAATGCAGATACCTAGCGTAAATACTCTTAAATAAAAATATGTTGCCATAAAATATTCAAAAATAAAGGGGTTAAAAAAGTTTCCTAATATTGATCGACTTTATATCAAGCACTCACACCCGTGACATTTGAATGACTCAGGAATGGACTATAAAACAGACTAGCATACAACACTAGCACACAACACAACTAAACATGCCACTACATAAATAATCAGGGGTAAAAGGGAAAACACAACACATGCGCCGAAACACGGCACAAACGAAAACGGAGCGCAAACTGAATTCACTAAAGTTCGAAGTCATTTGGTACATAGCGATTCAAGAATAGATTTCTAATTACAACTTTCGTACGTAACGCTCTACACGGAACTCTTGGTCCATGCGTTGTATGCAACGTTCAGTTCCGTGAAGATGGCTTTGGCCAATTCTCCATACTCAGACTCCTGCATTTTATCCGGATGAACAACAATGCAGGCACGCTGGTAGAGCTTCTTGACCTAAATGAAAGGGGTTAGGTCAAATGGAGATATTTCTGAAATGTTCTAATAGTAAGTGTAGAAAAAAAGATGAATCCACTAAAAATGTAAGCACATTCAAACTTCAGTTTACGTGATTCAGGCTGAAGATAAACAATAAAACCCACTGCAACGTCATCGACAAGATCCTGCATATTTGGCTGTTTCCAGCGAGATCCCTCCCACAAAACATCGGAAAGAGAACCCAGAAGGGCTCGGATGTTGCCTTCTTTGCCGTCAGTCCAATCACGAATCTGGAAAAATATAACATCAACTTATTAACATCATATGTTCCTAAATGTTGCTTCCTTCGCAATAAGAAAAACGCAAACCTTAATCGAAATTGGATCCATGTTCTTCGCTTCTTCGGCCTTTCGAAGTTCTCCCATGCTCCTAACCGAATTCTGCTTTGATGATGTGAAGTTGTGTTGAGACAAAAGGTCGCCAAATGTGTCAACACCAACCTAAATAAGGATATCATAAAAACGCACAAATCGCTACTTTACTTTTCCAAAATATTGTTGTATGCCAAACCTTTTTCTTAGGCGCAGCCTCGGCAGTCTCAAATACCGATCGGTTGTAGTTGGGGCGCTGAGGGCGCGGTGTTGAAGAAGCACTGTTATGTGCGGAGTCTAAGACAACAATCATGAAAATCATGAAAACGTAAAATTTGGGATGAAACCGAAGCTAAGTCCACAAGTGTACATGTACAAACCAAGGATGAACTTACTGGGCTTGCTCGTCGGATTTGACAATGAAGGATTGTTGAGAAACTCGGCAAACGGATCGAATGCACCCTGTTTCTGAAATTTATAGTTAATTTTTTTTAGGTTGTCTATAATTTATTGATTATTTGTAGCACCTGTGTGAATAGCAAACGAGAGTAAAATATATTTCATACATACAATAAAGAGGTTACCCTGTACTGATAACCTAATAACTGGAGGCTAAATAAAAGTGAAACTCCTCTAACTTGGAAGGCCGGAGCTGAAGTATTTCTATGCATTTGGGACGGAGCTGGAGGTCTTGCAGGAGCAACTGTTGGGATTGCATGCACATCAAACAGGAGATCAGGAGCTGCGGTGTTAGACTGTTGCCCTACTGTCTGAGGTGCACTGGGTGTAGCCCCAAAAGGATCGAATAAATCAGAAGAGGGGTTTGGAACAGGTGCCTGAAAAGGAAGCAACATTATACTCTTCATTCGCGTGTTCATCACTAGATTGGTAAAACAGGTGTATGTTTACAAGTGAACACTCACAGCCGATGGCTTTGTTGTCGAGCCAAAAATGTCCGCGAATGGATCGGCGGGCACAGGTTTTGGCTGAGAAGAAGCAATGGGTTCCGAACTATGAAGGTCTTCTAAAAGAAAATGTTCGTGACATATTTTTATATACTAAACATATATGAGGAATAGGATCTAAAACTACCTCCAAGACCAAGCAAGTCCACTTGTTCGAGAATATCCGGCGAGCTTCTTCCTATGATTGGAGTTTCCCCTGGAGTGTAATCGGAAGGTGACGCATTCTGAGAGCGATACGAGCCAACATTCATGTTGCCCATTTGGGTAGAGAGCCCGTCATCAACCTGAAGTAAACTTTAAATTAGGGTGCACATTAAACTGAGCAGATTCCGGGGCAGCCACGATTATCTCACAACTAGCGTTCGATTATTAGTTGCATGCATCATGCGTGAATAAAATATACTACTCTTCACGACACATCGGCTGTATACACAAACCAGAAACGGATTCGTGGATTTGGTTGTAGCGTTTGAGGTTTCCTTTTTCTCAGTTTCCGCTTTGATAACTTCCTTAACAATGAACAACACTGTACTAGCGACTTAAAGGAAAACACACCGACAGAAAAAAATGAAACAACTCTCAAATAAGCTTACCAAGAATGGGTTGTTCAAATCATAAGCTGAACCAGTATTTGATGTGACTGGTTCGGCAGATCCTCCCCAAGAAAGAGTATTGAAGAAATCGGCAGGCTTTTCTGCAGCTGCGCCTGCAGCCTTTGGAACCTGCAATATAAACCTCAATTACGGCAATTCAGTTCTAGCAGGAAAGCGCCACATAACGAATACCACCACAGAATCGGAAAAAACTCAACGCTGACCTGCTTTGTGCCCTGCATAGACATAAATAGCTCCTTGGCAATTTCTGCATCAGCCTGGTTATCGATGAACACAATCGGAGGTGGCACGTCACTCTTTGGAGAAATGGTCTGTGCCGGAGTACGAGACATCAGAGACGCTAAAGAAAGAAAACTTACGATCAGTACAAAATCTTCGGAACCCCACAATTTTATATTTATTAATATACGTAAACAACAAAGCAAGTAAAGGCAAATCTAATGAGCTTACCGAATTCTTCCTTGCTACTCACAAGATTCTCCAATCTGAACCCTTCAAAGTTCTGTCGGCTGATGATTCCAGATGTCTCACCATGGCAATTCACTCCAGAAACAAGGATTCTAGAAATAAATTCACATTGTATGACGTCTCCGGAATAAAAAACTGCCAATGCTCACGCACAACCAACTCAATATAAAGATAATAAGTGGCATCTTACCTCATATTCGCACCAGGAGTCACCCCGAACGAATCCAAATCTTCGGCTTGGAAGGAAAGATGCCATTCAAAAGAGGAATCAACCCCTTGGATGAGACGCCCATTGAAGGAAACACCACACAGCGGCTTCTGAAAACCAACAACTGAGGCCGGAAGAGATTGAGCACAGAAGTAACACTGCCATGAACAAGCATAGACTGATAACGGCAGTTAGCATTTTGCTAGAGGCAAACCTGGTAGAAAAATCATACCTTCTGTCCATCTTTTTGTGTTGTTTGGAAGAGCAAATAAACATCGCCATCGCCTTCCGCAGTTACTTCCAAGGAAATTTTGTTGCAGATGTCAGAAACAGCACTGAAAAGGTACACATACGTGAGTTTTAGTTGAAGCGTACACGGAGGAGCTCAGAGCGGATAGTGGCAATGTAATTAATGTAAGTCAGTAAGCTCGTTGCGTATAGATATATAAGATACTGACGTCAGATTTCGCGGTGCAGATGTGAATTTGACTGTTCCGTTCGAAAAGACGTCGACCGACATGGCATCAGTAGTGGGGAGAGGCCACACATAGATATCTTGCAAACGAAGACAAGACGACGACATGCGATTCTGAAAAACAAATACACTTTTACAAAGGTTATGTTCTTCCACCGTTGCTCTAGGCGACTTAATACACTAGCTGACGACATTGTAACCAATGTTGTTCATGCTGATACTTTTAAACTAGCCCTATTACAAATCGCAGAAGACTTCTTCAATCCTATCCATTGATAATACTGTTCGTTGAATGTGCGCGTTTTCTTTTCTCGACAAGTGTTGCATTCGTCGTTGATCGCATTTTGTTTTAATAAATATTAAGGTCAGAAATGAATCCGCCCTTACAGGCAATGATTTACACCATTTGTAATGGTTCTATACTCCTCACCTACTGATACTTCACCAATATATTCCTTGATCTGTACACACTCGTTTATCTGTACACTGAGTTTTTATTTTCGTAGCGCGTCAAAAACATGTACGCCAACACATTTCGTCTACAGCAATTCGTCTACAGCATCCGTATGTAAATCAAACAACGCCAGCACCTTTCCTCCACGGGCGAGGTAACCAATCGTGTCGACGATTTTGATCCAGCTCTGTGGCAAAGGACATGGATCCTCCCTGAGCTGAAGAATGTTGCAAGCTTCCTCTATTGAAGAGACCTTCTTGGAGCCCATCACGATTGAAAGGGCAATCAACCAACAAGCGGCTGCAAACACGTGATAATTATAAACAACAAAGAATAAATGATATTTGCAGCTCTGATAAGAGTTTGTCAAATAACTTGAAAAAGCATACCTTTCGAGCCACAAATTACGAGCGGAGTTGCCGGATGAGAGGCCAGGTACGAGTGGATTGTATCACAAAGGTCAATGATCCTCGATACACAAATCGGTCCATACGAAGTAGCGGGAAATGGAACAATATGGCATTCCTCACGCAGGTCATTGTTTCTAAACATCATTGGATTAATTGCTACGGCAACAAACGAACGGTGGTTAGCAACATGATTTAATGCAGGGCAACTTAAGTGGAATCCATATTATCATATTTCCAACCTGTTCTGAGTGATAGTGTCCACCAGCAGGAATGGCATCTGACGAACAAGTTGCTTGGACCGCAGTTGTTCAATGACCGAATCTTCATTGAGAGAACGGCCGGAGGTCTCGACAAAAATAAGGCGGGAGCAAACCTGAAAAAACACGACTTATAGACGAGTACAGACGATTTCTCAGAGAGGAAACAAAAAGATAACCACATACCTTGTTAAACTTCATTTCGCCATCGTGAGGGCGAGATGACATTCCAAAGGAACTGAGATTCGGAACACCGTATTGAGTCTGAATAAAATAGTTCGAGGGTTATTTTACAAAAGGTCATATTCGATAACACACTGGAAACATACTTCATAAGACTAATTAAGAGATAACAAGCTAACCATTATAGCATAACTTGCCTGCACTTGATGAACCAGATTAACCGTTTTGTTCTTCAGGTTTTTCATAATGGAAAATGACGTTTCCAACAGTTGGCCGGCAGCCTGAGTCTAAAGTAAAATGCGATCACTTGGGATCACGAAGAAGAACACATATGCAGAACATCAGCCGTAAAACCTACACAGTTTTAATTAATAAAATACTGCGTGTACTCACTTCCGCGGCGCATCTTTGCCACTCCTCCATGTTAACTTCAGCAACTGGCCCGTCCAACGGTTGGGCTTTCAGTGTGGGAGCAAGGTTTTCCATGTCTCCCATCAATTGTTTGGCTGTTCTTCTTTGCATTGGCTCCACATTGATGCACGACTCTGAACAAGGAAATCTGCATACATCACTCTATACTCCCTCTATCACTTATACAATAACGGAGCTGAATGAAGTTCGGAGAAACAATTTTGTATAATGAAAGATCTCACCTATGACGGGGCGGAAAATTCTGAGTGTATCCAATGAGGGATCCTCCGGATCCTCCGGATAAGGCGCATATCGACAGTTCATTATTCTCAGTTTGACTGAATCTTCAAATGGGTGAACACGGTAGCACAACTGGTAGAGAATGCATCCGAGAGCCTACAACAGCAAACAGACAGATTCAAATAAAATAAAACACACTACATTCATACGTTAACACAAACGATTTACCTAAACAACAAGTAGCATACAAGAGTGATATAATAATCGCAAACCTTTAAAAGGAAACGTACCCAGAGATCTTGCCACGGACCAATTGGACGATTTTCGTGCAATGACAACACCTCTGGAGTTCTGTACATTGGGGTCGTATACTTCTGGTACTAAAAAAACAATAATATTGATTAACGAAAGACAGTTATCAAAAAAGAGCACGCAGAGTTAACAAACAAAAAACAACATTGACCATTAGGAACCCAAAGACATGATGAAGGTTTACAAGGCAAGTGTTGTAAGACAATTACCCGGACAGAAACCGGAAAAATTCAAAATACCTGTTCTTCGATCAACATTTTCCTGTTGTAGTCCCAATTCGCAATCTCGTCCGAGGAATACACAACGTTAGTAGCACTTCCAAAATCACAGAGCTTCACTCTGCCCTTGGCATTTATCAAGAAGTTCTCGAGCTATAAAGAAATATGAATTATCGTGGGCAAATGTATACCACCTAAAGTCCAATTGCAGAACTTATAATGAGTGAATGTTACGCATAAAGAAAATTTACCTTGATATCTCTGTGAGTGAGTCCACATCGATGAACGTGTTCCACTGCAGCACTTGTTTGATAAAACACTTTTGCAATGATAGAAGGGCTCAGTCCGCCTCTGTTAACCATGTCCACAATTGAACCGCCTAAAGTATTGTATTTTAATAGTGGTGTTATTAAATAAATTCAAGGCGGAACATGCATAACAAGATATGCCAGGAGATCAGTGATGAACCAGTAAACTAGGTACAAACCAACGAAACTAACCTGGGCATAATTCATTGAGAATTAAGAACTCGATTCTCTTGTTCTCCTCTCGAATGGCCACATCATAGAATTCAACGATACGAGGATGATACGGAGGAGGACCCGAACACTAAAAAGAGCCATTATCTCATGATTTATCTTCAGTGGTGAAAATTTCATTAAGCATCACTTTAGAGCAAAACGTGTGAAAGAGAAAGTAATACACTTGAATTATTGAATTGGTACGGAAAACAGCGCAAAATCATTCAATAATAGGTAACGGCAACTAAATACAAAGTAGAAAATGAAGCAAATAGCAATGACTTACCTTCTTAAAGAATTCGCACTCCCTTCTAAAGTCCGAAATTGACTCTTTATCGTAAGCGAACATTCTCTTCACAGCACACAGACGATCGTTTTCAGCAAGCTTCACCAGGAAAATTTCGGCAAATCCACCTGTTATGTGGAAATATTAATTAAAACAGTAAATAAAGACATAAAAAGAGGAACAGCTACCCAGTGAGCCTTACGTATTTATAATTCACCTAAATATAAAACTAACAGTTGGCTTGTCAAGTAGAAGAGTAAAACTTTGAAAAATGCATAAAACCATCAGAATTGCTGACGTAAGCCGTTAACAAGAAGGAAATGAAAGTACCTGATCCGAGCTTCTTAATGACAGTTGCTTGATGAGGTCCGATGGTTATTTTCTGTCCTTCAAATGTGTTCTCCCGATGTTGTTTTGGAAAGGCTGCTAAAGCCTTTGAAAAAAAGTCCGACATAGCGGAGCTGAAAAAACAGCCGTATAGAGAAAGCAACGCAACGAAAAAAACCATATCACCACAAAAAGGACTATCTTTTAAACAGAGACAAATACTATAACGAGACAAATACTTATGTACAACATATAGATAATGTGCACAGTTAAAAGGAAAACAACAATAACAAAAGGAACATAATTTTACCATAAAACGTATAAAAAGGAAGAACAAACGAAATGTGACAGCTCACCTGGTTGCTCCAATAATGTTGCATTACAGTAAGAATTTGAACGCGCGCTCGCACATGACAGGCAGGGGCACTCTTTAGAAAACACCATCGATGCGCCCCTTCCATGATGGATGAAATTTTAATTAAAAAATAAATTAGTGACAATTGGCGGTTTTTTTACGTAAATTGAATATGCCAGAACTTTAGAACGTGAGTAGTTCTCTCTGTGAGAATGTTTATACAATTTTTCAATGCCCAGTTCCATTGTTTTCCAACAAAAACGAACAAATGGTGTTTAAATTTTTATTTGAATGGTGAATATTTTTGCAAATTTTCAATGAGCACTTGTACTTTCTGAAAGAAATTCAAAATTGTGATTAAGAGTTTATTTGGATATTAAACATTATGAATATTGGTGGTTTTATTGGATCTTCTTCTTTCCTGAAGCAAACACAGCGGGAAGAATGTTCTCCTTGTTTTCTTTTGCGATCAAGAAACGGAAAGCAGCATCTTGGACTTCAGTCGGCATCAAGGACAGCGGAATGTAGAAGAATAGAGCGTCCCATCCACAACGATATCTAAAATGCATTATGTTTATAGAAAAAATAGCCCGAATAATTGATTGGTGCTTCTTCTGAGTCTTTGTTTGGAAGCGCTGATATGAATGTCCAACGTTAGTTTGGCGAACACTGACCTTCTGCGCGGGTGTTTCGCAGTAATCGCATGGAAGTAACTGTCGGTAACCCAGCTGATGTTGGAAGATCCCATCTGTTCCATTGCTTTGTTCCAGTTGTTAATGACTGAATTGATTAAATGGTATTCGAAATTCATTTCGTTCGAGTTTGGTAAATTATTAATTTGTGGTTTTTCACTCACAAAAGTCTTTGTATGTTTCGCCATACTCTTCCTTTGTTTCATCATCCAATTTTGACCAAGCATTGTTCACCCTACGCTCATGCATGGCATTGTCTAGCAGGGGAGTCTTGAATGCACCAGGCTCCAAGATTGAACACTTTACTCCCCAAGCGAACAGCTCTTGTCTGCAAAATTCGTCGTTGATAAGGTTTTCTTTGTTCAATTAGAGTATTATATGCAAATTTATTGAATCGAATTCTACCTGACAGTGTCAATGTATGCCTCCACTCCATACTTGGCAACTGCATATGCTCCTGTAGCAGGGAAGGCTACGCGTCCCGATACAGATGATGTAGCGATTACACGACCTCCGCTTTCCTTGATGTGCTTTTTGAAAGCCTGAATATTATGATTTCTTCTTGTTTGGTCATAGCTCATGAATATATTGATCAACTAAAGATTGACCTAAGAAACTCACTTGAGTGACTCTGACTGCTCCGAGGCAATTAACATTGAATGAGAACTGATAATCATCGGCTGTCATCCAGTCATCGGGACCATAGATTGTGAAGACGCCGGCATTCTGTACAAGAGCCCATAGATCTGAAGCATACGAAAAGTTGCAGAACTTCACCTGAGCACTTTTTAAGTATCTTTCTCATTAAGCTAACATACATGTCACCCACATTCTCCATTCTTGAGGTTCGCCTCCACAAACTTGACTGCCTCCTTCACGGACTCGTCCTTTGTGATGTCCATTTTCAACGGACGAAGCTTTGTGGAGGATTCTTCCTTCTTGAGACTTTCGACCCCCTAAAGACATCTTGATCAAAGAAATGTTCTTTTTCAAAGATACTAATAATAACAAGTATGTAGAAGCTAGTAACCTGATCAGTGAGGCATGCTGCAAATGTGGGTATGCCAGCCCTCGCGCACTGCAGGGCAATCTTGTGTCCGAATCCACTATCGCAACCAGTGATTAGGACGGCCTTCTTATCCAAATCGTTCACTTTGAACAGCTCCCAAATAAACCTAAAACGCGTGGCATGCGGCATGGGATGTCTGTATTTACATATGATGTCTTCCTGATTGACGTTTTTTAATCGGTTGTTATTTGCTTGGGTATTAAATTGCAAACAAAACAAGCAAAGAATAACTGAAAATCGTATTATTCTTCTTAAAAATCAGAAGTAAACCTTACCTGGCCACATAATATAGTGGTATTGAAAGCAGCACGAGAGTGTATGGGCAACAACAGCATAACATTCTAAATATGTTTACAATTCATATATTTTTGGAATTAATATGTAAACTAACTAGCAAAAGTGAACATGAACGGAATAAATGTTATCTTAACAAAAACTTCACACAAATAGAGTTTCTGCAATTAATTGTTTTGCACAGTTAGTGTAAATGTATCTTTTACACTGCCTAGTTAATTCGGCAAACAGGTATTGCACTGAGATTTTATCTCTTATATTCAATATATATGTAGGTACTATATTTGAAACGTTTTCAAGGAACACTATTAGTTTAAACAAAAATAAGAGAGGCGACTTGCAGGTGCATCTTTTATGGGAATAACTATGGTTCCGAACGGAGTTGTATCAAGGTCACAAAATGTAGAGTGGCAGATAAGAAAGGACTACTTTATTGAAAACATAAACAAGGCAACTGCTCATTACAACCATATTGGAATAAATCATGAATAGATTATTTATTTGAAATGCTTTAAACCGGTAGCCTTGTGAAACCTAGCTAGTAAATGTAAGGCAAACGTATAGTTGTGAATGGCCGAAGATTGCTTTGAATAAACAGGGCTGATAAAGACGCATGCCCATAAGATAACTCAAAAATGCAGTATACGCTACATTCCTCTGTGATGCTACAGTTCTTTGTTGTAGTGGTCATCGAAAATGTAGTTTCAACGTGACAACAATGAATATCAGATACGCACGCAAACCATGCATGTAATTAATAATACAATTATATGTAGTGTGTGGTTGTTCATTCGTGAAAAAGTGCGTGCGGAAGAGAGTTCGACGGTGTTTTCCCAAAAGTCTTTTTGTTTGATAGGATTGTTTGTCAATTGTTCCGCACGTTTTAATCGTTCCCCTTCCGGACTACGAAAATTGAAAACAATAAGGGGCATTAAAAGTGTTTACATTGCAACGTATAATATTTGCATATAAGGGTGAGTGTGTTAGGGGCTCAAGCACATGGCAAAAATGTTATCCATTTGTGGAAAGATTATCCTGCAGGGGATTTCACTAATTGTAAGAAAACACCCGTCCACCTCAATGAATCTCATAAAGTTTTTTTCCCGACCACAGTCCTGTTCACCAACAAATCTCAACGAACTGCGGATTGATCAAATTTGCTGTGCTGCGGTTTGGTAATCACGTCAATGAGATTTATCTTGGAATCATACGGCACTAAAAAACGAGAATAAGAACAGAGCTAAAATAAATAGAGGTCGTGGTGGATCCTGCTCTGGAACTTAACTTTATAATTTGAATGAATCCCCTCAGCAGATAAAAATTCACTATTTGGAGGACTTGACCCTTTTAAGACAATATGTAGTTTGTTGACCAGCCCACACCCACAAGTTAGAACTTGGTATTTACCTCCTGGATATTATTCCCGGATGTTTGAATATCGTACTGTTGGATGCGGGGGTGGTTTCGTACACAGTGCAAATTGCATGGTTGATTGGTCAGACAAAAAGAGGTCCTTCTTTGTATGAGAAGGTTGAATGAAAACTGGTGTCTGGCTTGGAAGGTGCCAAAATAGCAGGCTTAGTGTGTGTATCGCTAAACTACATTGATGAAAGTAAAACTAAATTCAAGCCATCAATCATCTTCGGAGTTTTCCTGCTTCTCTACTTATAAATCAATATGGTCCAATTATTGAAATTTCTCCACTAACAATAAGAAGGCTTGGGAAAAGTTCATTGTTGCCGCAGAAAATTACTGAAACGAAAAGAAAAGAAGATTCACGGCTAATTTAATTTATTATACTTAACGTTTTTGTTGTGTTTTTCTTTGTGGGTTGGTCCCTTGCCAGTATGTTGCGTTGTGAAGCGCGGTATCTTAGGGTTAGGTTTCTTTTGAGATATGTTAACGACGTGTCAGCAATAAACTATTATATCAAATAATACTTCGCAGACACATACCACAAAACCATATTTTGCGTAATAAACACTGTTTATTTCGCTTCCATTTCGACGCTTTTTGATTGTGTCCTGACTGAATCGAAAAATTGAATAAAATACTCCAGATAATGGATCTGTGGCTCCAAAACACAGTGGAACATATTGTCAAAACTTTTTCCCTCGTAGTATAGGCCCTTAATAAATAAAATTTTACAAGTGCTAAATGGTTCGAAGTTGGCTTCGGTAAACTCTGAATTAACTTTTTTTTTCCGATCCACTTCCAAGATAGCACGTATGAATTTGCTCCATCGGCATGAAAAATCGCTAAATAAATTATTATAAATACCGTTTTCAACAAAATGGGTTGTAAAAAAATTCCAAATGTATAGTTTTCATTACACGGAAAGTTCTTTATGCAAGCGCCGCATTTTCCTTATCACGCATATTTTTGCTATCTGTTGTGTTGTGTGGAAGATTTGCATGCCCCAAAACAAGCGCCCTTATGTTTTTGCATCCTGTTTGTCAACTTGCATACATTGCGAATATAACGTTTGGTATTTTTTGTATGGTTCGTGTGCGTATGCGTGAGACTAAGTGTGGATAGGGTGTAGTGGGTGGAGGTATTGAGGGCTGGGGTGAGGGAGGGTTGAGACAGGTAATTGTGGGGCAAGGGACCAGTCATACATTCATCGCATTCAATAGTTCCTCCCTCTCCCAAACAACCGAATACAGTCTGTGTGTGCCTAATGTTGACTTGGGACTCGTCACCGCCAACCAATTCGCATAGTGAAAAACCACTCTTCAGAATCAGAATTAATAGATATTCCATCTCTTCCTACAACAACTAGTTCATTCTTGTGATTCACCACTTCTAGGTGAGCAACCAACATGCGGTGTCAGGCCCTTTTAGTATGTATATACACGCTTAAGATGTTCAAATATGTATTTGACTTTGAAACATTCGCCATTCTTAACCGGTATTATTCCCAGTCCCTTGCAATTTCTCTGTTCGGTGTTTTCACTTATTTCATTTTATTTTCATAAATGGAACGCATGGGTCGTAACACCTGCATTCATGCACATCTGGCGCAAGACATGGAAAACATCTACACGAAAGGAACATAACGCGGGTCTAGTGTAAATCCAATTCGTCCAATTAGCACCGTCATACTGTAGTCATATAGTAATTTATTGACATGATAGATAGGTAAGAAATAGTTTTTGAATTGTGACTGACATGAACATTGTGTGACTTCATAAGAACTTTATCATTTATATTCTTAAGTCCTTGGATTTTCCCATTATATAGGCAAAGTATCTAGAACTTGCATCCGAAACCTATATTGGTTAGCTAATTATCATTTATATTCTTGAGTCCTTGGGTTTTCCCACTATGATAGGGAATGTGTCTAGAAGTTGCATCCGAAGCCTATACTTGTTAGCTAACACTTGTTTCCTGATTATATCTAAAACGACCTTTGCATCTGAATGAATTTCTCCCACATTTGTGTGAGTAAGTCAATTCAGCAATCATTGTCACTTTGAACTAACCGTCTAAACGTTTGTTTTACTCCACCGACTTCGGGTGAAAGTGGACTGAAAACAAGCTTCTAGATATTTCTGCAAATGTCAACTTAACTTAGAGGGACGCGCTGACGGGAAAAAAAGTTTTCCACAATTTTCTTGTGCACAAAGTTCAGAATTTATAGAAATATCTTTGTGAAAACCACATTCAGTAACAACACCTGGATACTCGCAGAACTATTCCCCGGCACATTGTTCCACAAAATGTCAAAATAGTTTTTATCAGGCCATTTTCATTATTCTCGTCATCATAATGTCAAATGAAAGGTGATCATTCCTATGATAATAACAAAGAGTTTCTAATGCTGCAACTCCCAAAAAAAAAACGCTAATTTTGTTTCTTATTACGGTAGCTGTGGAAAAGCTAATAGCTCTGCGAGTTTTTGGATTTATGGAATGCGGTTTTCACTGTATTTTTTCTGAAATCCGGGACTATCTGCACAAGAAAATTGAGGAAATCTTTTCCCATGAGCCCGTCCATTTAAGAATCAATGACAAATGACTACGTGTAAACGAGTGGTTATGAGTGCATCATGTTTTTTGATGTTTCATTTGTTCATTTCGCCTACGCAACCTCGCTGAATAATCAGAAAAAGTCTGCTAATCGGATGGTAGCGGAGTTGCGCAGGTTGAGCAGTACCTTCGTGGAGGAAAGAGTCCGTTAATCCGGGTTGCTTAGCTGTTGTGTCAACCAACCCACACCAACCTCACATCAGAAAGCCTTCTCTCCTCACTCATTCACTCAATAGGCCTAGGGAGTCCACTTCTTCCACTTCACTTCAAATTTGCTTCTCATTGAAATGTTACAATGATAAATCACTAATTTTTTCTATTCTTCTTTGTTGATACCTCATACAATGAGCCCTTTTCACACTCGACTTTTATATCTTTACATGCGACAATCAATTGTACTGAAGCTCCGCTGTTGTTCACGAACTGTTATTGTTACTTTTAGCATTTAAATAATATTTCCAGGAGCAATGTCGTACAGTTCGACGCCTTCTGCTAGAGCTCCTCTTGGGGGTCGCCAGACGGTCCAAACAGCCAGTTAGTTATTTACTCACATTTATACAATGAATTTCTGTATATGAAGCTTTTTTCTAACGCTTTAAATTATAACCTGATTTTCATTTAATTATGGTGACATAGTATCACATAGTCCGTATTTATTCCAGCGTCGGGCCGTATGCTGAAGATTGTGACCGAATTGGGATCGGGAGTGGGCAGTGGATTGTCCCCATTCGGGCAGAATGCTGCCTCCACAATCAGGGATTCCCGTGAAAGGGAGAAGAAAGAAATCTCCGATTTGAACGACCGACTGGCAAGCTACATCGAAAAGGTGATGCATGCTCTGGAGTAATATGTATCAACGGAATCGATACCGTTTGAAAAATGTACCCGTTTCGGGAATGTGTAGATGATTTCTTGTCTCAATTAACCCAGCCACCACTTCAGGTTCGTTTCTTGGAAGCGCAAAACCGCAAGCTGGCCACCGACCTCGATGCTTTGCGATCGAAGTGGGGAAAAGATACCCACAACATCAGAAATATGTATGAAGGGGAACTGGCCGATGCACAGAAATTGATTGATGAGACGACCAAACAGAGAAAGGAACTTGAAGGCCAAATCAAGAAAATGCAAGATGAACTGGCTGATGTCAGGAGAAAGTATGCATTCAAGACATTTGTTTATCTTGGAATAATTGCTAATAAAGCAGATTTATAAGTTAACCTGATTTGTTTAGGTACGAAGAGGCTGTGCGTGGGCACAATGCCGATAGAGCTAAAATCGACGACCTCCTGGTCACTCTGTCCAACTTTGAGGCCGAGATCAACCTCCTGAAACGTCGTATCTCTCAGCTCGAGGATGAGGTCAAGAGAATCAAGAGCGAGAACCAGCGCATTCTCTCTGAGCTCCAGCGTGCTCGCACTGTAAGTGTGTGTCATTCTCTTCTCCCTCAAATGATCATGTTTGCGCATGCAATTTTGGTGGAAACCTGACGAGCAGTCGTTGCTGCGTGCCTTTGTGTCCCTCATTTTGTCCTTGAATAAAACCCTTAGGTAAACAATTGGTCAACAGCTTATTGCGCCGAAACTTATTAAATTGTTCTGAGAACTGTAATGTTTGCCGGTTTTTCTTTGTTAAGGTCATTCGTATTTAGGATCTGGACCAGGAAACCCTCAACAGAATCGATTACCAGAACCAAGTGCAGACCCTTCTTGAAGAAATTGAGTTCCTTCGAAGAGTTCATGATCAAGAGATTAAGGTATCTTGTGCTCTGTGTGTGCTGACTGTTCTGTGTGTTTTAGACGCCCTCAGTTTAAAAGAAACATATTTGCGTTTTTATTTGGTTACATACCTAGTTCACGTATGATTTCAGGAGCTCCAAACAATTGCTGCTCGTGACACCACCCCTGAGAACAGAGAATACTTCAAGAACGAACTCAGCTCGGCAATTCGCGACATTCGTGAGGAGTACGACCAGGTATGGCGGTCTTATTAGACAGTTACTGGAGACAAGCAAAAGTAGATCAGAATAGGGGTTCTCATTGAAGTGTTGTAATACATGCGTTTTGTAAAAAAAAAACAGTCAATTGCATATAATTTATTGTTTCAGATCACCAATGTCCACCGCACTGATATGGAGTCGTGGTACAGACTCAAGGTGCAGGAGATTCAGACTCAGTCAGCAAGGCAACACATGGAACAAGGGTAAGCAGCCGGACGACAACTCAACATAACATGTGAAAGGCACTGGAAGAACTTTTACTAGCAAATGCTCTTACAGATATGCCAAGGAAGAGGTGAAACGTCTCCGTGCACAGCTCACTGACCTTCGTGGTAAACTGGCGGACTTGGAGGGCCGAGTGGGTCTTTGTTCCTTTGACTAAGAATCAACGATTGCCCTGTGGATATGTTGTTCATGCACTCTAATATCGACATCATTTAGAACTCCCTGCTGGAAAAACAAATCCAGGAGCTGAACTACCAGTTGGAGGACGACCAGAGGTTTGTGAAAGCAGATTGTTTAGTTGCTAAATAAGGATGTGCCTTCTTCGGCCGAGCATAGTGATAGGGATGTTGCCTTTAGATCGTACGAGGCGGCTTTGAACGACCGCGACGCCCAGATCCGCAAGATGAGAGAAGAGTGCCAGTCTCTGATGGTGGAGTTGCAGATGCTCCTCGACACCAAGCAGGTTCGTTTTATTTCTACTTTACGGTAGGATATGTAGTAGTTTATTGATGACACGTAATTAACGCATCTCAAAAGGACAAACATCGTGTGTTTAATTTTTCACCGATGTTTTCTTCTAAAGAAAAGTGTCATTTGTAAACACTGACCAAATTTCTTTTCCAGACCTTGGATGCAGAAATTGCCATCTACCGCAAAATGCTGGAAGGCGAAGAGAACAGAGCTGGCCTCAAGCAGCTCGTTGAACAAGTTGTCAAAACTCATGCGATCTCGCAGGAAATGGATACGGGTTTGTTTACCAACCTACTTTATTCTAATTTAGTTATTCTAATTCGGTTATTCAGTTGATAGTTGATAGCAGTTCTTAATGATTTCACAATTCAGAAACGATGCGTGTTGTGAAGGGGGAGACGGCATCCCGACAGTCCTTCCAGAGATCTGCCAAGGGAAATGTGTCCATCCACGTAAGGATATACTACTTGATCAGAACACCCAAAGACGGGAACAAAAAACGTCGCTACTTTTTACTATGAAGGACGTTAGTTAACTAATACAACGAGTTTTGTTTGCAGGAAGCGTCGCCGGACGGCAAGTACATCGTCCTGCAGAATACGCACCGTGCAAAGGACGAGGCGATTGGAGAGTGGAAGCTAAAGAGAAAGATCGATGGAAAGAAGGAGATCGTATACACTCTTCCGCAAGGATTCATCCTCCGCGCTGGAAAGCAGCTCAAGGTTCGCGGGCTTCTGGTGAACTAGCTCTGAGTCGGTATGATGTATTGGCAACGTACATAATGGAATAATCATTTAGATCTTCGCTCGTAACCAAGGCGTCGCTTCTCCTCCCGACCAGCTCGTATTCGATGCTGAAGATTCATTCGGATCAGGAAATTCCGTGCACACAATTCTCTACAACAAGGAGGGAGAGGTACGTAACATGTCTGACTCGACGCAGCAGTTTAAAGGGATCAGTGAAGCGCGTGGACAACTGTCATTTGGTCCTATTTGGTCTCCAAACTTATGCAAACTTGTGACCACTCGCTAGTTCATTAAAGATACAAAGTGCGTAACTTTATTATTTCAGGAACGTGCCACCCACATTCAACGCACTTCAACTGCCTAAGGAATCTCGTCAATAAATAGCTATTGAACGCATTTGTTATTTTATGAGAACAGTTTATATAGATTCACGCGTGCAACAATATACAATCCCACATATTCTCCATTTTTTTTCCGCTGTGTTATTTTACCTTCAAATACATCGGTTAATTCATTACTCTTGTTTCCATTTTGCACTTTTTATCATCCACTAGTTTATGCTCAAAACATCAAAAAAATTTAGGCTTTGTTTTTCGCTTAACTTAGGTCGCTTTACGTATGAATGACTGCCGCAAAATAGAACTTTGTTGAAGACAAATGTTGGATATGATATCTCATGAACTTTACACATTACATTTGAAAAACGAAAAGTGGCCGGCAATCCAGAAAGAGCATGAGTCGAAAAAAAGATACATATGATGCCCCATTTCTCGACGATAACAAAACCTTCCTTATCTGGAACGAGGCGGCTTTCGATTTTAACCTGTCATCGTTCTCTGGTTCATTGATGAGACGGAAAAAATTTCCTATTCACTCGGACAGTCTAAACCACCAGATAACTTCAACGGTCTGCGTCTCTAAAATCCTCGTTCACTCGCGCAACATATGAGCAGGATCAAAAGGAAAGTGGATCCCAGTGAAAACGGCTGCTCAATTGCAAGTGTCTCCGAAAACGAAAAGAAAATGAAATTTGTCCCAAATCCCTGCTTGTGTGGCCTACATCTCGGTTTGAAAAACTTGAGCCAATTTGAAATAACACCCTAAGGGTGCACCGACATAGCCTTGGCCTATTATCAGGTTGGGTTAAAAGCAGCCGCTAATCATAGCCACAGATGCTGAAGACTTCTCTAGGCGCGTCACAGCTTTCCCCACACAATGAAACAGGTACTCCTCGTCTATATGGCTGATAAAATACTAATAATTTACCTTTCAGTTTATTGAGCATATGAGCTTGTGATAAGTTAATACACATATTTCGAGTTTCGACTATAATAGGTTCGATTATAATAAAACTAGTTTTGCAGGAATACCGAGATTGGCATTACCGTCTGGCTGTCTATTCTGTAATTCTCAGCATATTTTCCTTGCTTCTTCTGGCGTTATCAGTATCCACAATCTATATGAAAACTACTGACGAATGGGAACTCGCACAGAAGAAGTCATTGCGATTCATGGTAAGAAAATGATTTGCTGATGTGGCGAACTCACGTTAGTTAGTCATGTTTGAAATTGTTAAACTTATCAGGAAATTACAGGAAACTAGCAATATGATTTGGTCTCAAATGCAACGATTGTCTGAAATGATGCATGGAAAACGACCCGTTCTCTTCTCACGCGCTAAGAGAGACCCCTTTGGTGGATTTTGCAAAGGTATACATTTTTTTCATTTAATTAGTGAGAGTGCGGATTTTTCCTGCACTATGTGCAACGGATAAGAAGAAAACGTTTTTAAGGTTGTTTCCCCCTGGCATGCCCAATGGGCCCACCAGGTCCTCCAGGAAGTCCTGGTCCGGATGGTCGACCGGGAGAAAGCGGAAATCAAGGATTTGCTGGGGAAGACGGCTTTGATGTCCAACTGGAGAGCGAACCGGAGATGCCGTGCGTAGTATGCCCTGCAGGACCCCCCGGACCAAGGTGAGCGGCAAATAAACTAATAGTTGGCTAGCACACGTCTATAATTAGCAACGCCAATATGTATTTAATTCTAGAGGTTCACAAGGAGAACGAGGACGTCAGGGACAATCTGGCCAGAAAGGAGATGCCGGGCCCGATGGAAACCCGGGAATTGACGGCCCACTTGGATTGGGTGGAGTTCCAGGAAATATCGGACCACGAGGACCAGATGGACCTCAAGGATTGGAAGGAAAGACGGCAGTGGCTGGTATTGGAATCAAGGGACCAAAGGGACCTCCAGGTCCGATGGGAATGATGGGTCCTCCTGGACCACAAGGTGAGCTTGACGGAATGTTTTCTTCATCTTTAAAGTACATACTCATTATCAGTTCGTAGACCTGTAAGAGCAACCATCCTGCAACGTTTATTTCTAGGTCGAAACTCCAATCTTCCTGGAGAAACAGGAAAACCCGGACCAGCCGGACCGATGGGACCCCAGGGAGGACCAGGAATGGAAGGAAATGAAGGACCCTATGGTCCACCTGGAGAACCCGGAATGCCCGCATCATACTGTCCTTCTGATTGTGGTGTACAACAGATATTGGCGAACATAATGCCTGAGAAGATGGCTGTTCACAAGTTGGGAGAGGGATACCAAGGCTATGAAAGTGCCCAGTCAGCTCCCTCTAATACCAATTCGGGAAGCTATGCCCGACTACGCGACGATCCAGCATTCCAAGCCAAGTTGAAGAGAAAAATGGCACGAAAACATCGACTCAGGCACCTTAAAATTAGGAGACTATGAATTTGAAATAGAATAAACAATCTTAGTTTTTAAATATTTTCTTTATTCCAATCAAAGTTCACCTGTATTCAAATAGATGCCATCAAGAAACATTTCCATATCAACAGGTTTATTCACAACGTTGTTTTCTGATTAAAATAATCAACGATGAACATTGTTAACAAGTTATTAAGAACCAACTACCTTTTCAAAGCAACTCACTCCACAATATTTAAAGGAAAACTTTTTTTGATTTTTTGTGTGATCTCCCAAGGAAACAAGGAAAACATGCGTTTTTCGCAGAAGTAAGAAATAAAAAAAATTCACAGAGAATAAAAAACAACAAAACACCTCAACATACGAGTAAATAATGATAAAACGCAAGAAAATAAAAACAAAAAAACATCAGAACATCACCAAACAACAAGTTAGTAAGAGATAACAAAATATTAACGAGTTATGTAAGGCTATTTACATGGTTAATATTAATACTGTAGAGTTGTTAAAAATATTGTTTCGTATAACATCAATTGATTGAAACAAAAGGTTTATTAATGAAACTATTTCGATTTTGCTCTAAATTAATGATCAGAACAGAAAATATATTAGGTCGCATAACAACAACATGTAACCGTATACGATGACCCGTATCAACACAACTTCTAAACGAGCTTCACCAAGAGATGAATGCTCTACATACTTAAATGAACCTAGAGTAGACGAAGAGAGAATACTTATTAGTAATGCCAATTAACAGATGCTATGTATAGGTTCCTACTTTGTTTTCACAGTTATCTGGTAAATTTTATTTTTTCGTGAAAAGATTTGTACTGCTAACAATCAGCTAATGCCATAGAATCATTATGAAATAAGCGACAGGCAATGCCCTAGGAAGCGATAGTTGTCATTTGACCATTTATTGGCAAACCTAGTTAGCTGATTGTCACGCGAGGTAGGTTTTTGGAATAATATGTACTAATTATCATGGACAGTCGGGATGAATGTTGTGTCATTATTGTCGAATAGAACATAAGATAGAAAGATGAGATGCACGTACTCATACATCTCGGGCAAAATCATAGGTCTATAGTCATTTTCCTCCATCACACCTCCGGAAGGAGGTGTCGCAACAGACATTCCCTTATTACTCACATCTTCCGGGGACGATCCATCTAAACCAATAGCTATACTAACCAATAATGGTTTAGCTGGTTTCAACCTGGTCTAAGGAAAAGTCATTCTGTCATATTCACGTAGTGTCTACAAAGCCACCTGGCCGCATTGAAATGATAAAAAAAGTTAGAAAGAAGGCGCAACAAGAGCCACGCGAACATGTGAGTGGAATTAGCACAGACACTAACCTAAACAGACATTGGTATCTGTGCATCTCTTCCACTGAACTTTCTCTGCGCACAACCCAGTTGAATTTTTCCGACGACGGATCAACCCACCTAAACAAAAAACCGTGGAAATTTTTTGAAACAAAAAAATGAATACAACATGTTTTACCTCCAATATTAGAACGGAAATGAATTAGAAACTAAATGAGGAAGTTTGGAATACTGTGTGAACGCCCAACCTGCATTGTCGAAAAAGCCTTCCGGGATGCCGAGGAGCACGTTCAGTCTCATTCCAAACCATACTACTCAGAGTCGGTTCGGCCGAGTTTCTGAATATGAAAAATGATATAAACGGTAAAGCTCAGTCACACTTAAAAACCCGAGGTCGAGAACTTATAAAGAAGTATTTACTGTCGTTATAATAAGGCTGTTGCTCATCTCATCTTATAAACATTACATTTCGAGCGCAGCCAATCTGTCTCGGAGTTCTTCATTCTTCGCTGGTTCAGAGCAAGTTTCTTCCAGTTTCATTGAACTCCTTTCACAATCCTCATTGTCCTCTCCACCATGGTAAACAAGGATTGTATCCACCCATGACTTCAGCTTCTTGTAGTCAGGCTTCAAATACGAATATAATGTAGAATCTGTATTCACTCATATACATTTTAGCTTGCATTGAAAATTTGAACAAATGAACATGTAAACAAAACAACTGCAGCAGAAAATTGTAAAGTGAAAACTCACATCTTCAGTAAATGTCATCTGCTTCGCGTATTCAATCAACTGAGCAACTGGAGGGCACACAGTTCTCCAGTCAACATTCTCCTTGATATTGCGGATTCGATTGTAACTCTGCTGCTTTGTGCGGAAGCGTGCCTTGTTCTTGGATTCCTGCAAAACAACTGTTTACCATACATCATTCCTGCCCATAAATTTCAGATAAATGTTGAGAAGCAGTAAAGCAGACCAAAAAAACTTTCACAATAAACGAAGTTTTTCAATAAAATACAGAAAAATACTCAATGCTCTAGGTGATGGTGACATCTGTTTAAAGCAAATTAGCGGTCGGTCTCAACAAAAAATACAAAAAGAGGAGGAGTAAACAACCGTGCGTTGACCACCGTTTTCAAACCGTACTTTTACTAGCGAAATTCAATTTTTTTTGTCAAAATTTCGTCATTTGGATGCTGCGGAGTGTGTGATCATTTGGAAAGGCCATCCCTCGATTTTTCCAGGGCTGTGCTAGTATTAAAATCGGCAAATCGCTGAAAGCGAATTTTCCCATACAAAATCGCAAAAAATGGTTGTTTGGGAACATTTTTGTGCAAGGTGCACTTATTTGTTTGTGTTTTTATGTTAATTTTCGTTTATAACTTTTTTCAAACTATTTTTGGTGAAAAAACCCCAAACCGGGTGGTATTTCGCTTTAAAGCTGGCACTGCTTACCTTCCAAGGTAGCTCTCCACAGCACAGTTCCGCCAGAATGTATCCAATGCTTTCAATGTCATCTCGTCTACTCAACTCTATTCCGAGATGTGAATTGAGACTTGCATACTTGGCGGTACCCACGAGGTTCTTTCCCTTGCGATGGGGAATATGCACCAGACGGGTATCTTCGCGATATCTGAATGCAAAATTGATAATCAATTTCAGTCAACGGCTGCCCACACATAATTTCTATCTACGTGTGCTGGCTTCTCACCTATATCTTCTCGCGAGTCCAAAATCTATTAAATACAGAGTTGCCTCATCAGCTCCTATTCCAATAAGAAAGTTTTCGGGCTTCAGATCTCTGTGCACAAATCCTCGTTCATGGAGCCATTGAACTCTGTCAAGAAGCTGATGTCCAAGATTGACAATTGTCTGAAGGATACATTATAAGAATTCAAATGACGCACAAAAGTTAAAGTGGTTGTTTAACTCTACATTTGAACAAATAACATATTTTGCCATACCTCTCTGCTGAAAGTCCGATCACAGTAAGTGAAAAGGTTTTCGAGAGTCGGACCAAGGAGAGACATCACAAGAAGACGCTGGTTATCCTCTTCTCCGAAATAGTACACTGAAACAATAAGAACTGTATGCAAAGAATATTATGAAAGTTGAGTAGAATTTTTTGAAAATCAATCGATGCAAACCCTTGTGACTTATTACTAGTGAGTATCAGTTTCAGTATTCGTTTTATATTGGACAGCATGATGGGAACTGAAGCTGAGATAAGCACCAACCTCTAGGCACTCCTGGAATAGGCGCTTTTCCTTTTTTCTTTCTTTTTGGTCCACCACTCAGTACCTTATACACTTCGTATTCGTATCTGAGATGGCCTTCCTCAATTGACACTGAAAAGGCACAAAATAAACGTATACATATATAATAACAGAACTCTTTCAGAACACACATAAGACGATTGAATACCTCTTCTTTCATTCTCCTTTGGCGTTTCGAACTTAACGGCAACCATTGTTGCTGGTTGCATTGTATCCACAGCTGCATAGATTGTGCCATAAGAACCGAATCCAATTTTCGCTTGCACTTTGTACCTAAAGACAGCATGTTGAGAGCACGAAAGCATAAGAGGCAAGAAGTAACCTTTTAAAAAGAAACATTCACCTGTTATTGATCAACATTCCAGTTTTTGTGCGTAATGCCATCGCCCTATCCATGTCAATCACAGCATTATTCCACGAGTCAAAATTATTAGAAGATGGAGTCGGATGCTAAAAAAAACAAGCATAGTATAAACTAAACATATGCTCGAAAAACGAATGAAATATTTAATTACCGCAATTAGTCCATTTTGTGTTCGACTCGGGTCCTCTCCTAGATTGACAAGCGCTGGTTTCTGCAAAGAAAATGATTAGAATTGAGTAAAAAGCAGTTTATTTCTTTTCTCATAAACCCCATTGTCAGCAGGAGATATACAAAGGAGCATGCAGAAAATCAGGTATTATAAAACAAAGTTCAAAAAACTATTGCAGTACTGTTTTTTACAGTCAAAATACAAAATTTGTTTTGCATTTGATTGCCATTAATTTAGTTGATGATAACTCGTAAATATTAAAAAATATCAAGCTTACATCATATCCATTTGGTATTCCTCCAAATATTGGTGCTTGACCGGGATGGATCCCATGCATACAGCCACCATTGTTATAAGACATCGCTGGATTTACCTAGATCATAAATATACACTGATTGCGAAAGAAACAAAACAAGTCTAAAACCAAGAAATTAAAACAGTTCATGGAAAGGTCATACACAAGAGGAAATAATACTAAAAACATACTTGAAGGCCATTTTGGGCATTGACAAACTTCAGGACCTGCAATTTAAAAAGCACGTAACTCTTAATTCGAATTGACCACTTATTTAAGTACTCACTTGAGATGATGTTCAGGATTACACAAATATTTTAATGCTATTGCAATAAAAAAGACTAAAAAAACTTTAATTTGTAAGAATCCGCGCTTACCAAGTTTTCCTGTGAAATGCCTGGAGGAATAACTGCTTGCACTTGATTCTAGAATAAAGAAGGTTGATACATATAAACAAACAAAAAACACAGTTATGGGGGGACAAGCGAAAAAACGTCCGTACCTGATATTGCAATTGTGGAACCATTTGGTATTGGTTAAGAGTAGCGTGGAACTGGAAGGAAACTGTTGTAACTAAGGTATATACAATACTTGTTCTTAATTATTGGTAACAAATACAGTTGTCAGTCTTGAAGAACAAATATACTAGCATAGCAATAAAAAATGTCAATAAAATAATACCGGATGTGGTGCATATGGAGCATTGTATCCATTCGTTACAGGCTGACAAACTGGGGACGAAAGATACTGAGCAGGCTGAAGGAACATACAGTTTGCATATGAAAAGCATCTGGAGTCGCGTGACGGTAAAGTTTAAACTACACACCTGTGGAGAAATGCCGTATGGCAGCACATTTCCGCCAGGGTTACTGCCATCCAGTGTTGCTTGAGGCGCAATCTGGAATGGAAAAAGCAAAAATTACTCTACCAAAACTGATGTCATATGCCTGGATGTTTATGCTGTAAAATAATAGCCAATGTTGTTCCCCAACAAAAGAATATAGGAAGTAATAAATTGTTCGGAAATCAACAATTCCCACCGTGTATGCTGGTGGTGGTGAATAAAATCCATTTAACATAGGATATGGTTGGGGCGGTTGAGATTGTAGCTGGGGAGCAAGTGCTATCTGGCAGAGCAATAACATATTACACAAGATTATTATTAAAAACAATTGCTATCTTTAAATGTATTGCAAATAGACATGATAATGAAAGGACAATGTACCATTTTTTGGTGTGGACCAATAAGCTGCATATTATTGGTAAATGGAGCCGGTATGCACTGCTGCTGCTAAACGTTTTGATGATTACACTGAGAAATTTGAAATTCAGAAGTAATATTGCCACTGGTCTCCGACAACAATATCCATATGTCGCCATTCCATGAGATATATGCTGTATACTCATTTAACCATGGAGCACGCTCTAATAGTAATCTAATGTTTCTACTAGATTGATAACCTGTTGCATTGGTGGTCCATGGTGTGGCATCCACTGAACAGGACCTTGCAGTACCCTTGCATACTGCATAGGTTGAGGCAGCATTAGCGAAACATCAGAACTAGATACAAAAACATAATAAGAACGTTTATTAACTCAACTTGCCTAAGGCTACGAAGAGTTTAAATGTGTGCTTGCAACAATATTACTCCATTTCCCATTAGCAAAGATAGTTCACATCTTATTTTTTGTCAATCTAATTTGTCTCACGTAATCATGTGTGAGTATGTCAATATACAGTTTCGCTCTGAATTTTATTATGCATATTGCGTGTTTCTTTTTTATTGCTCTTTTCGCCTTTTTTTGCATAGACTTTCAAATACAGTATAATATTATCATAATATATAACACTAACTTATTCATGGATATTGTGCTGCCGGAAATCGATGCCACAGGAGTCAACTGACTATTTTTTTTCGGTTAGTTCCAGAGTACTATAGCGTCGTCATTCTTAATTGACAAAACTGTGAAAATATGGGACAGGTCGAGAGATACACGAATACATCGAGATGGGACTGCTAATGATACAAAAACATGGGCAGAGATATAATAAAAAATAGAAATATGTCATATTTTATGAGAATCCGTATATCTTGAAGAAAGGAGCGAGTTCTTGACATGAAAACCAGAAATTACTTAGTTTTGGAATATAAATAGTATTCTATTTCTATTAACATTTGGGAAAGTCAGATTGATGGGAGGGACGCTGGGCTAGGCTCATTGCCAATCGGTTTGGAGCGCCCACCACAGACTACGGTAGAAAATGTGCCAAAAAGAAGGCACTCTAGTCCCAGGCACGCTGCTGAAACACGATTCAGTCGACAAAAGAGGAAGTTACTGCTTCCAATTAGACGATGATTTGTCGATATCATTTAGCTTTCCTAGGGAACGATCTACGAACTCAGTAAGGGACACCTATTAATTTTAACTTTCTGGTTCCAATCACTTGCTTCGGAAAGTTAAGAACGTTAGCTAGTGTAGGCACCGTGAGAAAGCTTTATTCAAAATCAATAACGAGAAACGCCCAATCGCTACACATTAAGTGAATCATTTTGAAATAATAGGATAAAAAACGTAATAAATAAATCTTGACTACCAAAAAAAACGAACGAAATAATAAACGGACGAATGAATTGGTGAGGTCCCGTTGTACAAATGCACGTTGAGAACGAAGAAATAAAGCTACTATATATTAGCTATGACTCGGATTTTCATGCGGATGCAATTCTTATTATTCGTAGTTTTCTATAAAAATACGAAATAATATTACTAATGAGAACCACTTCTATAGCATGAGAATTCGTGACATTAAAGGCACAATAGGTTTGCCAACCGCCGCAGTCGAATAACTTGCAACCTAAGTATTAGCTAACATTATTCAATCGAGGCCAATAAATTAGTTATGATATAATAACGAAGATAAATTAAAGCATTTATGTTCCTAAGATTGACAGGCCATCAAAAGCCAGATGAACAATGAAATATCTCGTGGGCAGACAACAGGGAAGCTAATTTTCAGCTTATAATTAAAATAGTCACGTTCTCATTTATAGTTTTACAACTAATAGTACGAAAACATGACAGGAAGGAAAGCACGTGATAAAGGTATTAGTAAAACCGCTACTGGCTCCAATTTGACTAATTCATAATTTTTGTTTGTGGTTAATACCTTCAAACAGTCACGACAAAAAAAATGAAAACCCTGCTAAGGGACAGAGACTAAAACTAATATAAAATGATACATTTTACACTTCGGAACCGATAACTTAACGATTCAATTATGTTCTGAAAATAGGTGATGAATTTTGCTTCACCTCATGAAGTAGGTGATAGCATATTACGATTCTTATGTAAATATTTAGGGAAATAGGAAAATAATACGACAATTGTGTTTTGAGTCAACATAATTTTCCTTGACAATGCCAGCTTGAATTACGGGATCTACTATGTAAACGTCATTATGAGATACCCCATTTGTGGCTGAAAGACCATTTGGCAGTGCTAGTATGAAAGCCCTGGACATTAACTCCAAATTACATCGGTAAATCAAACGGAATCCGCTGATATAGGAAAAGCATAATCCTAAAAACTACAGTATACATATTAGCATTTGTACATATATGGTGGAAAGACGACGGACAATAATAATAATGAAAGACTCTAGGGAATAAAAAGAAACCAAAGGCAATTGAAAGTGCGAGGTACAATGTTACAGGGTCACGAATCAGTTGGAGTGATATTGATAGATTCGAGCATTACTGCATCTTCAGCAGCGCATCAGTAAGTTGTGAGTTAAAGGGAGCAGCAACTGCTGAGGCTTCCACGGGCATTGCGGGAGGTTGGGAAGCAAACTTGAGGAGGAAGTCCATGTTGGAGAATGGTGCGCTCTGGTGAAGTTGATATGTGGTTTGAACCTGAAAAAGAAGAATGTAGGGGGCACGTTTTTTTGCCAGGACCTGGCAAAGTCTTGCTATGCATACTTAATTGTTATATCGGTGGGAGCTATATGTTAATAATATGTTCATACCTTAATAAGAGCATCGATAAGAGGTGACTGCATTACTGGAGCATACTGCGTTCTGGGTCTTTTCAGTTCAGGGCCCACATTTGATTGTGGGAATCCCCTATGCGGTATGGGCATGGCTGGCTCTTCCGCTCTACGTTTTCTTTCTTCATGTTGTACGAGATCTGCAACGAGAAGCACGTTACTGTATGCGTGTTAGCAGGAATAATTGAAAGAGCACTGCATTATTTATGATTCTGATAACTTTTTATGTGACCAGGCATCGGAAGCATGCGATGGTTAGTATACCTGTTATGGATATGTCGGAGAGGTCCATACTTGGTCTTCGTGCTCTCACTCTCGCGGCAACTATGTCGTGCATATCAAGAGCAGAACATAGGCGGGATAATGTGCCACAAACTGTAAATATTTACGAATAATTGTAGGGCATGATCGAAGACTATATATCTCTATGTGTGTATGATCATACCCTTTATTGAATAGCGTGTACCACAAAACAAGCCTGTTTTTCTTCAGTTTACCATGTTATTTTCTACGCTATGCAGTACTTGTGCATAAATTGTAAAACAAAGAAAAAAATGACCTCGAGGCGTAATGTTGTGAACGCGTGTTTCGTTTCTCACAGTATCCACCTAAACAGAAATGTGAATATTTTTCGTGACTGTGGTTATTCTATATTTTACAGGGAACTTATAGAATTCCTTTCAAATACCTCATGAACGATCCTGTCGACAAGTTCATCTAGAAGACCAATCTGTTGCATGTGAGACCAAAACTGAGTTGCATCTAAACTGCGGTTTTTTGTTTGTGAATAATCTCCAAATTACACAATTCCCCCGAAACCGTAACATAAAAGGCTGTTTCGGCAATGTCTCACCGGAATGCATCATTCTTCCAATGTGCTCAGATGAAGGACGAATCTTTAGCATTGAATCATCAACATCAACGAGTTCATCAGAAGCTGATGGAACGGAAAGATGAGATGAACGAAGCGGTATAAGAGCACACTGGTTGTTGTTGTTCACAGCCGTTGACATCTGTACAAGTTGTGAGAGCTGTCCTGGTGGTTCTTGATTGATAACGGCTGAAAACAGCGGTATTCATTTGTATAAAATCAATTCAGTGCTTCCTCCTGTAGTCAATAATATCAAGGAGAAACCAACTAAATGGGGAAGTGGGCGATGCGTGGTGTTGTAGTTGTGACCCGTGAATTGCCATGAAATGTTCAATATTCGATTTCACACTGCTTCTCCTAAAATACACCAAGGATAACCGTTTTAATGTTCATTTTTCCGGAAAAGTTTGAAAGTCTATGCTTTCCTCACATTTATCGATTTAATTGATCTCGGAAAGGAATGTTCAGTGAATCGTTTACCTGTGTTCCCGCTCTGAGCCATCTGTATTGATTCGTTCGCTTTTTGGTGTGATATAGTTTCTGCTCTGGCATTTAGCCGAACAGTAATGCATGTGGTTGAAGAAATCAAACTTGCGAAGTTCCATGAGCGTTCTGAAAATGAGAGATTTGACTTCAGTTAGATTTTTGAATAAATGACTTGACTTCGTTCTTTGTATTGATTGTGATAAACCATTATTATAAAGAAACAAGCCAAGAAGATATAAGAAACACGGTTTGTGTAAATATCTGACCTGAGGTTGCTCTTCCCAATACGAATACTTCCCTTCCAGTCTTTCTGTTTGTCCTTGTTAGCTCGAACCGTGAACTCCTTTGGAGATATCATATCTCCATTCAGTTCAATACACTGTTGATGAATTCCAGGGCAAACGAACAACTCGACGTGCATCTTTGCTCTCAGCGGACCACATTTCACCTAAATAGATATATAATATGTGCATCAATTTGAGAAGTAGTAGACACATTATGCACCGTTGCACCTAGCTATTAAATACGTAAAATATAGATTATTCGCAGAGTTGTTTTACGCCTGCTTTCCAGTTTTTCTTATTCTTTATGATTGAAACTTCACATGGTCACATTCAATTTGTTTTAATGACTAAAAGTTGCACACAAGAGATTGTTGCTATGACCACTGGGCACCCCATGAGAATTGAATCTCATGGAATACCACGATTAATGTTTATAGACGCTCAATATTTTCAGAAGGGCGCGATAACTTTTTTTCCATTTTGACATGTTGTGGAGGACTTTGTAGATTCCAATGTTTTTCAGGTAGACATCTACTCACAATTGGTCTTCGCGCAACTCAACAGTTTCACACTTTTCGAACTATTTTGACAAGATTGTTTGTAACACCCTGGATTCAAGGGGTGTTGCGATTGCGTAACGGGTTGGGGCTTGCTGAATTTGCATATCGTGACTAAGACTCCGAAGCGTTCGCACGCGATGCTCAAAATAGAAATGCAAACAGAGGGGGGGGCAACGATGAGGGAGCGTCCGCGGACAGCACGTAATGGGGAATGGACGGCGCGGATTCAGACAATGTGTTACGATGTAGTTTAACATGATGGTGAACACGCAAGGTCACGATCTTCAGACATGGACACTATTTGTTGCACGAAAGATAGCGATGGAAAAGCAGAGGGGATAGGATAGAGAGTAAAATGTAGAATGCAGTGGAACATTTAAGGGTTTTAACACAAGCTAAGTAACCATTCAGCGCACAAGGTTTCGCTTTAAAAGAATAGGGTAATAACGATGAAAAACGGTGGAGTTTCATTTGCGACTGAATGCTTGCAAAGAAAACATAATACAGCGCCCTCTCATGAAGATTCATCACCATAGCACCAATAGGTCATTTTGTATATATTTAACAGTTATATGCAGAGAATTACTCATTCAAGTAGAGACTGAAGATTTGTCACTACATAAGTCCAAAGTCAAAAAGGGTAAAATGGGGTGTACGTTGGGAATCATTTAGGTAAACCTCATGTTGTACCTTACAACCACTTACCCTGCACACCTTTCTAGTCCTGATATTCGTGCAAACAACGAGATGGTGCGCACAAGGGCTGCTGAATTGGAATACAAAAGCGCTTAGTACACGCCTTCAGGCTTTCGCAAACTTGATCGAATCGTCTATCACGGAGAGTATGAAAAAGAGGATTCAATATGAGATATTTCCGAGATTTTTGTCAGGCAGACATTCAAGCAACATATGATAATTTAAGAGAAAAAGACAGGTAAAGGAGAAAAAAACGGTGATGAGTAAAAATCAAAACGTGACCAAAGACACGAATACAGTACCTCTATGGCTTTTCCCTCTTCTATCTTTTCGGTGACATCAGTTTCTTCTTCGTCTGTAATTGCAGGAGATTCGTCATGGGACGAACCCTGTGTTGCGTCGTCCCCGTCTCCCAGTAGAGACATCTGAAGGAAGAAACAAATGGAAATAAATAGAATCGCTGGTTTCGAAGGCAAATGATCGAAGTACATGACAATGGCAGTATCACCAGGATAAAATGTGAGCAAAGGGTTAAAATGTTAAAAGGTGTCAATGCGCTAATGACCATCCATGACCATAAATATCACGATCGTGGGTTGGTCAGTTGCTAGTTCGACAGTGATACTGAGGTTCAACAGTTCATAAATTATTATACGAGGGTACGGTTTGCTCCTGAACGTTTGAGAAACGAGAGGAGGGTCAAAACAAGGCTGTTGATTGTGAGATCGTTCTGTCCCATAAAAAAGTTCCCTTTACACTAACTGATTGGTACGCCAAGAATAAGTCCTTCACCGGAAAAAACTTTGGTCACCACAAATGAAATCGTAATCAACAAACAACAACTGTGTGAGCTTCCACGGTAAATAGTCTTCCTTTTGCAGGTCAAATCTAAATTCCAAGTAATTTCGCTTGATGAAAAATGGTGAATATAGACGTAAAGAAGACAAAATCTGGATGTGGAACTTTTATGCTAAATATACACAAAAACATTAAACATAATATTCACACTTTTTGTGTTGTTAAATGACTTAGTATACATACAAATCAATTGCAAACAGTGCAGTGGTCAAGGAGAACGTGAGTGGTCACTCTAGCTGACAGCACGTTGTAACACCCGGCAAATGACGTAATGTTGCCTGTTCCTCACCCCGTTCACAAACTTTTTTTATATCTTCGAAAGGCAAAAAACGTACTAAGGGACATCAAACATTACTGAAATGGTTTATATGTATCGCAAAACGTGGTGAATAGATTGCATGCAGTTCCTCTAGTTAGCATAAAAGAATAAATGCTCGTTGGGTGGATGGATGCTGTCAGCAATGGAAGGAATATGCTGAGATCACGCGATGAGGTCTCAGTTCTGGACAGCGATTCATTCATGAAATGACCAGAACAAGAACAGCCGCCCCACACGCGAAACACCCAATTTGCATAGGAAAACAGCTGATTGGGTCAGAAAAGGATGTTGATTTTTGAAGAACACGAACATGTTGCAACAAAGAATTACATGACCGTTAAATGGTACACAGTGTTACTTCCAAAGACAACGCTATATTATGTAACGATTAGATATGGGAATGGGCCTCTAGCCCTCCGCACAATGAGTCCGTGTATCGTACAGTCCGCTCCGTAAAGAGTTCAGGCGTGCAGAACACAATGGGGGTATCGTTGTCCTGAACGTTCCCGGAGAGAAGGGAGCCACGTCTGTCTCCGCGGGTTGATGTCCCCCCACAAAAAGCACAGTGCGTTGCAATTGCCTGGGGGAGGGGAGCTTGAGGCGGTCTGTGTGTCCTAGATTCCCGCGCTCTTTCACAAGTCTCTGCCCGACAACACGTACATTGTCTATGTTTGCACGTGTTGGTTCTGTACACATAGATGTGGTGCCTATTTTTAGAGCATTGCCCTTAACCATAGCGCTGTCTCACTCTCTCGCTCCTCCACAGGCTTGAAACCACTCAAAATGATCGCGCAAATGGTCACGAAATTCGCATACGCGTGCGCGTTCTGTATGCTAATTTAAATACAACACGCCTTGCGTTACATACACAGATGTACGCAATAGTTCTGATCTTGAAGAAAATGTTCGATGCAGGCATAAACTATCGTGTTGATGTATCTTAACTTTATTGGGAATTAAATAGTGCGAAGAAAGAAAAACAAGCTTCAATTGTGGAGTAGAATTCGACAAAATTCATCACTGCCGAAATCGAACACTTTAAATACTGGACAAAGGCAACATTAAGATGCTGCTTTAATCCTACAGTAATCAGCAAAAGGAATAAACGCGCTCTTTTGGCCAGAGACCACACAAACGACAAACAAAGAATAACTATTGTAAGCTTTGGAGCAACATCAAAGTCAGATAACTAACAAGATAAACAAATGACCCGTATGATAATGAGCTACAAGAATGTAAATAAAATGAGCAATAATAACAAATCGCCGAATAAATCTACTATTTTAGTTAAGTAATTGTGAATACTATACACGAAAAGTGGAGCGGGGAAGATCATAGAGATTATCAAACTCCGTTTTCTGAAAAAGTTCGAGAACATCAGGAGTGATCATTTCCACTGCATCTTTATTTGAAGGGAAGAACTGGTGAATAGATAGTCCAGGGAGAGATACTGAGGACCTGGTTAATGTGGCCATGATGTCATCTGAACAATACATTATTTCACAAAACACGAATGGAAATCATTGAGTGGTGGAACATGCTTAATAATAATATGGTTTATTGGAAGACAATAAATAAATAAACAAAGAAAGTGCATGCAGTGAGAAAGAAAGAGCATATGGAATTATGAATACCAAACTCTGAGCAACAAAGATTAGAAAACGTACACCTTGCGTTCGTCATCAGAAGTGTCGAGTTCAGCTGAGTAATTTGCTTGTTCAACTAAAGCATGTTATAGTCTTACTGGCAATTGATTGAACGAATTTCTTCTAAAGTAAGAGATTGCATTAGGATTAGATTTGATTGACAATCTTACTTCCTTTATTGCTGTTTCTCCTTGGCAATCTATACAATTCCACATTGAACAATCGATTATCAAGTAATTATGCGCCTTTTCCGATGAACCTGGAAACATATTTAGATAAGGCTTTAATTGGCAAAAGAAAGTACATGTATCGGAGGCATTGCTTATGGGTGCGTTTGTTTTGTCTAAAAAATTAACTATAAAGACAAGCATGCGCAGGGCGGTAAATTGGGAGTCCCAGCATATTCCGCTACAGTAATAATGGTTTATTCTTTAGCACTCAATACGAAGAGCAAAGGGAACCCTAAGATACCACGCTTCACAACGCGAGAAGCTGCCCAGTGCAGCTGTAGTGCTCAAGATAGGTTTGGGTAGGAGGAAGACGTACATATGGAGACCTTTGCTTAACATTTTTGTACTTTTTCAAATAATGTCTTGCCTGAAAACTCCTCCACTTTCCTTAGCACGGCCTTCTTGAATCTCTCGACATTCACAAACATCAAAGTTGTTTGTAGTTTAAGTATTGGGGTGCGCAGGGGCTTTGAGGTGGCATACTGGGAGATCTCCCCAAAGTCACCGGACGGAAGAAGACCGATTTCGTCGACTTTTGACCTGAGAATAACACTTTAGTTGGATATTAACGTCAACTTTTTTTTAACTTGTTAGCAATAACCGCAAAGGAAAGAAATCACTGAAAACGAGAACGATTCAGGTTTCACCATTGGTTTCTGAGGACGGTCGCCAGCAATTGAACAGCTACCCCGATCAGGAGCCCCATGATCAGATCATAAAATAAAACGGCGAGGGCAGTTAAGATCCACACAATCTAAAAAACGTGTAAAACACAAGAAAACGTGCTATGTTGTATAAAAATGCATTCGTTTATCATTCGTTCAAATGAAAATCAACTCATCCGATGGGCGAAATTATCTAGAAACTTAAATAATTTTTTTACAAGCATGATTGTCATAGCTGACAATATATGCTTACCAGATCGTACATCGAAGTCCTTGCAATAGCGGGCAGATCCGTAATCTTTGAGAAAATTGACGAGAGTGCCACCAACACAATACTTGATAAAATACACTAAACGTATGAATGTATTCAATTAGAATATTTTATAAGATAGGCAAGAAATACGGAGAACGCAATTATTTACCATTGGAAGTCCCTCTAGAAATGGACCAAGCCAAAGAACGAAAACACCCACAAGACAAGCTGAGACGAGGCCAGAAAACTGAAAATAAATATTCAGTATGTACATAGCATATTGGCCTCAATTAAAGCGAAATGCTAGCCTCTTTGAAAAATTTGCATATGATAAGCAAATCCTATGTATCCTATGCTAATTTTGTACGATTTCCGTGGACGATCGTTCAAAATTAGCATAGGATACATAGGATTTGCTTATCATATGCAAATTTTCCAAGGGGGCTAGCATTTGGCTTTAACGTGAACTGAAATGAGGGACTATACCTGAGATTTGGCACCCGAAGATTCATTGACTAATGTCCGTGACAATGAACAAGAAGTTGGAAAAACACAGAAGAAGGACGAAAACAGACCAGCGGCGCCGAGTGCGCACAGCTCCTGAATGAAATATTACGAAATAAGATTATTAGAATGGCGAACAAGTGTCTCCATAGTCGGGTACACGAGTATATGTTGAAAACTTTTTATTCTTATGTTTTCTTAAATATTAGTATAACTTTAGCTTACAAGTCCGCAGTAGCTTTTTTCAGGAAATAATGTTTTGTCATAGCTAAGAATTTATTTTCCACAATCAAAATTTTTCAGATCCTTGAACTATAAATGGTTGGTTAAACATGCCTGATTAGGATCGATGGCGTAATCATGTTTTCTTCCAAAGAGTTTTCCCATACTGACAGTTATCACAAAAGCAACAATTGCAATCGAAAAGGCAGGTTGAATTAGGTGTGGAATTAGTTGAAATACGGGGAGCCGTGGGGGAGAGATGCTGTAAAAAGTAGTGTCATTTTACCGCTCCTTCTTTGTGAATTGACAACAAAATTGCTAGTGAATTAAACGTGCCCTGCAGGGATGTCTTGGATGATCTTCACATTCCATTTATGGTGTAATCCCAGCAGACGAGATATCAGAATTCCAATGAGAAGCTGGAAATAAAAATTGAAGTCACCGTGAAAATATTGAATAGTCCACAGATAGAGTGTTTACAAAACTAAAAGCTAAAATATACATGAAAGACTTCAGTGGCTGATATCGAAAAATTAAGTCCAATGGAAATCTATTGAAGTCCTAAGGCATAAACACGCAAAATTAAGGGAGAAAGCAAAACTACATATAATATAATATAATATACATACTACTAACCAATACAAGTTCGACTGGAAAAGGGATCTTCTTGAACCTCCAAATCTTCTTAATGAATAGTTTTGTCAGCACCAGGTATACTATGGCACATGTGGAAATGAGTAGCACTGCACCATTTGACTTGTGAATTCCGTTTGCTATATCGTGAATATTCTGAAAACTACACGAACAGTGTGATTGAGTATTCTCGCAAGCCTTCCATTTCGTTCGGAATTTGAGACTCAATGTTATAGGCTGAATTTTCACTTCCTTGGTAGAAACACGCTGAATTTCACTGAGGTCAGAAATATCCAAAAATCATCCTACACCGTGCCCGTAGTTATTTTTCCAAACGTACGTATACAAGGACTAGCGCCGCGTCCTTTCTCTTCTCAACAGTGATTCCAAGAATTGTTGGTATTTGGGAAATGGCTGCATGAACTCCCGCTCCAAAAGTGAATGCTGATATGACCGCATCCGATAGAAGGGCAGTGAGAAAATCGAGGCGACAGAACATCATGAATAACTGGAATGAAATGTTATCACCACTGATTGATTTAGAATAGGTTATTCGCAATTCTGTGAAACAAACATTACTTGAATGCATCCAACGAGGAAGGCAAGTGTGTTGACCACATCTACAGGAGTCAAGTCGTTGATCCCATCAAACGAAGTTGCTGTGCTTCCATTCTTGAGATCCGGCAATATTTGGTATCGAGCCACACCGGTCATAAGGCTAGTGATTGAGAAGACACCTAACAATAAGCTAAACACATTGCTTTCATTCACAAGCCACCCAATTCGCCCTCATAGCTCAATAAACCGATGAGCATACTCTCATGCTCCTCTACAGTCTACCTGAATTTGCGCTCATTTCACGTGAACTCATGATATGTACTTTCGAATCTATGCCGCCTTATCTCGTATGTTCGGAAACCTCATTGGATTGCATAAGCCGGAAACAAGGAGCGTATTTTCGCGCCAAATAATGTTGTTAAGCTGTTCTGGTAAACCTTTATACCCCTTGAACCCATTAATAATTTACTTTGTTGTGGTTAACAAATCCTAATAACTTAACCAACCTATTGACGAATGAAAGGAGGTCCCCAAGAAGAAGTAGATCAACGGCGGAAAAAATGCAGCATACAACCCGTTTACCGGTGGAAGAGATGCTAATGTCGAATAGGCCATTCCTAAAGAACAGACCAGTCAGGAAAACTCCTACAACGCATGAATTAATCCACAACACATGCAAAGACTCGCCTTGTGGTATATTATATATGGCTAGTGTCAGCCCAGCGATCAGGTCACTAATTGCACTGTTCCGAACGTTATATTTTGGCAACCACTGTAGAATGGGCAACCTTTTTTGTGCTGTCTTGTAAAGGCCTGAAATTGTTGCACTTGCATAAAATTGTTGCATTTCAAACGTTGGCCAATTTTGTTTCGTTATATGGATGTTACTCAATTTGTTAGTCACCTTTAGTTGAGCAAAATCCTCTCAGTTCCTTCTGAAGACATTTTCCAACGGAAGATATTGTTGTTTCATTCAATTCTTGCTTATAGCCATTGAATGAGTTGAATTCTTTCTTAAGTTGACAATGTCAATTAATTAACAGATATATCCTTGCTGCAAATCACTACAACTTTTGTTGCCATTTCGAGGTAAATAGATATTCATAATGGGTTTTGCGTTCAACAAAATATGATTACCTGATCCATAAGAAGTTAGAGCAATATATGAATGTCTACTATTCAGATGTTGAGCAGACTGATGTGCACTAATAACAACCTGTCATTAAATAGAACATTTACATGAAAGGTGAACCTCTATAACTAAAATACAACTTTGCTAGACGAAAATGGTGCTACCTAAGATAGAGTCAGTTAAATCACGAACACCAATTTAGTTAAAACGGGAGCACAACTTCAATGCGCCTCATGTTCTACATGGCGACAGTCACCTATCTAGTCAACTTTACGCAGGTTTTCTGGGTTTACATGCATGGTAGATCTACTAGACACCTTTTTGTGCAACGGAAAGGAAATGCATTGCAGCGTAGAATATCTTAGACAAGAAACCAAGATCACGTATTTGGTCAAAACAAAATCATTCATTAAGGTTCGGAGTGCACCAGACCCCGCCTCCAATAAAATACGGTATGTTTGGTGATAAAGAAAACAGGCATTGTGACCATAGTTCACAGAAGTCATTAAATGAACAGAAACCGCGTCACGACACATATGTGTATTGTTTGTAACAAAAAGCAACAGTGTGAGGGTGTGACATATCCAACAATCGATCACTTTCCAAACCGGACCTTTTATGTATTATGAGTGAGCTTGATACCCTTCAAATCTCCTCGCATTGGAAACAAATGCACTCTCCCACTCAGCGCAAACTGTTCTAAGAAACGAAGAGGCTAGATCAAAAAGTTTCGAATGAGGTGCAAAAAACACTTCATTAAAACACTGTTTTGATTTATATGAGAAAACAAATGAAAACTTTCACAAAGGTGAGTGCGAATGAACCTAAGACCCGTAGCTTATCATTAGAACTTATTGCAAGAGAATACTCATGACCTAATAGAAGATTGGTACTAACATGCACACAGTGTTTTTATGACAATTTTATTAATAAAAAACTCTGAGGCAAACAATTAACAACCGGCAAGAACAAAAGTGGCAAAAGTAAGGCAACGCAAGAAATATAACGATTACTCGTAATTTGTATTTCGTCCATAAAATATAAGAGGATATGACTAGAAAGTTGAATAGAATCTGGTTTCATCCTATCTCTAGGTTTTTCCGCCGAGAGACAACAACGAAAAAAATGTACAACAATAAAATCTAGAAAAATACTATATGCGAAAGATGAATCAATCTTTTCATAACAAGGAAATTTTCTAAACAACACAACGATTTTTTTTTCTTAACGCAATATGCAGAGGTAAGGAATACGATATGAGGAAATGCAAAATTAACCCGCGATACAGCGTGCTAACTCAAGGTAGAAGGGAAATGCGAGAATAGCCGGACGATTTGGCCTTTTAACATTTAATGAAATGAGTGAAGTCGTTCGCTTAGACAAACTTCTTTCCAGTGAGCGTTTCGACCTAAATGAAGTTGCACTAAGTTGGCGTGTTATGGTATATCAATAACAGTGAAATTCACGCATTCTTTATCAAATACACTTACTTCTTTGTTCAGTTCGTCGAACTTCTCTTGCATAATATTCCTGCAGTGATCGGAAAGTGCATCAACGGTTTCGAATTTAGTTGAGTCAACAGGAGGCAGGATCTCGGCGAGAACCTTAAAGAGAAGCAGTCACTCCAAATTCGTCTTTTATTAAAGGGACAGGCCCACGAATAAACGTTTTCCTCAATTTATTTGTATAAAATGTCCGGAATTTCAGAAATATTGCTGTGAAAACTGCATTGCTTGAAGCATAGAACTCACAGAGTTATTCCCCAGCAAACAGTTCTTTTCTCAAACAGTTTTTTTTGCGCTTTTAAGGCATGCCTGTTTTTAATCGTAGGAATTATCTTTATTCGTTTGTCCATTATTCTGTAGAGAAAGGATACAAATGAATGGATATAAACCATAGAAACGAATATTGACTTTGTTGACTACGGTAAGTGGCCGAACTGTTTGCCAGGGAATAACCCTGCGAGTTCTAGGTTTCAAGCTATGCGGCTTTCACGGCAATATTTCTGAAATTCCGGACATTCTGTAAAAGAAATTGAGGAAAACTTTTTTCTCGTGGGCCTGTCCCTTTAAAAGATACCTAGAAAAAACCTTACCAATCCAATTTACTGAAAATTTAACCAACGGAAAGAAATCACTTCGGTTTGGATTTGTAGGAATACAGTGAGACAACGAAGTGGAGCTTCCAAGGCAACTGTTTATTTTAGCAGATCCCCTCCCCTCAAACGCGAGGTTTTATTATGCATTGTAATCACTGGTACAAGCCTAATCCACGCTGCGATTTAGTTACTTTATACGGTACTCGAACAAAGCCCAACCAAACTGATTTCTTTCACTGGGCTAATTTTCAGTAAATTGACATTGGTAAGGTATTTTTCTGGGTATCTTTTTATATTTATCAATAATTGAAGTAAAAAGACGAATTTGAAGTGATTGCGACCCTTTGATGACCACCAATACCATTTACTTCGCAGAATCAATTTAACGAAGCTTGATGTGAAAGTGTGTGAACTTTGCATAAATCTTCTTGGATAGGAGCACATTGCATAAGTTAGATATCCACTACAAAACATGCTTATGGCACTAGACAAACTTTTTCCACATCTATTACTCTAGGAATGAAAAACAAAAGTCCATCTGGAGTATATACCTCTCCACTGTTGTCAAATCTCCTATTCGTCCAGTCGTAGAACTGCTTGTGGGATGAAAACACACAACAAACCACAGGTACCTAAAGTATAAAGCAATATGTGTCTAGTTTAAATTACAAATTAATAGCAGACAGCGATTAGTTAGGCGCAACCACGCATAGCCCAATAAAAAAAACAGGTAACGAAGACATTTGGTACCTTTGTTTGATGTGCTAGAATGAATGCGCCTTTCTTGAAAGGAAGGAATGTTGGTTCCGGATTGCGTGTACCTTCGGGGAAGATCCACACCTTGCGCTGGAACATGGTATCATACACATGGATAATTCCTTTCTTGGATGTTGAATGAGAAGATTAATATGTTTCTACTTAGTAAACGACAGAAAACGACAAAATCTCGCAACAATGGGCCAATACTTGAGGTGATTTCTACCTTGTGTTCATTGATTGCCTGTTGTGTCTTATCGACTGTCTGGTATGCTTTGTCCTTGCTAAACCTGTCAATGTAAATGGAATGACAGAGGTAGGCACATAGATTGAATCCAGGAAGATATTTGAGCGAGCTCTTCAGCATAACAACACAATTCTTGGGCCAGCAGTATGACATCCCTTAAAGAAAAAATACAGTCGTACGCATATGTAATTCGTGTCAAATGTGTGTCGGCAAACGCAAAAATTATTAGCTTACCGAGTACATCAATTGAACTCTGGTGATTAGCAATCATAATAAACGATTCATCCGATTCCAGGTGCTTCTTATTTCGGATGGTGAATTTGATGCGAAGAAACGAGCACATAGATTGGAAGATGGTGAACATTCGACTGCAGTAAATACAGTTAACGATGGAACAAATTAGGAAAACAAATGCCTTAATAGAATGCAAGCTCACTAAGAAATTGTGTTGTGCTTTAAGCAATTCAAATCACTAGAACAAGGAACCAACGTAAAAACATGCAATTCACAAATATTCACATAGTAAAGGTATAACGGAAATTGGATAAAACTCACAAATGGTTGTCTGCTGATTTCCCAAAGGGAATACTGGCAAGTCCTCCCAAAGTACCACCAATGATTAGACACCAAAAGTAAAGCCACATTTTGACGTGATATCTGAATGAACATAACTATATTGTTAGATTATAATTCGTTTAGGGAGAAAGAACAAAATGGTTTACTAATAAACACTTACTTAAACCTGGAGTTCCACAATCCAACTATAACGACAATGTACGCTGCTAACAGATATGAAAGCCAGGAACAACAACATGTTGTCTCCATTGAAGAAGACATTTGTCTGCAATCACTGAGAGCCGATGAGTTGCGCGCCGCACCATTTCGGGAAACAAAATGCGCGCCGCAAAGGAATGGGAAACAAAATGCGCGCGGAACAGAAATGGCGCGCAAAGTGTTTCCCGAAAAGGTGCGGAAACGGTGCGGAAATGGTGCGGCGCGCAACTTGCGCCCCGCACCATTTCCGCACCTTTTCGGCAACGTTTTTGAAAGCGCTCGGAGGATCTGCCGTAAGTGCAGTTGTTGTACTAATATTTTTCCGCAAGCACAGGTCTCACATGTGTTGTGTAGCCGAGTGGTCTAAGGCGCTGTTCAGAGAAAGTATCTAATAAGGGTGTAGGGTTCGAATCCAACACGCTGCTTTCTTTTTGCAGTTGCTACTTTTCCCGCACCGTTTCCGCACCTTTTCGGCAACGGTTTGGGGGTGTTTCCCGCAACAGTTTGGGGGTGTTTCCCGCACCAAAACGGCAACCAGAGTCGGTGGAAAAACTTTTGCGGCGCGCATCAAATTCTTTTGCGGGAAACACCCCCAAACTGTTGCCGCGCGCAACTTTTGAGTTTCGTTGATAAGATTATTTGCTATCAGCGCAAGAATTTAGAATATTGCATGGATTGAAATTTCACAGAAAAAAAAGACTGGCACCAAGCGATGAGAGACAAAAATAAAGGATAAGCGAAGTACGATTCAACTCTATTCGACACGTTGTCTGGCACTTTGGCTAGCCATCAATCTTATAATTGATTAGAAACTATGGCAAAACGGTGTGATTTGTTATCAGAAAGCATGCACTAGCAGCACTTAAATAGCGTGATCAAGGAAAAAAATGTGCGAAATGCTGACTGAATGGAACTTTTTCTAACAAAAATAATAGAAAAAAGTGTATTACATCAACTACTATGGTTTGTTACAACAAACAATGTTTCAATCATCCAAGCCATACATTATATACGAGGCACAAAACATGAGAATAATTATTGGGTAAAAAGACTAATGATGGTTTTTTAACTGGCAAAACGGGTACGATCCTGCTAGACTGGTTTGTGAATTTTTGTAAAATGAGTAAAAATAGTATATTCACACTTTTACAAAGCAAATTAATTGAAAGGTTTAAGAGGACCCAACCTCAAAAACCATGTTGCGTCGCTTTTTGATAAATGATCAGAAAAATGTTGCAGATAGAGAGGCAGTGAGAAGGACAAAGTGCGATGTACTGGAAGACAGCAGACCATTGGCAAAGAATGAGAAAGAATGGGGAACCAGGAAGAGATACGCTACAATATACTAACTTGGCTGTTAGCAAAGACACCCATGAGCCTAAGCTTACAAAACACTTAATTTCGATTGAACAGTACACAATGCCCAGAGATGCAAAACATTCAGGTTTCCAAAACACTGAAGGAACCGCAAGAAACGGAATTGTACAGCGAAGTAGTAGCTTAAAAACAACTTATTTCCAAAGCGACAAGTGAATATTCGAAACAACGAGTGCAGGTTGAATTAATAAAACACCTAGAAGGAAAGATTACCGGTTGAGTTACTAAGTTATTTTGATTTTTACTCCCCTCCTCGGGATTTCAAAAAAACTGCTGGCAGCGACACCTTCCAAAGGTACTGGAGGATTTGTAACGAAATCGGCAACGAAGCTTTGTTATTTAGTATTGATAAGTAATGAAAATGGAGAATACAAAATATTTGCCTCTCAGATGATTCGATCCCTCGACATCTTGCTTTAGAGTCAAGCGCTCTGCCTGCTACATATAACGTCTGAGGAAAACAGCGAAGCAAGCGGCCAAAGGCCGATTTATCCAGCGGAGAAGAGCCCGTTTAAGGCTTTTCATCCGGCTGGTAAGCTAATAAAGGCGTTTCATCTCCAAACAACTTATTAGGTTACCCCAATAAGTTAAAAAGGTTCGTCGTATAAAGTAACCTTTACAAAAAAAACCCGCAAACAAAAAGAATAACGGTTTTTCCTGTTTATGATGTTTATTATGCACAAATTTGTGTTCTAATAACCTTATATGACCTTAGCGCCCACATATTCCATAACCTTCGGGCCTACACACCATATTATACCGAACTCGTTCCGTGATAATTCACATGACGCTTACTTCCAGGGACATCTGTGATTTGGAGTGACCTGTAGTCGAGGTGCTTAAAATATTCTGAGAACTCATCAACATATAAATTTTCTATCTCATTCTCAGTAAAGATCTGTTTCCTTTGTCGGTTGTACTTTTTTATTTTTATTAGTATGACCCTAATATCAAGTTGGTTAGTAGCTAACATTTATCCGTATGATTTAGTATTTAGTATATTGTGACCAGATATGCGCGCGGTTGCGTTGCGGACAATGGAGACCACAAAAACAATGCAATCAGTGAGGGATGAGGTTATGAACAACAGTGGCATTCGTATGATAGTTTTCCACATACATATTTTTCAGCTGACTGTTCGACTATTATTCCCTTTGTATTTTTCCCGTTAATTCCTTTTGTTCAAGTTATCTGAGCTCTTTCTATGTGTGTCCAAACTTTTCTCAAACAATTTTATTTCAGTTTTCAATGCGAAACAGCAGTCTCTGCTGTTTATTACTATTAATCAGCATACAATTGGTCTATGCAAAAATCCATCACTTGTCTTTGCAGGTTGGTCTTTTATCGTTTATTATTGTTTGTAATATACTACGTACCAGAATTGTCTAGTACTCTTTAATTGGAGTCATATATATAATTAGCCGTATTCTTTGTTATTGGTGAAGTAACTATTAGTATTTTGCAGGACGATGCGAGACGAAATATTGTTCTAACAAGCTTTGGCTACTCCGAGGAGGGCACTTTTGATTTAATTATCACTAATTTCACCGTGCCGGATGAGATATCAACACTTACCGATTCCAGCGAACACGCAGACAGAAATGTGAGCTTTTCTTAATGTATACATTTGACTAGTGTCCAAGAACCTCTTAGTTAACACCGCAAGAACACATGTCGTATTACTGTTAGTGTGTCTTTTCGTTAATTTTTTTCCTTCAGGAAACATTGTCAGTGAATCGAGGGTATGCGAAAAGTGCTATTGTTCAGATGTGTACGAACGAATAATTTTAGGGGGTCATCGGCTTTTCTCTATCCAGAGGCTCTTCCATTTATGCTGGAGTTGGATCGAATCCCCACCTTTGCCAACTTCAGCAAACAGATCAAGGTTCGTTCCCATTTAAATATATTATGTTGTGCAATGTTGTGCTCGGTGGCGTTTGCTTATTGCATTGTACGTAAAATTATTGAGAAAATTCTAGTTTGTAAACTTATTCTCTTAACAGTTACATTGAACGTTGATTATTGTCTCAACAGTTATATTGAACGTTGTTATTTTTCCCCTTTGTCTTATACAAAGAATATTTTCAGGATATGATGCCCTATTCTTTCTCGCTGATCTGCCCAATAATAGGCTTCATGTTTTCCGATCGGGTGTTGGGAAGACCATTCGCCTTTGCAGTTCGCATGAACAGTCAGTTTATTTATTCATCACCCCCTGTATGAATATGACTAGTTCATTCACCGTTGTGGTAATTTTACCCTTGGTCCTCGTTCACTTGCTTTCTGAGAAATGATCTGCCACTATTTAGTCCGCTATTCCACTTACGATCTGTTAAACGTTTGAAAAAAAAAAACAATGTTACCACAATTGCTACTGATCGCTAGTCTTTTTCTGATATAATAATGTATGCAAATCTTGGCGTGGATTATATCCTGTCTGTTTTTCCTTTCGCCAAAATGATTCGATTTCCATACTTGCTAAATATTGTCTATTGCTCCGGACCTCCATTCCTTTATTTTGTTTAATTGTGGAATAATTAAAGATGTTCATCACCGGAAGAGGTTGTTCCACAAGAGAAAGTTGAGGATGCTACAGGAGAGGTACATTAGTTGAGAATTTTCTTTGCTATTGCTAATTTTGTTAAAGTTTTTTTCTGCTCTAAGCAAATTGTGTTACTGAGAATAACACGAAATGTTGTTGATTTAGGCTAATTTGTTCAGGTTAAACGGGACAAACGTTTTTTGGACAGTATAAAGAAATTCTTCTCTTCGGGAACTTCTGGGAAAGAATACGTCGATTATATTCAATTTTCAAAGAATGACAATCATTATTCAACTAATGTAAGTAGTTTGTTCTTTTCAGCCTACTATTTTCTCACTCTCACTGGAATGCGTTCCTAGCGTAGCATAATAATACGTAATTATTGCTTTTTGTTTAGATTTCTATTCGATTTAATAAGGAGCAACAGGGAGAATATCACTTCATATTTCACAATTGCTTCAATTACCGCGAACAAGGATACAGGTATTCTTTTCTCCATTGCTTGTTTCATATGTAAATTAAACCTTGGCGATGTCAAAGCGAGCATTCGATTTCAGTAGTCGTGTTGCTGTTGACTTCACTGTCGATATCATCGAGAAGAATGTTGGATCGTTTCTCAGTGCTGGAGACATTCCGAAGCCTCATCTCTTCCTATACGTGTCATTGATGTTCCTCTTTGCTGGTGCACTTTGGTCACATCAACTTTGTGTAGCTGGGTATGTTTCCGTACTGCTTTTATCTTATTGTCTTCTATTTGCAGTGGATTTAGTGGACGGTGCCAGGAAACTAGCCGTGTCATTTTAATCTCAACAACCATGTTTCAGGTCTACTAATGTCTATCGTGTGCATAAATTGATGACCACTCTCGTGTTTCTGAAAGCACTTTCGTTATTCTTTCACGGAGTCAACTATTATTTTGTCAGCAAGTACGGACATCAAAGGGAGATATGGGCCGTTGTCTTCTATATCACTCATCTGTAAGTTTTTTCCTTGCTGTATTCAGTTGTTTTTTTGTTTTAGGGTATCATTTCATATGTCGATACCTTCCTATTGTTCATTTTGTATGAAACGTAATGTTCAGACTCAAAGGCGCTCTTCTGTTCGGAACAATCATTTTGATTGGAACTGGATATACGTTCTTCAAGAATTTCCTCTCTGAAAGAGACAGGAAATTGTTCATAATTGTGCTACCACTTCAGGTGATTATTTCATCTAATGGTATATATTGAGACGCAGGCCTTCCTTTACCAAGAGAATGTGCATTCATTTGTGTATGTGTTTATTTGTTGTTTGAACTTGAGAATGTATTCTAGATTATTGACAATATGGCAATGATTATCATCGAAGAAAGCGAGTTCGGCCAGCAATCCTATCAGTTTTGGTTCGAAATATTTGTCCTGCTGGATCTCATCTGCTGTTTCTTTATCTTCTTCCCAATTATATGGTATGCTTAGCCCAGGAATAGTTGCGGTGTCCAATCATCTCTGTCCTAATTGTAACACTGTTATCCATTTTTATTGCAGGTCCATGCACCATTTGGCAGAAGGAGCGCGCTCGGATGGAAAGGCTGCTTTTAATCTGGAAAAATTGCGATTATTCAGACATTTCTATATGATTGTTATCTGCTATATATACTTGACTAGGATTATCAAATTTTTATTGCAGGTTTGCATTGTTTCATTCTGTCCTTTAGCTTGCCAGACGTCACCTGCTGATTTTAATTCGAAAAGACTTTCTTAAGCGCACAAACACGTAGTAAAACCCATTATGTTTTTTTTTTTTGTGTTATAAATCTACAGGTTTTGCAATTATGAAAGCGAAGACCGCATTTCTTACTGTAGTGAAAATTGGAAGTTATTGGCAAAACTCCATCCCCAGATATGAACGGTGGATTGGTGAACAATCAGCTGACATTAGCTAGGAGCCAATATTCCCTCCAGAGACAATTGCACGGAAAATCAGCGCGGTTCGAATACATAGGATACCCGACAATTGAACAAATACCCAATGGTTGTTTACCACGGTTCATATCTGGGGATCTAGATTTGCCAATAAGTTCCACATTTCAATACCGTAAGAAATGCGGTTTTTCCTTGTCGGACTTGTAAACTGCTGTAGTTTTCTTATAGACAAATAAAGCAGAGTAACTTTGTTTATGTGGGCCGTCTTTAAGGGACTCAAGATACCATTCAACTTAGGTTTTTTATCCCGATGTTATTATTTTCAGTATGGAATTCCGTTCGACAAGCAGTGGATATGCGATGCAGTAGTTGAAATATCCACTCTGTTCTTCTTTGTACTCGTTGGTCACAAGTTCCGACCTCTGCCTAGGAATCCGTACTTGAAACTTAGCCAGGAGGACTCTGATATTGAAGATATCGCGTTGGTTTTAGTTTACTTAAAAACTGGAGATTTACATTTTGTACTTTTCCCCTAAACTGGCTGCATTTACACTATGATGTTTAGGCTAACGCAAAGCGGCCTCTTGGATGGAGTTGTGAATCGAAAAGTAAATGATGAGCGGATAATTATCGACGATATTCCTGGGGCGATTGGAGGGCTGGCGGATTCAGACGAAGACGATGTGGAGAGTAGATTGATTCATCCGGAGAAGACGCTTCTATAAACGTTATAAGAAGAGGCTGTTCACATGACACACGGTTAGTCATTCTGTGCTCAATCGAGACTGAGCTGTTCGGTGCGAATTGTGTGTCAAAAGGTTTTTATTTTTATATTATTAGAAGCATAAACTAAGTTATAAAGATACATTTTCCTTGAAATTGGAACTTTTTTTTTGACGAACATTGCCTAAACACTCTTCGTAAGTAAAATGTTGTGTGGTTTGTGGCTTTTTGGAAATTTTGAATTTGAAATATTATAATCTGCTCTATAGTGACTCAAGTTTCTACTAGTTTCCTTCATCGTATGATGTACAGTGATGCCTAATTGTTGTGGGATTATTAATATTCCTTGAGCCCCATTGATTGTAAGTCCTTCCTTCCGGTGTCAATTAGAATTTTATTTATTTATTTACTTTTGTTTTCGTCCTCGTTACCAACTTTGCCCAATTTGCAGAAAAAAACTACAATTCAGATGTTCTCAACGCATTGCTTAGAATAAGCAATAATTTTCCGATGTACGAACCTTTGCAATAATAAGAAAGCGGTAGTCTTCCCAATGAGCTAATTTGTTCTTGCTTTTCTTTATTTTATTATGATTTTTTTGGGTATTTTTCCGTGATTACGTGGCTTTCAATGCGTGCTTAATGATAAATATTTATTTGTAAAATGAGTGTTGTGTATATCGTCCATTACGGGTTCGCGACCCTTTTTTTACTTGCAAATCGTCTTCGAAGTTGGTTCACTTTGTGTATTTTTTTTACTTTTTACATTTTTTTGTTTGGCATTCCCATGAAGCCGCTATGTCATATAGGTCTTCAATCCTTTTGTCTGTATGAAAATTGCGAGTGTTTTGCCTTTTTCAAATCTCCTGTGTATTCTTTTTTTCATCTCAGAACTCTCGTCGAATACTATTGTACTGTGTCTCTCTATCTCTATATCCGTCTATTTCTCTCCCTCCCCTGTTGCTCATTCCTCCGCATGTGTTCTTTGTACCCGTACTGTCTGTTCATCTTCATTTCTTTCTTCTTTGCATCTCGATCATGCGAGCATATTCCCTCACATATGTGTGTATTATCAATCACAGTACATCAGTTGCCGACTCTCTTAAAGTACAATATTTATGTTGTATATATTCTCTCTTTGTCTTGAATAGTACACTGTAGCGTTGTTTCCTTGGTTTTAGTACGATTTCATTGTGCCAGCAATTCGGCATTGCTCATTATCGCAATTCTATCAGGGGCAAAGAGTTCAGTATAGCCTAATCAGATTTTTTGTTTTCTTTTTCGACTGCTCCATTGTTTTTCATTCGCTGACGTTCAGTCTGTTCCAAAGTCCAAATGTCCATAACATGAGACGCATTTTCTCTCCTGCTACGCAGAGTGTAGTGTGTATTCCGGAAGAATAGGTTCAGTTCCCATCTGCGTATTCCCTTTTTGTCCGATTCCGCGTCCGCAGTCTGCCACTTCCCTACAGACCGGTCGCCTTCACACTATTTCCCTTTCTCGTCTGTCATCTCATCAACCACTTTATCATTTCTTTTCTCTTCGACTGATAGTGATCTCTATATGTCTGTCTATCAACAAACTTCCCAGCACTATCACTTTGCCCCGTAATAATAGATTCAATTCATTTACTCAGCTGTCTTCCGACTGTTGACCAAATCCCGCAAGTTAGAGCTTTGCAAGTGCTTCTAGTGGCAGTTGCTTCAATTTAATCTGCTATTCTGTCTGGAGCAACTCTAGTATAACGATGCCCCCATTTAAAGCAACAAGTAAGTTATGCCTTGTTTCTTATGGGAAAATGCCTTTTAGTATCTTTGTATGAAGGATTCGTTGTGTTTGATGTTGTTTTGCTCAGCCAGTGGACTGTTTCTCGTTTTCTCGAGGTGTGTGACAATCGACACATGTTTTGCGCGGTGGTGACAATTTTGGCACCACAGATAGGATCGAAAGTCAAATTGCCTACAGAAGTGCCTACAAAGTTGTATGCCATTTTACGGCGAATCGTTAACGCAGTTTGATTTATGTTCACGCTTAGATGATGTAGACAATTTGTAAAACAATATCAGTTTTGTTAGTACTGTAATGTAACTACTTGAAACATGTTACTTGATTCATAGATAATTTGTATGAGGTGATTAATTTTCAAGTATTGTGTTTTGCCCTCAATAGGTTGCGTTTCGTACGTTTGATTGTAAATCATTTTCGCTCTTTTGTTTTCGGAAAACCGGTGTGGTTGAAGTTCAATTTTAAATTGTCTAGTATTGCCCCAACAGTTTACATGAAATTTACCTTTTCACAAAATTTGGTTAATGCGATTAAAGTAGTTTTTTTTCGTAGCATCTGAATTGAAAGCTTTGGTTGATACGGGTAATCCTAGTGTGTGATGTTCTTTTTCCTATAATTAGTAAGTTGGTGTTTTCAAACTGTGCAAACTTCTTCACTCTCGGTTGTTTCTTTTGTAACTTCCATACACGGCTACTGGCTTTCAACATTTGTCCATATATGAGTCACCACAGACAATATGTTCTGAATACATTTAATGGCGAAACCTATTATTAATCATTGTGGAAGTGAGGCATATAAATGCCGCATTAAAGTCCAAGTTACTTTATTCAGTACTTCGGAAAGGAAACAAATACTGTTGATCAGTAGGATGTCCTTGCTTATCAGTAAACTAATGTCACTTTTTTTGCGAATCTCCTTTGCATATCCTTCTGGTATTCGTTCATTACGGTTTTGCAGGTTTTGCAGACTCAAGACCTCACACTAAACAGTTGCCGTCTTTTTCCTCTGACTCATATGCACTTTTTGTCCTTTTTACAGTTGGTGAAAGTTGATTTATGGGTGATCTATTTCACTGCTGATGATATCACTTGTTGGTGTAATTGCATTATAAGTTTGTGTAACCGCATCAAACTTTTACAATTGAATGCTAGTTATTTTCAGGTCGTCCTGGTTATGATCGTTTAAAATCACCGCCAACAATGAGCACCAGTTTCCTGCAAGAGGTTGCTTGTTTTATCTTATATATCTGCCATTTTCGGCTAGAGCGCAATATAATACTTAGTGCCCATTTCTTGTTATCATTCCCATATCTCATGATAATATATCCACTTTCAGGCGCCTGATGGAGAACGTTCATCTGTGCGCTCCTCCGAAGATGGTCCATCGAGTTCACCCCCCGATCTCAGAAGAGAGAAAATGAGACTGGAAAATAAAATAGAAGAAATAAAAGTGAAAATATCAAGTATAAACGTGGCTTGCGAAGGTATGCTGATGTTTTCGTAAGATCGGTTCGAGCTTACGTTGAAAAGTATATTGTTTATTTCGTACGTAGGTGTACGCGTAGATGGCGCAAAAAGGTATGTTGTAAAAAAAGCAGAAATTGAGTATCATAAGTGTACACATATTGTTCATTCGTAATTTATTTTTCAGAAGAAGTCGAAAACTTTTTGAAAATGTCGAAACATGCAGAAAGGGATCGAGGGGTAGATAATCCGCAAATTGCGAGGATCAAACAACAGTTTGAAAAGACGAACAAACGGAACACACAGGACCTGGATAACCTTCAAGTTGGTTCTTATTGTTAAGAGCAAGCCAAGACAATCCATATTTAATGAACATAGTCCAAATTGTCTGGGCATTCACTATCGTATTTTCATATTTAGAAAAAACTCGCAAATTATGAGCAAAAACTACGAGAGTTGGAGAATCGCGACTTGTTCGATACGAGTAGCAGTTCACATGGCGGGAATATTGTGTCAAGTGTTGGTCAGGGAATCAGGTATGCTTTGTCAAGATCTCTTTCCAACATACGTAGATGTTAGCGGGAAAGCCAACATGGGGTGGCTGATTATTGACTGCGAAATGTTTCTTTCTGCAAGTAACACTCTTTCACGTATCAGTCCAAGTGAAGTGAAGGGTTGGTCCTTTTTTCCAGTTTTCAAAAAAAAAATAGTTTAATACAAGTGTTCCTTTAAGACGTACGGGTGCCAACATCAAAGGTCTGACCGAAACAGTAATGTCGGCGCCACTTGACTTCGCTCATCTCATAAAAAACTCATTTGGATCGGCTGACAATATAAACGAGTCAAATTCTCAAGGTTAGTTTTTTTATATTTCATGATCAGGTTCACATTAAATTTTGATAGTGGTTTCATAGGACAGTGACACGCCAGTTTTGCAGAATGCAATTTTTGCGGACATATTGTTTACTCCTAGCTTAATCTTAGATGCATATCTAAACGAACGCTTTTATCCGGATATTTAATAGAGCTCCTTTCAGACGTGAACAATGTCGGGCATTCAACTTTTTACGCAAGTTCGGAAAAAGCGTGAGTTTACAGTGATAATTTTAACACAGCGATCATTATTTTGTTTGAGAAGTGTCATAATAATCAATGTGAGTTTTGAGAATGTGCAGACAAAATATTTTTTTCCTGCAGAGTGTCTCCATCTTCGGCAAAGAAATCGTCCACATTGCCTGCTGGCATGCAAATGAGCACTTCAGCGGAAAGGAGTCCATTCAAGACAGACAAACCCATTTTTCTCAATCAGAGTAATTTTTCAAATCTATTTTTTTTTCAAATCTAAATTTTTTTTCAAATCTATGACAATGTGAAACTTTTAACGGGGGAGAAACATCCCCCTTCTTGGTAGTTTTTGTGTTTGGTGTCGATCGATTCACAAATACAACGATGAGTAAAACTTGATCTTTACGTAACGTGTTATTTGTCATCAACCTTCTATTTGATGTTTACTTTTAGGTTCTTCAAATGGAAGCGTCGGATCGGATGCAGACAATCAGAATCACGGACCCATTGAGGACGTCGTCCAGACTCTGATCGCCGAACTGAGGAATCTCCGGGAAACCAATGTACACATGGGAGAGAGAATAGAGGAAATGGGAGTGAGTATTCATTATTTTTTAATTTTTCTACTCACATCTACGATCGTCGTTCCTAAACGAATTCTTCCTTTACCTGTTTGTTAGAAGTTCTGTTCAGGAGAAGATGTCGAAAGAACTCAAATATCTGGAGAAAAGTCTACAAGAAGACCGTTTCAAGTATAAGAAGCTGGAAGAGATGCTGAATGACACAATCGATCTACACCAGGCTGAGGTTTGTATTCTTTTTGTATTATAGCGTGTGTGTTCGGGAAGAGACATTGCATTTAGACTGTATCACGTGACACCGTACCCTTCGTCTGCTAAAATCAACAACATTTTAGATGAAATCTGTGCGACAGGACTTATCGACAATTGCCAATCGACTCGATTACCAGTACAATGACAGATTCAAGAAAGTGGAGGAGACCATAGAAAGTGCACACAACCAGGTAACTTCAAACGAAACCTCTTGGATATTTTCCATACCAACCAAAAACTGATATTCAGGAGGCTAGGATATGAGTAGATGCCCATATTTATATGGATTTGTAATTAGTGGTAACATTCGTAACGGCATCTGTTTTCAGATGTTTCGAATGGAGTCATCGATAAAGGAAACAATGGATATTCGATTGCAGGTTTGTTTTCCACAAATTCAACGAGAAAGTGTAAAGGGACAGCAGGCAACCCTCGTGGTCCATCCCAGTTGAACATCTCAAGATCAAAAGAATATATGAGCAGTAACGGAAAATGATGCACACTAATGTACTAGCTAAATTGTCGCAAGCAGTGTTATATTGTTTTGTGTCAATTTTCTATACAGATTTTGTTTGTTAGGCTAGTACAATGATTTTACTTTGTTGTTAAGAGCGGAGCTTGGAACGACTTCCTTCTCGGAGTTGCTAACATAGTGGTGGAGTTTCTGAAGTTGGTGCTCTTCGTGCTGGCTACGTTGCTCGATTTTTTCAAGCCATTCACTGGTACAAGGTATATATTTTTAATATTACAAAACCGGTTGCAAGCATTTTGTTATTGGATTGAGTTTAATTTTCCAGCCGTGCTCTTTTGCGAGCAACCATCTACACGTAGTTAGTCACTTTAGTCTTATCTTTTATTTCGTTTAGGACCCGTGCCGGCGTTCTTCTCACTGTGATTTTGGTCCTCCTCATTCTCTATCAGAATGTCGATGTTGGCAATCTCTTTCGAAGTTTCTCTTCCAAGAAACCACTTCCAAACAGTCCCACCGAACTGTAGCTTTTATTCGGTTCATTAATTTTTACTCAGGTCTGGAACCGTCTTCGTGTATGCGCCGATGTGCTATTGTCTCCGACTATAATTTCTTAATATTCCTTTGACAACACTGTTAATTTCTTCTCTATATCCCTGAGGTTGCTATTGCCGAGCTTGCACTACGGTTTCCTTATTTTGTTTTGTCTATCGGTTAATATACATAATAATATTTATTAACTACACCCAAAAACGTACAACCAAAGTTCTATAACTGAATTTAAAGGTAGCTCAAGACAGTGAAAAATAATACCGTTATAGGTCACATTACAGCATCTGATATATGGGCTTAAACTTTACAAACACATTCCCCGACCAATGTCAATTCAGCCAAAAATGTCCTTCCTTCCAAAGTTGTAGATCCGATTTCGATTGCGTCTGTTTTGCATGTCTCTTTTCAAATGTGTTGTTTCCTAGCTTGCATTGGGTAAACCATTTGTTCACGTCTTACAAACCTCGTTGGTTAATGCTTCACGTACGATGCACGCCCTCAATTTCGATTCTTTTTTCCCTCAGTTTAATGTATTTTTTTTGTTTTATATTGTGCAGCTTTCTCAAAGTGCCGTCATTCAAATTAATTTTCCTCGTGAACATTCCATTCAATGAAAACTTTCGAAACATTTTATTTTTGATTGTATTAATTTTATATTAAGTCTAAAATCGTTTAGATGACTGGCTTGAATTTTTGATCATGTTCGGGCATTTCGTCTTTAGGTTGTTTAGGTCAGTCACGCTTCATTGTAAAAGACCAATTATCTATGCATGGTTGATTTCTTTTCATATTATTTTTGTCTTGGAATTATTGAGATTCTGCTGAGATAGATTACAATTATTGTCTTATGTACGTCTGAATTTCTCATGAGCTATATTTTAAGTGATATTATTCCTGGCCAGTCAACGCTTTGTTAGTCCATTTCGCTATTATTTATATTGTGTTGTGATGCAACGGGATATCGTATAGATGATTTTTTTGCTTTACCATTCTTGCTTGGGCTAATTGCAATATTACGCTCTCTAACAACCCGTTTACCTTAGTTCAAGTTTCTAGTTGTTTGTTCCTCACTCCACTGATTCAACCTAACACTCTTTCTGTTTTTTTTTTTCGGTTATTCACTGATATTTTTTTAAAGATTCGAACTTTGTTTGCTGCTCGCGGTAAAGTAAAGATTATTGTTGTCGTACAAATTGTCATTTTCTGGTTACACTTCGTCAAAAAACGTTATTTAAGGAGTAACTTTATTACTGGAATTTGTTGCAAATGAATATTTAGTTTCGTAGAGTGCTGATACCAGCTGTCTCATTTCGTCATCTGAAATAAATTCGCGCTTGAGTGTGTGTGGTGGCTTTAAATATTCATGAACAGATATTTTTTACAATTCGTCTCGCTTAAGCCTTTGAACTAATGTTCATTTGGCTCCGAATTTGTATTTACTCCCGACTCACATAGAAGTAAGATCCAGCCTCTGGTGTTCCTAGAAGCTTTCCAGTAGGTGTAGTCAGAAACTCGGTGAAGCTTGTGTAGTTCGCATGAAAATCCTGCCATGTCTGTGGATGTCTTCTTGTTAATCGATGTTTTGTTTTGAATACCATCACGATGTAGAGCTTGCGGGCTGAAAATATTACAGATTTTCTTTCTCTGATGAAAATTCTGTTTTTTCCTGGTTTTTCTGGGGTCATTAAAAAATGAGCCCACTTTGTTTGGTGGAAACTTTGTCATTGGCTATGGTCATCACTCTGTTGATGCTTCTGAAGAAGACTCCTTCATCCCAAGCTGCTACAGCCAGGGTTACATCTCTGCTCAACGTTGAAGGGCGATTGTAATAGAAATTCATCGATTCGGGGTTTCCATGCGGATCTAGATTTATATCGATTTATCGCAGGTATTGTGTAAAAAATATGAACACTGCAATTGACCCTTAACTTCTGATCACCTCTGATTACCATTAGAACTTACTGTATAACACGAGCACATGGTGGAAATAACCAGGAAATTGGTCCCGTAGGAGAGCAACCTTTTTCAGTTGAACTGGCTCGCGAAATCTGCAAGTGATTATATACTCTCATTTAGTATTTGCAAAATAGCCCGCAAAGCGAACAAAGACACTTGCTACTGTTTTTAGTTTTTTTTTCTCTAAATAAAGAGTTTAATAAAAAAAACATGGACTGAACATGGATGGATGTGTATTCCTTTTACTAAAATTTCCTCCGTGTTTGTCCTTGATTGCTAATGAACCCTGTTATTGTACTCACTTATACGGTAACATTGAAAAGTGATCTCCAGTCCTTATCTCGGGTGGGTTTTGATTGGCTGTCTTCGTATATTCATTAAGAACAAGCTGAAGTGTTGACGTTGTATGTGATTGATAATAGTACATGTTTTCAATACGTACAGAATACATTTTTTGGTGCAAATAAAAAACCCGTCTTTTATCTAAGATATACGCTTGATCTCTTCTCGTTTTCATACTTCAATAAAAAAGTTGTCCAGTTAAAAATTGTTAGATTCGAAACTTGCAAAGTCAATTCCAGCTCCGGGCGCATTTGGAATAAGTGATGGGGATAGGGAAGTGACATAAAAAACTGGCATTGATAGATTGGACGACAATTTGTTAATTCCGACCTTTGTTTCGTAGAACACTGAAAGAGTCATTGGCGAATTTTTCGATTTTAAAATTGTTAACTAAATCTATGTTGTTTCCTGATTAGGTCTCATCAGGCCACATCCGCATTCACCTGTAACAGGCCGTTACATACAATACTTATATCATGTTCACCATTCTCAAACGAGTCCAATGTTGTCGTCTTACAACACAGATGCATGTTGTATGTAGATAGCATCTGGTTATTGACTGCTTGTTCACAAGTATATTCATCGGGACAAGCTTTCTCTTCAGTTGGATCACATAGAAGGACAGAGGGAATGTCGTACGATGTGGCGCCATATGGACATACTAAAGTAAAAAAGAGTAATACAAGATAATAATCATCATCATGGACATGCATATGTAAAGCGTTATAGTTGTGTAACATATTGAATTGGGCAAGTGAGACTCCCTTCTAATTAGCTTACTTGGTTTTACTTGCTCGGGTACTCCGGGCGGGCTGCTCAGATCTTGTGGCACATCAGAGCAGCATCGATAATCATTGGACACCTATAAGATTCTTTCCTATGTCAATTTCTATCCCAACGGTGAAAATTCTATGACATTTCATTTTGGCCCCGCCCGAGATTTGTGGCTGAATTCGGCTTGTATTTTCACGAAAGGCATCTAGGCTGGCCCTCTCTTGGTTGTCTATTTCATGACACCCGTAGTATATTATTATACTAAATGCGCTAGATCACGATATACTAGCTCATCAGGACATGGAGTATTCCTGGTGAACGTTGACTAAAATATGATAAAAATATTTATCTTTACAAAGTTGACACTAAATGTGGACCTTGGTAGAGAAACCACTGCAAACCCGTATTTAATCACTTGAATAGTTCCTTCAGTAGTTTGTAATCATAGCGAAATGCTCTGACCTTTGAGAACACACAGACTGGATTCCTGCCGGTGCATTCAATCGGATCATGAGGTGTGCATTTCACTCCTTCTTCTTCAAACTCCCGGCATTGGAAGAACGTCGCGAGAATATTTTGTTCATGGGTTTGCCACGGGAAAGGGCAAACTGAAATATTTTACTAGAATTCCTGTGCTGATTGGAAAGCACACTGTTCAAGGTTTTGTACGAAATTATGCATAGCCCTTGCCTTCGTCAGTATCTTCACGTATCTTCGTCACTTTATTGCGCTTCTTTTATCCAATCAATGGGTAATGTCTATTCAAATTTACGAACAGATAATATTAAAAATTACAATGGCTAATTTATGATCATGATTATGATCAAGATCTACAGTGTACAAGTTTTCTTCCACATTCATAAGGCGAAATATGGGCTAAGTATAGATCTAACCCCTCATTTTTTTTCTGAAAGCCACCTGAATGTTTGCATGCATTATTGGTTAATTTTGTTTCAGTGCCCTAGAATGCGGTACGTTATTCCCGTTATTTTCGGGATCGCTAATCACAATATTTGTCTTGCGTCTGATGACAATATGAGTAGGATCATACTGTGCGAGCTCATTTCCTGATTTTCATTTCTTTGTTTGCTAGTTTTCCGCAGTTATTCATCATTGCTTTTTATGTTTTGCTGCGGAAATTATGGCCTAATTATTTCCTATTTGCAATGTTGATGATCACTGTAATACGACCACTGTATTACCATTCATTCAAATCGACGTCCTTTTGTTGCTTGTGAAGAGAGAAGACAACTTCATTTGAATTTCTGTTTATTGGTCAGTGCAGGTGAAATGGCTATTCATTCCCCCTCACTGTTTCAGTGCTTTCCTTATGTTCTCGATCTTCAGTATTTGTACAGTTCTTGTCACGTTTGTACCTTGTATGTACTGTATGTTTCCCTGGTTTCAACTGTCATTTGTTGTAGCGAAATGGCCATACAAAACTACACGCGCTCAGATGGATCGCTGTTGAGGATGTTCATTCCAATCTACGCAAACGACACAATATTATCTGGATACCCAGAATATTATCTGGCTCAAACAACTTATGCGCTGGAATTTTTCTTTGCTACCGCGTAAGTTTTATTCCACTAAAATTGGTATTCTGTAATACATTCCGTGGCAAATTTGTGTTTCATTCTTTACATTTACAGTTTCATGAGCTATGGATGGGTGTTTTGTTATGCAATGTACAAACACAGCGTTCCGCATGTGAATCTCCGTGTCATTATATGTTCACTTATAATTGGGGAATATTTGTGTTATTGTTCTCGGTTTTTTATATTTTGTTATCAGATAGAGCTGTTACAGTTGACTGGTAAGTTTGCAAATGTACATGTTGCAGTTTCTTACTGTCACTACTTTTTTCAGTAAAACTCCATCTTCCAGTGCATCGTGAAAAAGCACCCTGTTAACACTGTGTATTATCTTCAACTGTAAAATAGCCAGAAACTAATGCGAGTCTGATAACCATTCACTCCAGGAAATATCGAGAGTGATTGGTTCGTCTTTTTGTTTGGGATATATCGCATTCATTTCCTATCTTTTGCTACTTTATCCATTCCCTGTTTCGTCATTGAAAGAACATTCGCAACCGTTTGGGTAGCGCATTATGAGCAAAAGAAATACCCATGGATAAGCACCTCATTGATACTCACAAATAGTTCAATATCTGCAATATTTGCTGGAATATCACTGTTTGGTTGGTTTTGTTTAAAGAAATGTTCCTCTCGTTCCTGGTTTATATGAAGACATGTGCATATGGGTAAATAATAACACATTTTAGGTCTTCTAACAATCATATCTTGCGTTCTTTATTTTGCGATTATCACGTTTATCAGTGTAACGGTAACGGAATGCCACATTTTTGTTATTACTTGAAAGTAGGTTTCATTGAGTTCTATTGTCTCCTGCAAGTTTTATCGTTTCGGGTTTAGACCTTCTTTCTTCTATACGTACACAACCGCCAACAAATTGAATGTCTGGACAAGAAACGTCAGAATCTCAATGGTGAATATAATCTTCGTATTCGATTTCAATACAATGAGAACTGGATGACTTTAAAGGTATGAAGCATTAAATGGTGGTAACGAGTACTCTGTGGTGTGATATTTAACAAAGCAAACTCAACCAACAATCTCCTGATCTATTTTCTTCTTAAATTTCAGGGAATGATCAGAATTGTATCTCTACTTGCGGTTTTTATTATCATCGCCCTGATGATGGAATATGCCCCGCGCGTCATACCATTGTCGGATTTTACCAAGCACTTATGCTATGCATTGACTGATATGATACTAGCAGCGTATGGTTTTGGACAACCTTTTTCTGACAAGTCCAATTTTAATTACTACGTTTTCTTGAAAACATGCTTCAGTTACGGAGATTATCCTCTACTGTTAGATTGACATACAGACAAATTCGGAAATGCCTTTTCGGTAAACTGACGCAAAATGTTTTATGGCAAAGAGGCATATGCACTTTAAAGATCGTTTACATTTTCAGAGCACCGGTAATTTTGCTGTGCTCAACGGTCCTCTTGCCCAAAATACTGGACTCAGTGAAGGCAGTTATCAGAAAGAAGAAAAATTCCGCATTTCCCCTACAAGTGAATGTACCTACCGAAACTGAGATATACTTCAAGCAACTAAAATCTCAGTGGTAGATTTGGAAAATAGGTGGCAGGATAGTGTGTATTTTGTGTGCAATCGCCGTATTTTCTCACATTCTCATTTGTGTTTTGCAACTTAATAAATGTCGTTCAAAATTTGATGTAACGGTTTTTTTTACGAGAATAAGGCAAACGACTTACTATCTTCCAAAGTATCGATAGAGCTATCTCTCCTTGTACTATTTCGTGCATTTGTCCTGATTATCAAAGTTCCACATAATGTTAGACAATATAGAATGCGAAGATGAGCGGGACACATATCTAAAAGAAGTTAGTAATTCCCGCCTCAAAAGTTGCATAACTTTGGGAAAGGAGATAAATAGTACAGTTTTGTGTGTATATGGATTGGGTGTCCCTTCTAAACAGAAACGGTAAGTCTCAGGTTAATAAATACAGGAATGCTATCATAAGCTGTGGTAAAATGATAATGACTTCGATAATGTGGCGGCCTGGATATAAAGGGGAAAACACTCCGAACGGCATAATGTTAATCTGTGCGATGTGTAGTCGAGTTCTCACTCTCTTCGTTTGTTTGTCAACGTTGGAACAAGTGTCTGATAGGAACGGATCGCTTTTTGATGGTCACGAAGGATTAACACGAATTCGGACAAGAGAGGCCGACTCATGGAAGTCTATTCAACAATTGAACGCTGTTAATCTTTAAACAATTCGGATTCAACGGTTGTATGCATGGAACCAAGATCGCGTTGACTCTTGTTGCGTGTTCTTCTCTTAGCTTGATGATTCTCTGAGATATTCATACTGTGGAGGATATTCATGCAGCATTCAGAAAACTGAACATTTCCATATCACTGAGTGGATTTGTGTTTTTTTTTTGTTGTTGATCAGTCACTGACGTCCTTGCCACTTTTTCTGGTAACAGTGAGGGTCCTTCTGGTGCTTTCTCTCTCTCTATTTCGCCCTCTCTCTCGCTCTCTCTGAAGTGATGCCGTTCCCTTAAGGGGGTGATTTCCACCTTTGATAGCCATTGTTTACACGTTCTGTTTTGGGTAAGTCACGACTCGGCAGAATAATCCTTAGTACATGCAAAGGACCCGGTCTCCATCGCAGGGCGCTGAATTTTATCACCTTTCCCGTTAGCTCATTACTTGACGATAACGATAACTTTGCGAGTAGCGCACTTAAGCCTACATAAACTTATTACTTATTCCTTTCAAGTGGGTTTCTATGTCCGTTTCAGATGAGACAATTGTTGACAAATATTTATAACATTTTCCTACTATACTTTCTCATCAACTTCGCGAACTCACAACCTCCGCATGTGCCTCCTCCGGATCGCCCAGGTCAGTTTTATGTAAAAACATATAATTGGATGCTCTCGGATTACCAGGATTAATTGGAAATGTATATTGTAGCCCAAAATAATGTTTCAGATTGCTCCCAAGGATGGCAATCCCACGATCTAACCTATGTGCCAGCACTAGCTCAGTGCTCGTCGTATGAGGAAGGTTTGTCTGTCATACTAAGCAAAGATTCTCTTTTTTTTCACAAGAAGCTCTCAACATTTTATTAATGCTTTCTGGGACCTAACTTTTCAGGGAATGGAATTCCATGCACGGTAAAGAATCCATTCGCGTGTACTGGAAGGAATCCCTTCTGTGCGTCACTCAGTGGAAAGGAGTTCAAATGTTGCAGTGATATAATTCAAGATAGTTCTGACATTGAAAATCTCAAGCCCGAGGAGATAAAGCCAAGTCAGTTAAGTTCCTGCACACAATAGATTGAAGAGCATAACCTCCTGTTTCTACATATGCCGATTGTTTTTTTTGCAGTCTGTCCCAATGGTGCCATACCCTATCGCATTCCCCATGCAATGCTGTGTGATCCAGCTATTGTCAACATATGTCCTCATCAGTATAAATGTGTCGAAGCAGCTAATGGACATCTTCTTCCCCCAGAAGGGCGTTCTCTCTGCTGCAAGACAAGCACTCTCTACAGTTTCGCATCAGGTAGTTTCTACTTATTGTTTTTTTTTGTCGCCCGATAAACTCATCGGGGACCTAAAGTAACCGACGACGTTGCATGCTAACTATTTTGAACCCTTTTTATGTATATTTAGTGTAAGAGTACATATAGAGTTTTGCACTATTTTCAGTGTTCGTCGAAGCTCAACTGTCGCCGCGTATTGTTCCAAATCCTCCTCTTTCTTCTATTGAATATGTCGGTTTACATGTCCTTCGTCGAATTCAAAAGTAGTATTTTCACAAGAGACTCCAACATTTCATATATATTTAGGTAACTCTCAATGTACACACTTCGGCAAAAATGCACGCGCCAGAAATTCGAACCGGCGACCATTTTGTTCTGCAGCCCTACAAACTTCTCGAGCCAGCTTACGTGAAAAGCGTCAAACTATTCCAAGAAGTGCCTGAAGGCAGCTACTTACATGTAATTATGTTTGGTAAGTCGTTTTCTGCAGTTTGGTTGTTTGTTTGACCAATAATTTCAATTAACTGATTCAACGTCTTATTGGTATTAGTACGCAAAAAATGGATGGTTATTTTCTCCACGTTCAGATCCTGTCAGCACAACCGAAACTCTACAGTTTTACTATGATCGTCCGTCAAAGGGAGGTATGGTGGTTGTTCTCGAGGTTCTCACATCACATTGTGATTCATATGGTGATTTAAGTGGAATCCATCCACTTCATTTAGTGATCAGTATGTTTAGGAAAAATCCTTGATTTGGAGGAACCAATTCCGGACGGTGGTTTTATATCAAAGAAGGTTTTCAATGCTCACCCAGTCACGAATATGGACGAACAACGACAACGACCTGCCAACAATTGTGGGTTAATGTGAAGGAAAATAAAATAAAATGTAGTCCCAATTGCATCATACAGATACAATGATGGACCTTTCTCTTCAGATCGCAAGATGTGGGTGGTTATGATGTTCAAGACAGTCAACCCAATCACAAGGCTCTATGTGTCGGTTACTGTTGATCTGCATGTGAAATACCGCACGGTGACTGAATTCCTCAAATCGGACACCGGAAGACTGCTGGGGACTCCAGTAGCAGGAACATATTTCTATGTGAGTATGAAATACACGTAATTCAATATTCCGTCTCTGTAACAGTTTAGATTTTTGTTATTAACCACTTATATATTGTATTTTACTTTCCACTTCCTTTTTGGAAGAAACAGTTGAATTTCGCGCTTTGTGAATGTAATACTCCAATACTTCAGCTGACGAACATCTAATCAACAAGGTCAACAGTTTCCACACTACGTGTCACTTCGCAATAAATGAATTTCGCATAATAAATGATTTAATTAATATGCTGTATCCTATTTGTTGCATGTATTGTGCATTATTTACCGCATGAAGTAATGTCTAGCTTGTTTTATAAGCCAGCCGTTGTTAACCGAATGCACTGATTCGCGTGGTATTTTCCGGTGACAATCTTGGCATATGTGTCAATATTGAATCTGCGTTCTTTGCATTTGCCGTCTAATCTTGGCAGCGTACCGATATATTTCGTCATTTGCTTAACAGAAAAATTAGCGAACATTCGCTTGTGTCTTCTAAAAACTACAGTAAACTGATAATTCATAATCTGGGATATGCCCACTACCACAGTTCACCACAAAGATAGTCTAATTATGATGGAATATGCTAGTGCCAACAGATGTCGATTCACAGAGAGCGGAACAATTCCTGCGTTAGAAGATGAAGATATCTCATCATCCATACAGGTGACATATAGTTAATCAAGTTAATTAACAGATAACAACCTTAATTAGCTGTGAAACAGCGGTCTCAACTGTGGCAGGTGCAAAGCAGTCGAAACATGGAAGAATCAAAAAATTCAGTAACAGAATCTTTTTGATCTTGACAATTCACCAATGTACCGTAATCGCAGAGCTGGCACTCGTAAAACACTTACACAAAGTGGGAAGTCTTATTTAAATCATGTTATGGTGGGTTTTCATTTGAACTATTTTTTAAACATTTATTCCTAAAGATAAAGAGAGAAAAAACAATCATTTCATTTCAGAAAGATATCTTTATCATGAAACTGTAATGTCCTCTGGGACGTATGCAACAGATAGCTAGCTAGCAGTTCCGCATAATTTATAGGGGCTTGGAATGATATCCCCTTTCTTTCGAGTCCCGAATTAATTAGATGCCATTTCTTTACTAGGGCGCCTTCTGAAAAAAATAGAATGAATATGTAGCATTCTCAATTTGTTTCACTTATACGATAAAGTATCAATATCTTGCACTTATTTGTTTCCCTTTGATTTCACTTGTTTTCTTTGCATACAAAAACATACATCTATGGACATTGTTTCAAGGCAATAAAAATTCAAATAGTCCTAAAAGTGTTGAATTATCGACAGAAAGAAGGGAACGACAAGTAGTTGGGGTCTGTTACTTTATGTTCAACCAGTTGTTGGTTAACTGGCTGCTTTGTTTATTATGGCACCTTTCATTAATATGGCATTTATTGCAAACTGATCTTTCTTCTTTTAACTATGAGCATCTTAGACTATTCAATCATTTTTTTGTTCGATGTTGAGTAAACTTTATCGTTCCTTATGAACACTTGAACAATTCAATTGTATCTACCACACACGCAAATTTGGCACTCACCGTGCTAATTGTTTTTGATAAGTGAAACATACGAAGAAGAATTTGTTGTGATTTTTCTTTAACCTAAATGTTAAGGAACTGCACAAATTTCGTATGATGGAAGCTGAAACACTGGGAGTTTCGAGAATGCACGGATTGCTTCAGCTAAGTCGATCGGAACTGGAAAAAATGTTTGTCTTTTTTAAAATATTCTTTATTTCATTTTTTTTTTCGCTTTACCTGCGTTTTTGTTGTTGCTGAATCTCCACTTACAAAGTATAGGAAGAATTGCTTCGAAACGTTTTCTGCATCTCTTGCAAAGAAGGTGAAGGTAAGTGAAAATTTCTCCTCATTGTTTACCACTTATCGGGCTTGCATTCGCAGATATAGTTTCGTACAATTTACCTTAGATCTGAGCGGTGCTCCTATTTGGAACACTATTGTCTTTGTCTTTGCTCGGAAACTCTCTGTAATCAAGCAAATCTTGGGACCTGCGGCTTCTATGCATAGATGCCTAGGATCGATATCTGGACGGGGCTTATGCCGTCCGGAAAAGAATCTATCCTATTATAGGGCTGACTTGTGATGTCGCCAAACTACTAACGCACATCAAAGACAACAAAAAACTCTTTTTGTAAATAAGCAACTTGTGTTGATTATTAAGAAACGTGGAATAATTCTCAGTTGCAGTGAAAATGCAAATTCAAACAAACTTGCACGATGGAGATTTTTTGTTCGCACAGCTACCAAAGACATTCCATTTTTGGTGGCAAACCTTTTTTGCCAATTTACCTAATTATACACCATTACTGTAGTAAACTATTAGCTAAAGTCTCCTTTCTGTTAATTACATTTTTTTATCAAAAAAAAAAAGATTCTTCGTAGTACATTTCAAGTATAATAATTTCAAGTATAATGAATGTCAAAACGTGCGGACTGTAAAGATCACTTCTGGAAGCGAAAGCTATAGTTTAAAGATGAAAGTCGTAGGCTTCCCGGTCGCTGGGTAATATAGATTTAACTGTTTTTGGTCTCTAGGCATCCAACTTGGTTGGCCACGCCCTCGAATACCCCTATTTTGGAATGTTTCTGTGAAAAAGAAGAAGGCAATGCATAGCTAACCATCCGACCAGCTTCTGTCTTAAACGTTATTCTTTTTTTGACAAAGCGAGACAAAATTTTGAAATCTATTTAAAGGGTTTTGAAAGAAATCGACTCACCTTGCTTTTTTATTCGCGTCTGCTTTATTGGCCATTTTTTTTAGGAACGCAACTTCGTTCTTGAACTATTTACGGATACCTTTGTTTAAAATGTTTTCTTTTAAGTAAATAATGTCGTCCGAAGATGAAGCGGATGTGTGTTTGTTTCGTAATGAAAACGCTCTCTCATACAATGATCTTCGGTTAATTGATGCATCGCGAAGAACAAGCATGCAATCAAAAACCTCAATTGTGAAGAGTATGAGCACATTGTTCAGGCCAACTACTGCGTAAGTTATTTCCATTATCACCGGGTTCTCAAACGAATGCAGTGAGCTGACATGTGTTGGATTCAACAAGAGCATTCCAGCTGTTTTTTTAAAAGGCCCAAGTTTCGAGGATATGTTTTCCTGCCTCTGGTGATAAATATGCTAGTTCCGGTGTCTTATTTAATCGAGGCACAATATCATACATCAGCACGTATGTGCATCATTTTTTGTTGCTGTCAAAAACAGCCATGCAAACAACTGTTCTCTGGAAGATCATTGTATGTATTTTGTCTATGTTTTGGCATTTGAAAAGCTCGGAGACTATTTCAAATTGTGAAGTATGTAGTAGCACGAAAATTGCACCATAGATCTATAGCAAATATTTTGTTCCCAAGAGTTACCGGTTTTCGCGCAGCGTCTTTAACTTTCATAGACTTCGCCCCCAATCATAACGGTCTTTTTATAATTTAAAATTCTCGCAGAAGTGACAAATAGTGGTTATAACGTATGCCTAAAAACACAGTTGATGTCTCTCAAGTCTTCGGCATGCCTCTGTTAATACAGAGTGTCAACGGTCAGTTGTTCACTATCACCGATCTCTCTTCTTTATGTTGATCTATTTCTCTCTTTCTATCTTTCTCTCATTCTCTCTTTCTCTTTCTATCATCATCTGAACAGATCGTTGTGTAATCAGTCGAACTTCCAACTTACTCCTTCCATTATTAAATAGTTCATCTTCCGATGTCGCACTTCAAAGACCGTGGGAAACTCTTCGTACACACACGTAGTGCTGATATTCCCAAGAATGCGTGAGTTGTGCGTTATGATTCGCTGACGTTGTTCTCTTCATGCGTTTACTCTTCATGCGAGAACTGTTAGCTGATAATTTGAGTTTGTAAGGCATATCACACACAGTACCCTATAAAACACAAAAAATCAAGTGATTTTGTCATACCAACGATCATTTCCAAGGTCTTTTTACAAGCGACTTTAGCTATCAAGCTTTTGACTATTTCTCTATTCTATTTACGCTCATTTTTTTCGAATGAACGTGAATGCTTCTCTGTATATGCGAATATTACTCTTACCGTTTGCTATGTATTTTTCTTAAATAATGTGACGGTGTTTTGATTTGGAGATCGAAAAGAAAGTAATACTCAGCGCAATCGTGCACAGCAGATCATAAGTAGCAATCTCGCTCACTTTAGGCTCACAGAAAAATAGGCAGATCTTAAATCCCCATCTTGAAGAAGAGTAACTTGAAGAAGAAACGGATCGCGCGCTTTTCTAACACAGCTATTACATATTACATACGTACACCACTTGCGATATGTATAAAATTCTAGAATATACACTGAACAAGAATACACATTGGTGTGACTGTTTTAATGGGACTTCAGTGAAATGGTTCTCTTCCGCTCCTTTTTGTCCGAAGAGTCCCAAGACAATTTTCTTCGGGAAAGGTTTACTGTCAAAGAATTGCTCAATCATTTTCACGCACTTGCGTTTCCATTAACTTCTGAAAAAATGAATGTAGGTCTTTTTGAACTGGCAGATTTGTAGAATTTCATGAATAAAAGGGCAGCGCGGCGCATATATTATTCAACCACAGAAATCCCGTTCCATTCTCTTGTATTCAACATTTCATTGCATTCACTTTTTCATTCGCAGTTCTGCTTTATTCTCAATACGGACAATTGAATTCATGACCTCTTCTGGATGCGATCCTCCCGTAACTGATTCAAACTCGGTTAACGAGTCAATTGTAGCAACAACTGAACGAGTATCCTATACAAAGGCCAATAATTATCATGCTAGTGGAACCCAAAAAACATCGACTAATTTATCGCAAAGTTCTCAATATCTGTCACAACAATCGAGCCTCCGAGAGACTCTTTTATTCAACTGCACAACTGGACCAGCACCAAGTATTCCGCAGACTGTTAAATCGACCAAAGCTTTGCCACTCAAAAGACTTCGATGTGTTGCCACAACTGTTGGTAACTTGAAGAAGTCAAATGTGCAGAATGGATTGGATGATGACCGTGCTTCTGATTCATTTTTCTCACTCTACGAAGTTCCCGAATTCGTTGGATACGAGTGAGTTTCTTTTCCCACGTAATCGTCATGTGTTTGTAGGCCGTATACAATTTCGTATTTCATCTCATTCATACTCCACAATGGCGTGAAATTAAGTTGGACTTGTGCTGCATAAATCCTTGAATTGTGCTCCCGAAAATTGTTTTGTTTCCTTTGGTGATTTTTTTCTCTCCATACTTCATCCTATGCCTGAAACCTCACACTGTTATTATTTGGGTCATTAGAGGAGGCTGACTGGTTCATATTCCGTTGACTATTCAGTTGTTTTTATTTGATTGTCTGAGTCTCTCTGTCCCCCACACACTTAAGTGCATCTCTTGACCCTTCACCCCTTCTTAGCTCCTTAGGGCTCCTTTTATTGACTGTGGTCAATGCTCCCCATGAACAACATCATCGAATTTACTCTCTGCATACTAAATACTAAAAAATGGAATCCACGATCAGCAATGGAAGGTGGGGTTGGTTTACTTCGCAGCATCTAGCGTTGTGATTATTAATTAGTTCTTTCAGCCTATACTTTACATGAAGAAGCTCCATTTAAACCATGTTTTATGTAGCTGTAGTATGTTAGACGCCACGAGTGGTGTATTTAATTTTTGATACATTTTGGTTTTGGTATAAAATAATTTATGCCCACATATTGAGCACAACTTGTGGGGGGTGTTTTTTTGAAGAAAAATCCAACCTCTGTTCTGAAAATTGTAGGAGGGAATTCTTCTTTCTGCTCTAAATTATTGGTTCGAAAATGGCCACCCATGCCAAATAGACACGCATCTGACAAGTCCATATATCGTTCGATGGCTGAAAACCCAATGGCTCTTTTGTTCTGAAAGCCTCTCCCAGGTTATGTGCTCCCCCAATTACTTTTGCATACATATCTTTTACTCACATGGAGAGTTTTTTCCTAACAACATATGTATATTCGCACAAAGCCATTATTAGAAACTGAGCTAAAGCTGAAAGTGTTCGTATAATCTTTAACAGTTTTTTTGCCTCTCCGAAAACTAATTGAAAACATAGTGAGTTCAAGTAACGTATGAAGCCCCGAGTCCTTTCGCTTTTTCTTGTGGGGCCAAATGGCTCGTTAAAGGAGCAAAATAAGCGACTGAAAATATCTTTGTAGTAGATACTTCCATGAGTTTTCAGCTTTCAATGAACTTTTTACGAACTTTATTTATTTTCATACCTATTCATCTCTTGCATATTTTTTTTACTCGATTGTTATTTTCAAAACAAATAACAGCGGAAACAACAACCCGGAACAATGCATCCAACTGTCCTTGGGAAGGGAAAAATTATGGATCACATGTAATATTTTACTGCTCGTATGGATTTTAAGTCGTCTTAATTATTACTCAATGATGAGTAATGTCAAACGTTCTTCCCTAACAGGTCAAACATAAAAAAAATACGCATCATGTTGCTTTCCGAATGTTTTCTATGCGAACATGTGGTCAGAAATGTGTTTAAAGTATATGAAAGAATCATATGTAAAGCTTTTGGCTCCCAACTCTTATACCGAGTCATGTATTTTATAGAACATATTCCACTGAAAATCAGGTAATTATTACAGTTCACTAAAATTTACTAGTCTACTTGAATTATTAGTTCTAAATATCATGTGTGCAACTGCCATGTTGATAAAATGTTGTCATTTGGTTAAATTTGCATAGTAACTCTTTGCACTAAACACCATAAGCTAGGATTACAATTAGGAGAGACAAATTTCATCGTTAGTTTACGTAGATAAGCTTTCTCTTTTCAGAGCTCGTATGCAATATGGAGTGGAGACAAGTTTCAAGTCCCGACTCCAACAATACTTCATTGAGAATTATACGAGCAGTGTGTTTTATTTGACTTGTGATCGTAGATTCTTTGTGTTTCTTAATGTTTCCACATAATGTCTACAAACGCTCTAGATGAGATGCCTTTTCTGGAGCCCACAATCACTCTCATAGTAATTCGAACTTACGTACACTGAATGCTACCGTTTTATATTGTAATCTGCATCGCAAAAACTATTATGAAGCAAATAGGTTAAATCTTTTTTTTTTTCAGGTTTGAGGATTCGACTGTTCAATCTGTTTATAAAGGTTCTATCATGTGTATTGTATTGCGTACGCGTTGCTTATGATAAGCATGATCTACCCGAGCATATTAAACCTCCAGTACATAAGGATCCCGGTGAAATTAAATAGTAAGTAATTTACGTTATCAATGGTATAATGTTGGGCAATTTGTCATACGCTTACTGGCATTTACAGCTGAGCACTATTCAATTTGTTATTTGTGTGGAAATACGCCCTGCCAAGTTGCTTACAGTTCAAGGAAAAAAAGAGAACATACCAGCGCAAAAGAATAATAAATGCTTTAGTGAATACTTGATATGGATCGATTGTTCATTTTCTCTATGGTTGGCTCAAACGATTGTGGCCGTAATAAGTATAACAGAAACTGTTCTGATCTTCTATATCAGCTACAAGGTGCGCTCTTTTTTATTCACTTTGTATATCATTTACATTAACTAATTGTAAGCAACCACTTTTATGGATTGTTATATCCGCCGTGTCTTAAAACGGCCTGAAGGTTTTTTCCTGTGACCATTGCGATGTCCTATGTGAACATTTAGGGTAATGTTTGGAGACTTCTTCTCAACATGCACTTCTTACTGGAGATGATCACCAGTTTTCCACTGATAGTTACTGTAAGTAATGTTTTTTTCAGTTGTTTCATTTTTCCAATAAGGTGAAAAACTTACAGTAACACTTAATGCTCTCTATACATTTTAATGCTCTCACAATAGAAAAGAAATACATACATGCGCCCGCAGAAAATCTTCTGTTCTAGCTCATGCATGCAATATGCATAAATTAACATACCGATAGATTTGTTTAGATTTTCTTTCCTCAAAGTCGTCAATTATATGTTCCGGTTTTCTTGAATTGTTGGCTCGCCAAAGGTGCCTTACAAGCAATGTTGGTGAGTATGACATTATTCATTTACAGAAAAAATGGATTGCAACACAGCCCAACCCGAGTCTAAATTTATTAACATTGTGTCCATATGGCAATTCTTTCAGAACGATCTTGGCCGTGTTCCAATAATGAACCAGTCCGCTCTTTTCCGTCAGATGGTTATTTTATTCTCTATTTTGCTCTGCCTTATTTTCACTGGTACATTTTTCATCGATTATGCGCAGATCTGTTTTCACTAGATAAATTAATGGTCCACTGGAAATGTTTCAAAGTGCTTCAAACATAAACCATAGCTCATAATAGTTTCAAAAAGCAGCTCATAATAGTTTGTTTTAATTTGGTTAGCAAATATCTATTTTGAGCATAAAATACAAATATCCACATAGATATAAATATTATTAAGGAACATGCGGCATTCAACATCTGCAACGTGGAGGAGAACGACAGTTCGATCTGTTCACCAGTTTCTATTTCACAATGGTGACATTTTCCACTGTTGGATACGGAGATTGGTCAGTTGCGCATTGGCTGATAACGTCTAAGTATTTCTATTTGCACTTATGTAGCAAAAACTATAATAATCGAAGCTCATTGCAGGTACCCAGATACATGGATGTCGCGACTTCTGGTTGTAATCCTGATTTGTGTGGCCTTCAGTGTGTTGCCTCAACAGGTTTGTTCGAGAAACACACCTAAACCATATTATGGTTAGCCGTAGTTTCGAAGGAAGATCGGTTCGCAATGAGAGTCATGTTTGGTTCTCCCGTAATCGTGTCATATGTCTTTGGTTAGGTGGAAGCCCTCGGACAAACTTGGCTGGAAAAACAGAAGTCAGGTGGTGATATCGCTTCTGGATGGAGCAAGATTGAGACACACATTGTTGTCACAATTACTCACTTGGAGGTGGAATTCATCAAGGACTTTCTGACTGAATTTTATGCGCATCCGGAGAATCAGGTGTGTTCATCAGATACATCTTTTGGTCGCGTCCCACATTGCTCGTTGCATGGGGGAAATAAGTTGACTTTTCCAGCGCATTTTGTGCATTCTTCTCTCTCCATCTGAGTTGGACAATCAGACAAGAATGCTTCTAAAAATTCCCCTGTGGTCGCAGTGGGTGAAATATGTGCGTGGAAGTGCATTACGCGACGAGGACTTGGAAAGAGCCAGATTGGGATCCGCCAAGGCCTGCTTTATCCTTTCCGCACGACATGTGCAGAGGAAAATTCACACAGTAAGCAACTGGAATAATCATCACACTAGATAAAACGATGTACTTGGTACATAAGAAACTGCTGTGAAGATGGCCCGTCCAGCCTCACTGAGAAAGAAGAAGTTTAACTATGCGTTCATGTCTGTATCCACAGTCTGTTTAAAGACGTGCTGTGAGTCCATTGCGTAAGTTGTATATCCATTAGCGTTTGTTACTTTCAGGATGAACACACAATTCTGCGGTCGTGGGCAGTGAAGGATTTCGCACCGAATGTGCCACAATATGTGCAAGTGTTTCGTCCTGAAACAAAGATGTATTTGGGACACTGTGGTAAGGGTTCTTGTTATATTTTAAACTACTGTTCCCGTTTTAGTTAAAGCATGCACATCTATCAATGATCCAAACAACTCAAACGATATCTACTGTTCAGAGGTGTGTATTTGTGAAGATGAGCTCAAGTATTCATTGCTAGCGAACAACTGCGTTTGCCCAGGATTGTCCACCTTCCTAACACTTTTGATGCACACGAGTAGAGGAGAGTGAGTGCTTACCTAATGTTCTTCAAAGACACATTTCTCAAGAAACACGTTGTCCTATTTTCTTGACAATTCTGGTATTCTTTGCAGAGAAGGACAAAAATCTACAGAGCCATGGCACAAGGTCTACGGATTTCATTCTGGAAATGAAATTTACGATATTGTTGTCGAAAACTCGAAATTTTTCGGCGACTTTGTGGGCAAAAGTTTCACTTATGCTTCGTTCCACGCACACCGATCGTGAGTTGTTTTCAAACAAGTTTGAGGATGGGCGATGCACATGTACATTAAAGGGATCGGCTCACCTTAAATTGTGTCTGTTTTTTTTGTTTCTTTATTTTCTATAAGGGATAATAAAAATTTGGAATACAAAAAGTAGTATTCTAATTCAATACTCACGGAGAAATTAGGTGATAAAGTGGTGGATTGATCGGTCCAAAATGGCAAAGGGTAATTGTCCTGCCTTGTTTGTATAGAGACAATTACCCTTTGCCATTTTGGGCCGATCAATGCACCACTTTATCACCTAATATCTCCGTGAGTATTGAAATAGAACACTACTTTTTGGATTCCAAATTTCTACTATCCCTTATAGAAAATAAAGAAACAAAAAAAAACAGACACAATTTAAGGTGAGCCGATCCCTTTAAATCTTAAAGGTGTATGCCTACTTCAATCATCTAGTTGCAATTTACAGCTATGGTATTGGACTGATTGGAATCAAAAGCAATGAAGCAAATGCTAAGATACGCTTGAACCCCGGACTTACTCACACCATTCACTCCACTGATACTCTGTATTACATGGGACTGACCAATGAGGAATCACTTTACGACTTTCGGTATGAAATCGTTTGTTTTCAGTTGACGACAAGATCTTTTAATATATATTTTTTGGCAATTCTCGTAATTTAGGCGAGATCTCAAGGACCAAAGAATGAAGGCAAATGTGGCCAGCTCTATCGCTAACATCGGTATGTGTTGTCCTTTTCATAGTGTTCGCATAACATATGCATGTATGCATTGTCGATAATACTACATATGCATGTTGTTTGCTTCTCTTGTGCTATAATCTTTCAGAATGATTGCTTATTAGAAATCTTATCTAGAAGTTCTGATCCAGCATGCCACAGCAAGAGAGGACGAATTAGCTAATTCTGATAATAATGCCAACATGAATAACAGTGAACCGGCTGAAGGTAGACGAGTGTCAGCACAGTATTGGAGCCAAAAGCAATGCATAAACTTAATTGACCACCCTATCAGTTGTATGAGTTACCCCCGTTTCCTTGTGATATATATATATATATATATATTCGCTGAGTTCTTTTGGTTCTTCCTTTCATATATATTAGTTCATTATTATCCATCAATATGTGTCATTTCATTTGCATTTTTATGCAAACACCTTTTCTATCCTTCAATGCACCTCTTGTTTTACACCATATGTTAGTATGTTAATGTGTGCATGAATGAAAATTATGGTGCATTTAGGTGCTGTTGCAATGGACGTTCCAACTCTCGAGGAAGGAAAACAGAAGACCGAAAAGAAAAAAAGAAGAGGATTGATCGGCAAACCAAAGGTTTCCATCGGATCAGATTTTTTCGCAAAGCAATTTGTTTATAACAAACAATGTTGTTTATACATACATACGTTTTAGGCAACCGATGAGATGCGTTTGATTGAAGTCGGTCAAGGAGCAGCGGATTCTGACCGAAGAATTTCAATCGCTCTTGTCACCGAGGTATTGCGAGTAACGTGTGACAAAACACTAAAATATACATAAAATAAGCAGTTCGATATTTTGTTGTGCAGTTTCTCTCCTATGGTAAGGCGTTCTCGGCGTGATGTTGGCTTACTCATATAACGATCTGTAACTTATCATTACCTCACTCACCTCATCGAATAAAACCATTTCATTTAGGATGTCGGTGAAAGCAGTTCTTCGTCAGACAATGATGATGAAACTGTTTGCAATAAGTGCGGCGATGAACATTGCATTCAAACACTGTGGGTTTTAATAAAGCTAACTAAATACAAGTGATTAATTCCCGATCAATATGGCGACGAAACCGACCGAAAAAGGCGCGACTCTTTTATTAAAAGAGGCCATTACAGCGTGCACCGGACGTATCCCAAAGTGAAAACCTATATTGGAGCCAGTCCGAGCGTGTGTCATATGTTGAAGAAAAAGCGAGAGATTTGCTGCCTTCAGCTGGATAAGGTATTTTCGGAATACAAGACTTTAAACAGGTTTATAAGCACAGTACAGATGTACACATTTTACATAAATCGTACGGCAGCTTGGACTTCTTTAGGCTTGCAAACACTGCTCTTACACCGCAGCTCACGAGTACAACTGGAAAAACTCAGCTATTATTCTGGCGGCTGATAGAACATCGTCAGGAATGTACAACTTGATTATTCCCCTCAGGTACAATAAATGAGCTAATGTTTTCTAACAATAAGAAAAGGAGCGGAGGTAAGGTTTTTATCAAAACATGTCTTAGCTATTGACTCTAGTTACTACTGTTAAAGGAAGAAATTTCAGGGCTTACTACCGGCCTGTACACGAACTTCGCCCCATTGTACTACTCCTCGAGCTTGCAGACACGGAAAGCTAGTAAGTTTCTTTCGTCTCCTAATTGCAAGCAAATTATCTCCCGAGATGTCGTTAATGTACTCATTTTAGCCCAAGTCCCGCATTCCTTGATGCAATTTCCTATTTTCCCATGATCTACTGGATGCAAGGAAAGATTTCGAGGTATCTTTTGTGCGTTCTGTGATTACCACCCAGTGAATATTCAAAGTAGATCTTCAGGCCTTATTATCCCATAATTTCAAAGCATTAATTATTTTCAGCCTGGACAGTCTTCTCAAAGCGGGTGTCTGTCAGGCTGAGAATGTGGTGGTTGTGAAGGAGGCTGCCACCATTGCCGAAGAACATTTTGCCGATTGTTCTACAATTATTACAGTACAGAAGATCCACAGGTTGCGCTTTATCTAAAAGAAATAACGTACACCTTTTGCTTTGTTTGGTTTGTTGTAGTAGTGCGTTGTTTGTGTATTTAGGATGTTTCCCAATCTTCGACTTGTCACGGAACTCACTCATACGTCAAATATGCGGTTCATGATGTTCAACCCTCACGACCCTTACTCGTTTCAACAGAGCAAATTTGAAAAGGTTTCTTGCGCTTTTCCTTATTTCTAGCGGAGTGAGAGCCCACTACAAATGCCTTATTGTTATATATATTTTTTAGAAAGAACGGAAACGAGGATCCAATATGCCCTACATGTTCCGGCTTCCATTTGCCCAAGGCGGTGTTTTCTCAGCAAATATGTTGGATAGACTTTTGTATCAGGTACAGTCATGGCGGTGTGCATTTAAGAAGTGTCAACACATGTATTGATCACAATTGCAAAATCATTTTATTCACAATTGGTTAAATTATTGTTGTTAATTGATGCTTATTTCAGTCCATCATAAAGCCATATCTCGTCAGTCTAACGCGGCTCTTATTGGGTATAGAGCAGAGCGCAGGAAGCGGATATTTGGCTTCGGTATATGCATTTTTCTATATTCTCTTATTGTTAGCCATTCGAGATTTGGTCCAATTTTCAGATTTTGAGTTCTGCGTAGTGAACAGGAAAGTTCTCATTCATAAGTGGACCTGTTTCAGTTTACGATAACAGAAGATGATTTGTGGATCAAAAACTATGGGCGTCTGTATCAAAAACTGTGCTCTTCTGTGGCGGATATTCCAATTGGAATATTCAGGACAAAATCGTTTGACTCAAAAACAGTCGGTTTATTTTCGTGGAATTGAGTTCATATTAGTGCATCACGTACATCTGTCATGCGTGAAAACCCTTTCACAGAATAATTTCCTTCCAGGTTTCCATTGAGATGGAAAGGTGTCGGTCACTCGAACTGGAGGATTTACATCGAAATCAGAGGAGCGAAATGCTCGAAATGGTGAAGAACAGAATGAAGACAATGGGGATGTCAATGGATAATGAGAGTGAGTTGTATGTTTAATATTAGATATTTGCCCAATACCCTTAAGGTTAGACTCGTCTTCGCAAGAGATCTGAACTCCGCGCAATGTCTAATGGTTAATTTTAGCTATGGACAATGTGGACGACAGACAAAGCACCATTTCCTTTGTAATTATCAACCCTTCAGCTGACTTGGTGTTGGAGCCTGGAGATATAGTGTAAGTTCTTTTGCATGATAAAAGCCTATAGGTAAACCCAAACTATGTTAGCGAACAAAGGATTTAAAGATAGAAATACTGGCAGTCTTCAGCAGCACCGAATTTGCATATCCCATGTATTGTGTTCACTAATCCAATATTCAGGTATGTTCTCCGTGGTCCTGTCAAAGAAGATGCTCGTAATACAAAAGTGAACCCACGAAGAGGACTAAAGAGGAGTAGACAAGTGACTGAGACTGCCGAACCACCCTCACATATCAAACCTGCCATTCCAAGATTAGTGTACGGTTTATCCTGATTATTTCCAATATGTATAAACGGGACAACTTTAAGAACTACTCCACACTATAAGTGAGAAAAAAAGTGAAATAACGTTTAGTGATTGCACCTGGGAAGACTTTCAGGATCCAGAAACAAAGGTGACAACCACTGTGTGGAACACATATAACATCTTTTTTTTTGTGTCTCACCCTAACATTGTTAACAACCTGAATTATTGGATGTCTGATGAACGAGTCTTTGTTTTCACATAACACGGTTTTTTCTTACGTTTCTTTTTTTTCGTTTGAGTATCAGTTTTGAGGTTATTTTTGCAGGGTTCCTTGATGAATCTTTTCCGAGGAAGGCTTCAGAGGAGAAGATCTCGTAGCAGACCAAGCAATCGCCACAAAAGTGCTTAGAATACATTGGAAGATATGTACATAGTATTCCATTTTTGCCCAAAATTTCGCCTTTGCACGATGCTGCTTCGCAAAGTTCCTTGCGCTGGAACAAATTTTGCTTCGTGATATTGTTTGCCTTGCAAATGTGCTTTCTATAGATAAATATTTTGATTGATTCAAGCATACCTGGGAAATGAAGTGAATTATCGTACTCATTTAAAATTTTATTTGAACGTATAAACACAGACAGACGTAAAAGCTAGAATATATACAAATAAGACATATACCCGGGGAAGAAGAAGAAAGCTAAAAGATATCACCCACAATGAACGAATGGCGCTCAATCTCTACAAACAGAAAGTAAATGGAAACGAAAGGTGACTATCTATAAAAAGGCGTTTGATCTAAGCAATTCAGAGGCGAAACATTCTATACTCATTATATCTTTGCACACTTCCCAAAGAACGCAAATAAAATACGGGCAACAGATACATCAACAAATACAGAGACTTATATGGACAAGCAATTACAGTTCGTAAATAGTCACAGGAATATTCTATTTCTAAAAAAATGAAATGAGCGATATATAAGACACCGGTTCGTATTAAAGAAACATGAAAATGCTGATATGTTGGAGACCGAACGAGTAAAGCAGTCGTAAGATACAACTCAAATGCACAGAAACAAATCACTAATGCTACAAGGAAAAACCAGCAAATGCTAACTGTGTGGTTTGGTATGGAATACCCCAAAAATAGTAAGAACTGGAACAGTCTGCACCTAATTTTGGATAGAGAACCAATTAAATTTAATATTAATAAAACCACCGATGTCTACTCGTTTACACCGGGAAGCAAAGGTACTCGATTTGAACCTAACTAGTAAAACACTACTCTGTTTGATAAGAAAAATGTTCCTATAAGAAATTAAAAGTAATGGCAGCAATAATACATTGTTTAAATCAACACCAACTACCCAGTCTTAAAAAATAGTAAAAGTCTAAGACTGCTAACGGGGTAAACCGTTCGCTAATTGTCTACGAACGAACAGGTGGTCCTACCTACGAAGAAACCTCTCCAAACCTTACATCCCTAGTCTTTAGAAACAAATAGCGTTCTCAGGCTGAGCGAACATAAAGCTATATAGCAGTCTGGGTATGGATCACAGTGTAGGAAGTGACTTCAATAAATGAAATTTTTTCCATTTTTCTCTTGTTAGACAATTCACGTAAATTATGATGGTCCTTTTTTTGTAGACACTTCCCTACTATTAGTGAACATCAAAGTTTTACTGCCGTGGGCTTGAGGAAAGTAAAATGAAGGTTAAATGTTAACGACTTGACCTATTGCCTTCTGGCCTTCTGTCTCTAGCATATTATGGCAGAGTGACGTCTTGATCTATATCGGCTGGATATTTAGTCAGTGTCGCCTGAGAACCGCCCGATCTTTGTGACTGAGTGTCTACATCTTTTTGGTTTTTTTGCTCCTGGAATAGTTGCTTGTGTAAAACATCGAGCTCAAAGTTTTGTAAAAATTTAAGGACGTGAAATGGAATGACTTAGTTTAGGTGACACTGAAACAACGTTTTACGTGTTCAGCCCTTGTGTATTGTTCAACTCCCGTTACCTGAATTGAGGAAGCCCATGGCTCACGATCAGCACTTCCCCATATTGTGAAAAACACAACAGGAAGAAGGGCCACAACCGCAGAAATCTCGAACACAACAGTCCATTCTTGTTTTGATCCTGACCTGAAATCCGAAAGGTGAACTCCCGTTTCGTGTATGCACGTAATACGTTATTAACATATATGCTGATGTGCTTTCCAACTGTGTGCAACGAAAAGAATCAAATTAAAGCGAAATATCACCCGGTTTGGGGTTTTTTCACCAAAAATAGTTTAAAAACAGTTATCAACGAAAATAAATGTAAAAACACAAACAAATAAGTGCGTATTACAAAAAATGTGTGCAAACTAAGATTTTTTTGATTTTGTATGGAAAAATCCGCACATGGCGGTAAAGTAGTAAAATAGCTAAAAAAAACGCCATCTGGGGATTTGAAATAATTGAACATTCCGCGGCATCCGAATGACGAAATGGTGACAAAATATTTTGAATTTGCTAGTAAAATAAGCAAAAATACGCACGGTTTAAATGCAATCAACGCACGGTTGTTTACTCCTCATCTTTTTCTATTTTTTATTGAGACCGACCGCTAATTCGCTTTAAGAAATTAAGGAAAACAAACTTTAGGATGAACTGGCTGAGCAGTTTATTGAATATGGAGAAGACAGCAACAACTCCAAAGGACAGTCCGGTTATAATTCCAGAATAAGCGGGAGCAATCTGCACTAAAGCAGTCTGGACACCGGGTGTGTGCAATCCTAAATCAGTGATTTTGCAAGATATGGAAAAAACTGATTTGACAATCACTGAGTAAACAAATTGATAATGTCATGAAACTTCCCAGCATACTAAAAAGAACGATGTCTACCTGCGAAAGCATTTGCAAGACAAAGCAAAGTGACGCAAGGGGCTACACCCTCTACCAAAGGAGTAATTCCAACACAGATCCCAAGTCCGAGAGAGGCTGAAAAAAAATAGTTAATGAATACGTCGATTGGTTCGTAGGCCAATCAAAAACAAATTTGAAAGAAGACTGACCAATGAAATTGAACATCTTGCATGAGGTGGTTTTCGAAAGGATTGGCGGCTTCGATGCTGTCAGTAGGGAGGAAAGAGAGGAGGATAATGTCTTTGAGATCCAAAGGAGAGCTATTGGCAGTGCACTGACAAGACCCATCATAGAGCCTGATAGTCCAAGAGTGTCTTGAAGGTATCCCGGTAGAAGCTGAAAATTTTAAAGAACGGTCAGTAATTTAGAGCGAAAAAGAGGACATGGATTGTGCGTTAGTTAGGCTATTTACATTTTCTGCTCGTCTATCAATGAATGTGATTTAAAGGGACGCGGTCACCTTTTTGCCCCCTTTTTGTATACTGTGTGCTTGTTATCTGTATGTATTTGATAGCGTTGGAAAAAATCAATATCCACCGAAATCCTGATCACAATTATCCCATACGGTCATGCTGATAATGAGTCGACTAACGTTTTTTAATTTGTGGATTGCTCGGTAGACATCAGCTTTTCTTGCCTGATATCTTTCAACACTATGTTCTACATATTATGATAATATACAAAAGACCGAAATGTGACCGAATCCCTTTAAATCGTCTTGTTACTTGAATGTTTGAATGGGTGGGGGGGGGGGGGAGGGGGTGGCATTTGTATAAAAGCTGTACCTGCAACATTATGACGAGCGGATATTCATGGCACACCAAGGCAGCAATGTTCACATAGAGTGCTCGACATCTGAAGATTTTTCCCCATGGAAGATTACCGCGTTCTGTTCGCTTGCCCACACTTTCTTCTTCAATTTTCCGTGCAATATACTCTTGCTCGCTCTGCGTAGAAGTTTATTTAGGTACACTTTTTGTGCAAGATTTGAAGCTTCTACATATTGAGGGAAGAGAAGCAAAATGATTAATTAGTTTGTAGTTTGTGATTCACTTAGTAATATAATGTATTATAAATTATGCACATGAAACAACCGTTAGTCATAAACATACCTGGCTGACACATAGGTGCTTGCTTGGTTTATCAGCAGATAGGAGAAGCCAGACGATTAAAATCACACTTCCGATTATAGCAGACAAGTAGAATATGGCCGGCCAACCGGCAAATTTTCCCTCAGTACCACAGAGAGCACCAGCAACTGGCAGGATAAGCAATGAGCCTGGAATACAGTAAAATTCATAACTCTAATTTTGTTTAAACAGCAAATGAAAAGGAAATGGTTGGCCTGGCATGTTCTAGCACAGTCAAGAATGTAGGTATGACTGTCAGGGTTACAGAATAACTTCGAGCAATAACGATATATTCACATTAAACTGAATAATTAACCCACCGATCTGTCGTCCTCCTGTGGCAAAACCAATAGCGAACGGACGTTCCTATAAATATTTACAATATGTACCAAAATTCTAAATAAAAACAAAAATTATAAAAAAACATATCTTCTTGTCCATGAAGTTGATGATTATCGGCACCTAATTAGTTCGCGACTAGACTGTGTTGTTTATTTTTATGTTAAGATGTAGTTCGGTGTTGATCGGTACATTACCTTACCTTTGGCGGGAACCACCTTGTGATTAGGGAAGAGGCAGATGGAAACAAGAATGCATCACCCATTCCAGTAATCACTCTCATCACAAATACTAACCATACAGAGGTGCTCGCCACTGAAAGTAAATACACGAAATGAACAGATATGAAGTTACTTATAACAAGTCACAACTTTTATTTTTATGTTGTGCTGTGCCGTAGCTCGCGTAAATAGGCACGTTCTAATCAGCGGACTTAACGCAAGGCCCATGACCGACTTAAGCCATAAGAAATGTTTCCCATCATGTTACAACAGCAACAAAATATTTCTTAGATAACACGGTAAGGTACTCACCTAATGGGATGCAAACGTTGGATAGCACTATCAATATAAGAGCTACACAGATAGTGTACTTTGAGTTAAGTTTATCAGCCATTCCGCCAGATATTAACATTGTCAGCGATCCAACATTTTGTGCAGCAAATACAAAGCCTGAAAAGTTCTTTGAAATATTTCATTTGTTTCAATAGGTCATTCGTAAACTTATTGATTAAATAACACATAATTGCAATCAGGAATTGAATGATGTTATGCAAACTGGAAAAAATTCTTATTTTATTTTAGATCATATTACTCGAAGCCAGTATAGTGTACCTTTTTCTAAGGAACTCCATTCGAGTTTGTCCCTTTGGGAACAATGTTGTATGGATACATCGTCATCGTCGTCTTCTTCACTTCTTCTCTTTCTATTGCAAGGCGCCTCACTTGAATTAACACTTCTCTCAGATATGATATGGGTATCCACGTCTGTTGTATTTGACCTATAAGTATCCAGAGAAAGATAATGATGATGACAGTTATACCTAAATTCCTAAATCATATGGCATACTTTGCAAGGAAGCAATTGTCACTCCTGCAGTCGGATGTGATATAGAGAGATCACTATTTACAATTAGAGTATTTTTTTATCTTATTTATCATATCTATCATCCATAGCCTGTCATTTTGTACATTAGTTAGTGAAGGTTAATGAAGTGAATAATATTCCTTTGCTTACCTAACCATGCAAACCATGGAGACTGCTAGATTGCTTGTGGCCACGGATAGTGACATAAAGCACAAGCAAAGAAGAAAAGCAACAAATAATCTGGCGGAGGGAAATAATTTCTGATGTTTCTTTTTATTCGTTGTCGGCGCAGCATACGGATCGCCAGCCGCCACCTTCACCATGTCGGCCTGCAGGGAAACGCAGATTATGCACGGTAAACAATAACTGCATGGGAAACATAATATTACGTCAAAGAAACAAATACAAACGAAAATATGTCCCTTAAAGTTAAGCCACTATGCCTTAGAGTCGCGAAAGATCAAGTGATACAACATTAATTAGTTGACCTGTAAACAACGCAATGTTTCTTTCGCAGTTCAAATCGGCTGCCAAAGCCAATCCAACTAATAATGGCGCCAGAGTAAACAAATAGAGCGGAGGAACAAAGCCGTCTCTGCCAATAGGAAAAACAAGCATAAAACATACTACGAGAAGGATGTTACGGATAAATAAGAAATGGCGGGTTTGTAGATTTTTAAAATACTAAGGAGTTTAATCGGGGTATTGCACCTGGATGATCAAGTATAGAAGAATTCACATCCTAGGGAACTATAATGTGCGTATACTTGCAAACAGAGAGCTCAACGAATTTAGTTCTGAATGAAAGTGTGCAACTGGAAGTGTTGGCAGAATACCGGTGCCCTCTTATATAGGCCAATGTCCCTCTCTTCAGTTCTCTATCGGAACTGCATAAATAAGTGTCCACACAATGTTTGTTTCTGTGATCTTTCAAGTACTGTATGGACAATGCTTTCATATCTCATTGTCCAGGCAGCCAAGTCATTGTCCCTCCGAAAACGAAAGATACAAAAGTTAACAGAAAGTTGTTCTAGCGGCCACTTTTCAGTAAATAGAACAAATAACGTCTCTATCTCTCAAATACATAATTCTCACACGCGACAATCCACTGGACACGTACGGACCGAATGGGACTTTGAACTCACTAGTGCACAGATTACACCATCTCGGAAAAAGGAAGCCTAGAGCTGAGATCCGTAGAGAAAGGGTTGCCAGTAAGAACCATGTGAGGACAGCCATGAAAGGGTATGCCTGTTTTTTTTTGTACATTTTTTGCTCAGATCAGTTAAGGTTCAATAATAACAGATGTTTCAAATGGTTTCTGTTTACTCTTGATGCCTACGAGTCGGACCAACGGTGAAATTTCTGCGAACTGTTCAAACTTCTAGTTCAAATGGCAAAAAATACTGTACTCCGAAAGAACAAGAATTTTGCCTTTTTCACGTTTGAATTTAGTATTATACCACGCAACTTTGCAGTTTCTGAAATACGGGGGGCCATTTTTTACACAGATGATATTCAGCGTATTTTTTAGTCCAAACAGAAATGAAGGAGTGAGAGCAGGAATTAATCTCCAGTTTTTTTCTGCTATTTGTGATACCAAAGTTCATACAAGCACATGTTACGAGAGCTGTCAGAGGTTTATTATAAACTAATTAATTGCCACATCCATAGTCAGAGGTCATATTAATTGGAACTCTCTCAAGAGCAAATTGGTGGAATAAAAAAGAAGATGTTTTCTTGAAATGTATTAATTAATATAAAACGAGTGATATTGGAACGAAGTTTCAATTCAGAGACGTCTCTCCAGCACTACACAAAGGAAGACTTGCGCAAATCTGACACACAATAGACACGTACACATGCAACATATGGAATGGTTTATTTCTCACTACAAACAACACAACTTTTGGATTAAAATCAATCCACAACGACTAAGTGGTCGATTCAAAAAAATTTGTTTTTCTGCAAGATTTAGTATTTATAAACAAAATGAAGTTGCAAAGTGGAACAATTTTGTCAGTTGCTGCGGGGTATGTACGCTTATTTCACTTCACCTTCTACGGCAGTTTCTGCAGGGCAGATGTATCGAGAGATAACGATGTAAATAGTCTTCTTCACTACACATAGTTAGTTTTTGTTTGTCAATGTACAATTTTCACACTTTTGTTCGATCGTGAACTTTTCAACAGTGTAAGAGCGTTACTAATCTCTGATGTAATTGTTCGAAACGACGGATTTTTTGTCGCCACCACAAAAACGGGAACTTAGATTTTCACGAATATGCTTCAAGGACAATGACACAAGCTGCATGACTCAGTCCTATAAAGGCACACAATAAACACAGATTGTTTATTGTAGTTTCAAGACAGAAATTGTGGTAAGTTCACTACGCACTTATCTTACAGAAGTGTACATCAAAATGTGTCATTATCATAAGTCGAGATCTTATAATAAAAAAAAACGGATTTTGGAATACCTCACGTAATAAAACTGAAAGCATACGTCCTAGCATGGCAAACATCAAGGTTATTGTAACTGTCCATCATGCATTAAATACCTAACAGAAGCTTAACCCAAAATGAGGCAGCGTGAAGGCGCGAGATGTCTCGGCTCAATGAGTGGAAATGTGTCATCCATTATTTGCATTAGCATAAATGGGAAGCGGAAGGCCTTTTGTAAAGTACCTGTTTGTCGCCCACACACAAAAATAATGTACATAAACTGGGCGATGCGCACACAAACCAACAGGTCCCTAGTTATTTAAACATTTATTTGTCATAGACGTGTTCAAGCTAGTATCGTCTACATGGATACTCTTATAGCATATGGGCAATTAGAAACAAATGGACAATGCTGATGTCGTCAAATGGGCCCTGATGATACAATCGATAAACGTTAATCAGCATACAATACAAAGAACGGTGAAAAATCATATCGGTGAAAAAGTCTCGTATTTTTCAAGAAATAAATGGAAAAGAGAATTGGTTGTATTTACACAAGTGCTATTGCGGCAACTTTCAATTGAACAAGATAACATATAGTTGGAAGAACGGAAGCATTGGTTCGGGAGGCTGAACCGTCCGGTAATTAGTAGACTACTGACTGCCTATATCTGGTAGTCTACCAGTTAGAAGCAGTAGTTGCGATCTGACCAGCAAACAATACTCGACAAATAAAATCGCAGTTCGTTTCCTCATTAGGGAAGTCAGACGAAGAAGCAACCCTTGTTTGTGATATGTAAACAAATAGTGCAGAAAATTGAAGCAAACTGTCTGGTAGCTAAGAAAGGAGAAAATATTCTGAATCTTAAATCTAGAGGAGTAACTGCTGGAAACAAACTGTGGAGGCAGGAAACAATTTCGAGGTGGCTATGAATGACAACGCACAGCTATATTTGACCTCATCTGCTCAGACTGGGGAGCATAAGCAAGACTACGCCTACTTCTACGGCGGTTGCATTAGCGCGATGTTTAATGTAGACAGTCACGAATACACATCGACGCATTAACCTTATTGTGTCGAAAGTTGCAAAAAAATCACGTATATCGGGTCATTCTGAATCCAATAATAAACAAACGAAGTTGCGGCCTTTTGCGGAAGTGCAGAGTGCACAAACAGTAGAAGAAATCTATATATCACGACAACGCCAGAAATCGAACTAACAAGTAAGTCACAGTTGTAAACGTCTTTGATTGTTTTTCTTTTTTTTCGGACGGTCATTGTAAATAGAATAATCGAAATTGACAAAAGTAATCAATTGTTTTACTTTATTTTAGCACTCTAGCCGAAAGGGTTATTTGATCTCGGATACCGGGAAATTGATTATGGGACTACAAATACAACACAGTTTCGCTATTCTATATAATGTCACAACTACTTTTGTCTATGCGTGCTAGAGATGTATGCTCTACATTAAAGCGGTTGCGAGATATTATACGAGTCGTCCAGTTAATCTACATTTCATAGTGCAGATCGTCTTACATGTGCGCTTCGTTCTCAGGAAAGTAAGAAATCGTACAGACCGAAAAGTTAACCTCTTATTTCAAGTATCACCAGAGTGTTATATACGGTAACCACGCGATTTGCATGTGGAATGCGAAACGCGTGGGTACAATTTTTCGATAACAAAAGTCAGTCGTCCTAAAAAGGTTTTCACGGTGCACGTGGGCGGTAAGACATGAACAAATATGGAAGTGGAACCTGGTCAGAGCATGTTATGCCTTGTATATATTGCATATATGCGTGATTGGTCTGTGTTTGAATGCTGACTGATTAGCTTGTTTAGAAGTTCAAAAATAGCATTTGTGATACTAGTTTAAAAGTATATTGTAAAAAAAGGAGCACCATTTCATAAAGCCAATCAGCTCAAGAAATAAAATATTTTTAGTTAGAGTCTCAGTTTTCGCCTGTGGTAGTTTAGATAGATACTCAGCTTTCTCCCGTGGTGTCTCAACCGTGAGCTAATTGGACACTTATTTTACAGTTACTATTCAACGGAATATCTTGAGCAAAGCGCTCGTGCATAAAATAGATGTGTGTTGAGTAAACAGTAGTGCGTATTTTTGGAGAAAGTTTGTTAAATAAAGTAAATTGAAGTCCTGTGAAAAGCTTAAACCGGCACCAAGGAATATCGTGGCAAACTGGATCTACCAAAAAGAAGAAAGAGAAAGCGAAAGTGCACGCGCTTACACACAGTTGTGTCATCGCGGTTTAGACTTTCAGTGACCGCATTGGGTTTATTTTTTGAGCTTATTTTTGGATAGTCCGTATTAATTAATTAGTCAATGCAAACCAGTTAGTCAATGATCAAGGTTGCGCTTCGTTCCATAAGATGAGGAAGTGGGGGACACTAATAAAGAGGAAACTAAAACATTACTTCTTTATTTCTAATGCTGTGCTATCTGTATTATTAGCTAATAATCGGCTCAATGAGAACATTTCGTATCGTTTTTTTTGTTGTGTGAGCAAGTTGCGTAGCCGACAGCCTGATTTACAGCTGCCGGAGGTGATTTGTGTCTCTATTCACAAAAGAAATGTGCGGATGATCTCACTATACAGCACAAACATAAAAGTAGTACAAACAGAAAGAAAGGAGGACGACTTTGTGAAAGAAAGATCAGAAATAATTTACAGATAGGAAATTCAAAATATTTTACCTAGCTCTGATGCAGGTTTTCATCTCTATGTAGTACTGTATATTTTGCACGTAGGCAACGGTCTTTTTTTAGCTTTCGATGTGGCTTATTGTTGGTCCCAAAGCGGTCACCCTCTTTTGAAATCGAAATTCAACTCGTTACTAAAATCGTTATATCGAAATTAACAGGTGAAACGGGTCAGATGTAGAGACTTAAAAACAAAATATGGTTTAAACAATGAAAGACGACTGAAACACTGAGGAGAGGAGAGACATTGGTCAGTCGAAGGGACATGTGATACTAGCATTGGTATGGGATCAACATAAGGTCCGTGGAAATAAATCATTACCTTCAACTATCTATGAACTACGAAAACAACAGTTCGTTCAACTAAACTATGCGGGACATTTACATTTGCGCAGGGGTAAGCTGCGGAGACCATTGTTTTGCCAAAAACCAAATTGAGTATGAGTGATTGTGTTTGTGAAAAGTTTGACAGTTAACACTCCACTAGTGCAACATTACATAACCATTCTCAGTTCCATTCTCAGCTTTGACAGAGTTATAGATACAACTATCATTGATAATAGGCGGAACCAGTTGCCTGGAACCATTTTGCTTATTGGAAAAAAATTTAATTTGTATTATTTTGAAAACAATAGAAATTGTTACGCGTCACGTACTAGTAACTGTTGTTTTCAGTCATCAATCTTCACTGGCACAGTACGAAAGTTCACTTTTCAACAAAAAAAACCTTATATATGAGATGAAAACCCAGATATTTTCCTTTTTTCGCAATTTAGGAAACTTAAAAAACTGTCATAGTCGTTCGATTGATGTGAAAGTTGGTTTTATTGTGGGCAAGACATGTGTTTATATAGTTCTGAGGCATAATAGCATATCGACGACTTGACGCCTACGCCAGTGAGGTTGGTCATTAACAATAGATTCAATTTATCTGTATTCATGCTCTCATGTCAGAAATGGTCTTTCATTGATGATTGTATATAGGACAGGAAAATAGAGTACATTGATATAAAAAATGAGATGTCTGGAGATAATTCAAAATAATCCATTTTTTTTTCCAGCGCTTTCTTGCTACTGTGGAACAATAACTGTGAAAAAACTGCAAGAGGGCTATTGTCCACTCACACAGTTCCAAAACAGTACATGATCACTCGATCAGTGAGAATAATATTCTGCATATGTGAGTCATAATCCTCGTCTAATGTATGTGGGCGAGCAAAATCTACCTGGCCGTGATGTCAGTTCACGCAGGCACCTTGTTATGTTAATGTGTAAATTTATCATAGTCGATAAAAAACATGTCCTTGTTCGCTCTTTTGTGTTTATATTGAATCTGTCTACAGCACTTTGCTCGCAATCCCGTATTAACGAGCATATCGACATAAAGCATGAATGACTGGCAACGTTCCCTTTCTTTTTGTGGCACACATAGTTCCAATTACACTATTTTGTCAGAGGCCACATTAAATGATTACCCAAACACATCAAAACAGGTGTTATTAATCAGCTTATACTGTTTACCAGTACAAGTGATCACAAATGAACATATCCCTGCCGGAGCATCTCGCAATGATAATTCAGAAATAAAAAGTAGACTCAACCGACCTGTTTCTTGTCGAACGGCTAGTTTGAATACATCCCAACATATTCAACGTAACAGTAAATAGTTGTAATTGTAAGCAGAAAGCAAATTGACAGCACAGTTGAGGATCGTCCACTTTCGGGTTTCGATTGCCAATAAGAAGGAAACAGGGTTGGCGAGACATATTTCAGTGCGAATAGCCAGTCCTCCACATAAACATCTTATCATTGATCATCACGAGATTATTTACTACAATATAAGTTCCCACAAACATGCCACGATATTTTCAATCTCACATACACACCTATGAGTGCTCGCATTCACGAAGAGAGGACGCAAGTAACCTTATTTGAATATTTTCGCCAACAAAAAATAACATATTATGTAACAAAAATTTAATATACGAGGGTATTCGATTTACTGTTGGATCATAAGAAATAAGCTCATATTATGAGAGGCGTATTCCGTTCAATGCAACAAAGTTATTTCGCAACACCCCCACCCTGATCAGAAATCCTCGTCTGCGACAGGGGTCGAAACGAGGTCCGTGTTTGATAGTTATTTATATTCAAATTATTTAGTCTTACTTTCGCACTAATTATTAATTAATACTTTTCACTATCATATTTCAAAATTATTTTATTTCATATGTTTACAATATTCCTTTCTACTATTGTTAGTTTATTGTTTTCATGTAATTTGTGCAGAACACTTATGTAGGACCACTAGCAAATTGTGTTTAAACTTGTAATTGCCTTGGCATCGTCGACCTATATACACTATCAGTCCGGTAGCACAAATTGAAGAAGTGTGCGTAAATCAATTAGACAAATTACGCTCCGCTCTGAAAATTGTTGCGAATGCACATGGTCCCTCTTACATAGCTCAATCAGTGTTAGTAGTGGTATTTCCTTGGCATCAGTAGTGACACTTCCAATAGAAGTGTTGTAAGTCAACATTATTTTCTTTTTTTTCACCCGCCATGCGATAAGTGCTCTCAAACTCGGTCACATTTGACGGTAAATAAACAATTTGATTTTACGAAAAAAAACATTGAAGAGTTGAAATTTACCTCCAATCTTGTTTTCCTTAACGCAACTCTAGTCTTTTCCCCCATTGTGATGATTTGAATGGTAAAAAGAGCGACGGAAAGTTGCCTAAAAAGGCTAATTGAACCATTTAGACGTAGGATGAAACTTTTACTGGGCAAAAGGTCAAGACTACCAGTTGACTGTTATTCGCTTCTACTGAAACTACGATCACAGTTCAAGGAAGAATCATTCCGATATGCGGCTCCTTTTCGTACTCGTTTATGTTGTTTTTGTGTATGGAAGTATTCAAATGCCTGATGGATTCCATGACTTTGATGTAGCTGAGGTAATTTCGAACTTGCGTGAACAAATTTTAATAAGATCCCAACAATCCGTCAAAACGAGCAAAGGGGATTAAAGGCATACTCCACAGTTGTTCTTCTTCCACTTTGTTTACTTGAACACGATAGAAAGTTTTTCCATGTATGTTTAAAAACTGCTGCCTGAATCATTTCTAGAACTGACAGCAATGTTATTGGAGTGATATGAAAGTGAAATAGTGTGTTCAGCATGTAAAATAATCATGATTTTAAAAACTTGCATTATATTCAGCTCACAAAGATACTCTCCTCGGAAAGCCCCTCATTTCTAAAGGCGGTCACTCCGTTGAGAACAAAAGTTGAAGGCACTATCATTCTTCTCTACGGAACACTTCCACGTTTTTATATGAAGGTATGTTATTCTAAAAGAAACATAACACAAGTGAGTGACAGAAGTTTGCATTATAACGTTTAAATATGCAATGTTCAATTTTATTATTGAAGATGATATATTTGACCGGAATGTCAGTGCTTATCCATCCTCTTTTGTTTTTAATAAACCGACAAAAATATTGCAGTCTCTTGGAGATTTGGCAAAGGAACACAGTGATGAAGTTGCAGCAGTGGCTGAGCCAAGAAAGAAATTTGAAGACATTTACAAAACAGCTGCGTCTGGTGCAAAAACTTCCGCCAGTTCAATGATGGTTTGTGACTTTTTGATTTTGTACCTTTTTACATCAAACGAATTTAGTTGAGTTTGTATCCTCCCGAACGTTTATGCTTTATAGCCATTTCAGCCATTTCAGCTAAACATTTTTGTGGACATTGCAAGAAACGTTTCTGATGACGAACTGCAGCACTTGAGAGAGTATGTCGACAGTAGAGCACAATTCGTGGATGGATTTGAGGTTGACTTTGATATCTTACAATACATACGTTTTATTATTCAAACCATTATATCTTATAGTATACGACCATGTCTGAAAATTTTGTATACTCTCTTCAGATCTTGGACTACACACAAATATTTGCCCCAGTTTTCTACTCGAAATGTTCATCGATTGATGATCTTATTTTGCAAAAGCTCAATGATACTGTAGACGACTGCGCTGCTTATTTAAGAACAGTGAGTTAAACTTTTTATGAAGGTTAAGTAATGTATACAGTGAACCATAATTTTTCATTTAGGAATATGAAAAACTAAGTGGTAATGCTATTGACGCATCGCATCTGTTTGAAGAGACAGTAAAACAATTACGAGGTGATGAATACAACAAGCTAGCAACCGAATTGACAGAACATATACTGGTAAGCTCTCCTTTCCACTTTCTCAATTATAAAAAAATATAAGGATAAATAGTGCCGGGTTATATCAACCGAATCCGCAGAAACGTTTTTTGAAGCCGATCATACTGGCCTTTAAAATTCCCTCCATCTATATAAATCTTTTTTAATAAACAAACAATAACAAAATGAGAGTAACCCTAGTATTATCAAAGAAAGGACTTCACAGGATATCTCCTACAAGAGAGAAGTGGGTCCAACTAACTACGTGGGCCCAATCTTCCTACGTGGGTCCCAGCTACCTACGTGTGTCCAAGCTACCTACATACTAACAAAAGATACGGATAACCTCGTTATTTGATCATTCTTGTCAGATAATATTGAGCATATGACAACGTCAATATTACTTTTGTTTCAGAAAACGATGCCCGTTGATTTGGCTCATATGGTAAACAACCTGGGCGCAAAGGAAGCGGCTAATATAACTGATATTTTTAAGAATACATTAAAAGACACTAAACAGGTTTGGTTTTGTGGTTGAACCTTTAGTCATTCCCTTCCGTCATTTCGACGAGTAGGAAAATATGCACTTTTTTATTTAAAATTTAGCTGGTGGGTGAAATTCGGCAACAACTACCCTCATTGTATGGTGTGTTGACGAATTCTGTGAAACGATTGACAACAAAGGTTACTACCAGCATTGAGACAGCAATTACTCTCTGGAATAAGGTATTTATACTATAGAAACGTTTTCTTGTTAATGCAGCTCTTTATTATAACATTATCATGCTCGCATAAAAAAAAATGATTTTTGTGAACTCATATGATGGAATAAAAAAACATGACGTCCTTTCACTTCCAAGAAGAAAATACATGAAGAACACTTTCGTTCATCTTCTAATTCAAACTTTTTTCCAGAAAATTCAAGAAATCAGAGGGAAAGATGCAATAACGGACACTGTTCTTGAGAAGGCTTCTGAAGAAATCAAAAAACTACACGATGATTTCGTAAAAAATATTTCCGACTTTGTTGAAGTTGGAATCTTCTCTTCGGTGAGTCTTAACTAGCGAACAAACAGGCCAGCAAGGATTGCACTGGGGGCAACAACTAAATGTATCGACCTCTACTATTTCAGGCAATCGAGCTTTGCCATTTAATCAGTGCAAAGGAACTTGCTAACGTGCGTAAATTTGTTGGAGCCCATGCAAAGGATACGCTGAGAACAGAATATCGGAAGGTGGTTCATAGCGCAAAACGAGGGTGGCTGTCTATAGTCGAAGAACTACAGTGTACGATTACCTTTACTTTTCAGAGAAATTTTGACGCATGGAGGAGCCTGGGAAGTGTCACAACAAAAATGGAACTTTTAACAAAGTTCATTGATGAACAAATGGACAATGTGACATCACAAACACATGATGCCGCAGCTGAAGTAATTTTTTTGTTGTATATAATCATGAGTGCATCAGTTGTCCCATTATATCACATAATCAGTCAATGGCATTCCATGTAATAGATCAACGAAGTACTAAACAAAAGAAGGTTAAACGACGCACTAAAGCGAACGACTATCCACAAACGTTTTAACTAGATCAGCAACAAAATGACAAGTGCGTTTCAGTTGTTGTCCACTGTAGAGACGAGTGTACACAACCCAGACTTCATTACACTGGCAAAGAAAACCGCGGTGGACCTCGAAGCGAAAATGTCCCAATTTACAATGATGCAAAAATTAAAGGTAGTTAAAGCCTAATCGTCCAATTCCCAAGGTGTTTTTACTTATGCCCATCCCTAAGATTACTGATTTATTCTTACGACACATGCTCTTGCTCAAGAAAGGTGGATGTTGGTGGTCTAATTATAGACGGCTCAGGATGTAATGGTCACTTGTTTTGATGAAACGTTGTGTTTTTTTTGTGGTTAGAACTGTTCAAGAAGCATTCATTAAGAAAACCGTCTCATATAAACTTTATATATTCAGATTCATCAAATCTTTCCTTTTGCCGGACTACTTTTGTTCAACGACCTGCCCGACGAAGAGATTGCTAAAATAAAGGAAATTCAACCATAAAACAATAATTATTAGCCTTTATTTCATCAATTTTCAAATCAGAGTGAATCCAGATATCCACATTGAATGCAAAATTTTGACAAGCAAATTTTCCGGATAAAAAAGTTAAAATTGGAACGTACAATTTACAATAGAAGAATCCCAATTGCTAATGGCAAGAACAATGTTTGTGGTGCAAAAGATGATTTATCCGTATCATCTTTAGGTATGTATTTAGTTGTGGTAGATGTTTCTTCAACAGAAGTACTTGGTGCTATTGATGTACTAGATTGTACGGGTAGAGAAGTGGTACCTTTTGGTGGTGGGACGCTAGGCGGGCTAGCCGTGGTAGGTGAGCTAGACTGTACGGGAAGCGTTGAACTGCTTTTTGGTGGAGCGGCGCTAGATGGGCCAGCAGATGCGGGTGCCCTATGGGAGCTAGAGTGCGCGGGTAGAGGAGTGGTATCTTTTGGTGGAGCGGCGCTAGATGGGCCATCGGTTGCGGGTGCTGCATGGGTGCTAGATTGTACAGGCAGCGAAGAAGTGCTCTTTGGGGGTGCGATGCTAGACGGACCAGCAGATGCGGGTGCCGTATGGGAGCTAGAGTGCGCGGGTAGAGGAGTGGTATCTTTTGGTGGAGCGGCGCTAGATGAGCCATCGGTTGCGGGTGCTGCATGGGAGCTAGATTGTACAGGCAGCGAAGAAGTGCTCTTTGGGGGTGCGATGCTAGACTGACCAGCGGTTGCGGGTGCTGTAGGGGAGCTAGACTGTGGGGGTAGAGGAGTGGTATCTTTTGGTGGAGCGGCGGTGGTGGTAGATGCTGTAGGGGAGCTAGATTTCAGGGGAAGCGGAGAAGTGCTTTTTGAGGGTGCGGGGCTAGGTGGGCTAGAGGTGGTGGGTGCCGTAGGGGAGCTAGACTGTGTGGGCTGAGGAGAAGTGCTTTTTGAGGGCGCGCGGCTTTGTTGTGTGGAGCGGGCTACTGTGGAGCTGGATTGCTTTTCTGGGTTCGCCGTTGTTTTTGGTGTAAATAAACTTGATGTGCTCACACTTGGTACATGCGTAGTCGACGTTTGAACAGACGTGATCATTTGCTGAAATGAAATTTGATTTAACCAAATAACACAAAACACCGAAAATGACGATCGTTTGAAATAACAAAGGCGCAAAGCAGCTACCTGAAGATGTGATTCAATGAACAGTCTTGCATCGACTAGTCCGGCAGGTTCGCCATCATAAACAGGGTACATGTCAGCACAATGGGCAGTTCCTTCAAATTGCATAAAATAAAGACGAATAAGCAGCGGGCCTCGGTTCAGGAAAACCCAATTTTACAGGAAAAACGAACCGTTTATCAAATAAGGCATAAAGTGCGTCTCGGCATTGGACTCATATGTTCCCAGTGCATGCCACGGATCGAGCGAGCCATTTGGGAGGACGATATTTGTTGCCTGAATGAGGTACGTTTTGATTGCGCGAATTAGCCAAAACTGCGGAAATGGGTATGAATTTGTCTACCTTTGATGAACCACACCTTCATCTTTTGAAAATGGAGGCGCGACTTTGATAAAATAAATTGGTCACATTTCTCCGCTACGAATAATGTAAACTTACTTCAGATGCCATTTTATAAAAGCTTTGGGCATTCTTATTTTGGTCCCGGATAAAATTGGCCTTGACAGATGGTCCAAACAAATCAGTGCACATATCAATGAAATAGCTAAATAAATTTAATGAAGGTGTATAGTTTTTGTTTTTGAAGTCATCCATTGTTTAAATTGTTTCTGATGTGTATGGGATTACCAGGTTTTTTTAGTGAATAAACAGTAAAACAACAAACTTGAGTGGCACATTTGCCCCAAATATATTCCGACCCTGGTCAGTTGTCTGCAGAAAACCGATTTCATTACAGCACAGCCACATCCATCCTCTGTATGCGCCTGTAAACAACCTTTCCTAATTTAACAATTTCCAAAATTACATAAAATAAAATTATCAGAAAACAATAAATAGTCCCGGAATAGCCACACACGAAACAAGAAGCATCATACCATTTTCGTCCATTTGTGTGTAATTTCCCTTGAGTGATGCGATCATGTCCCAATAACTATTCGGGAAGACTGTTGGATCCCCTTGTGGAGGGTAGAAATGGTTATACCTAAAGGGAACTAATCAAAAAAATACTAAGCAACAAGAACAATTACATGGGCCATGTCAACTATAACGACCAACCAAAGCCAAACGTTGTAAGCCCTCTTTATCACATCGGGTTCTGTTTCGTTGTTCATTATTTTGCATAGCGCCTTCACAGTAATATCATTGTGGGTGACGTCGGACTAAAAATTAACAATGCGAAAATTACCCATGGATATAAATATAGTACAAATGCTTAAGACAAATGCTTAAGAAGAGGCATTATTGTGAGCTGGGCTAGATAGAATACCCTAGAAAGTACAAACCTGTCCGTCGTATGTGTATTGAATCATTCCTTGGAAAAGGGAATACAGATTTGCGAAGAAATTTGTGATATCTAATTTTGTAGTTCCGCTGTCAAACCTTGGCTGTAGACTGAAATAATTAATGAAAGCAATGGTTCGCCTCAATCATGTACACTACGTACGTACTATAGAAATGTAATACATAACTACAATACAAATTTCCTATATGGATTAACACTTCTGACAAGGACAGTTGGGCTACAGTTGGTGCACACGTGTCTAACAAAAGGAAAAATATAAAAAATTAGAAACTTACTTAAAATATTGATTTAATTTGTTTCTCCCGTCAGTGGTCAATGAAAGCTTCTGAATCTGCGAGAAAGCTGTTTTGATTGCCGAATCGCACTGCGACTGAATCACATCAGCTTCAACCACCATTGCATATTCTAGAAAGGCAAGATTAAATGTAAACGTAACTGGGTTAGTTCTGTGAATTTTAAGGTAGAAGTTTTGAGTTTCGAATGTATACGCATAACTAAATGGAAACTGCCAACAACTTTGAGCGCCGAACCAGCAATTATTCGCATTCGTCAACTGATTTTCAAAAGCAATTATCATAAATGCTAACCGTAAAAGTCGAGCTTTAGGTTGACTGGGGCAGAACTTGCAACGGCTCCGACTGTTAATTCAGGATACTTTGCGCGGAAGAACGCAGATAAAGATCCTAAACGGAACATCAACGACTTATTCTCTGCTTCTATACATACCATAAATTCACAAACAGCTCACTATTGTAACAATAATTAGACTAACCAGGATAACTGCCTCCGAATGTCACCCATTTTGGATTGGAAAAGCCATGTTTCTTGTTCATGGAAATGATGAAAAATGCGAGGTCTTGAAGAGCCTGTTCTGTTGTGCAAAGCCGAAGAACATCAGTGTCCATACTCCTAAATAGATGAAAATGCACTCGCCACTGAAATACCAGGGGAAAACAAGATGTTAAAAGAAACACTAATGATAAATATCTTACTTGATTGGCCAACTGTCACCGAAGAACCGATGCTCCAAATCAAACACCATTGCTCCATATTTGGAGGCCCATTTGAGATAGGTCACATTTCCGTTGCCCGCCCACTTCTTTGGCTCTGGACCCTCACCACCTATATAAACATTTCTTATTGTTAGAAAAATACATAAGTCACATGAGGTGCAAGTAAAAAACATCTCTGAAATAAACATTATTGTTTCGCACTTACCGATCATCAAAAATATTATGTTGGTATCGCGGTAGTAAGATGGATTGCGATAGTATTTCTGAATGAAACATATTACCGTACAATTGAACAATTCAGATGCGTTTGGATAACACTGGTTTCCACTATCACACAAAATTGTTCTAACCACAAAACCGTCAGTTGTTTCACTGTTCTCACGTTGTTGGGACGTAATCCTTTTTATCGCAGTACTGCATTAAAGTGCTTGCCTGTTGCCACGTCTTGGTATTCAGTGGATCGAAATGATCGAGCTTCTGAGTAAAATAATTCACTTCAACCATGGGATAATCATCGGCAGCATCTAAGTGATCCCCAGTCGATTGGAAATAGGATGTCCTGAACACATGCGAAGTGGAACAAAAGTCGCGCGCCGAAAGAAGAATGGAAATGAAATGAAACTTCTGACTTGAATTTTATTTGGACGTTGAGTGGAAAGAAAAAAATTTTTTTTTGTGAGAGTTGGGTGTTTTATATCTAATGTTGGCACATATTTCTTATAGTTGTCCTGCGCGTAGGATAATCCAGTTGACATGATGAGTTATGGACCTGTTCATATACCTATTTTCACTTTTTTTCTTACCTAAGCATTCCTCCGGGCGGTCTTCCTAGTAGAAACGGTGGCATATGTCGATGCCTATTATGTACAACAGACCCAGTGACACAAATAATCAGTGGTACTATTAGTAACCACCGAATCATTGTCTGTAATAAAGCAATCAGCAAATATATATGTACACAAACAACATTCCGAGTATTTTTTACGTGAAATTACAGTGTAGGGTCGAACAATAATATTAAATAAGCATGTTTTAATATTATATGATAATTTAATACAAGTTTAAAGAAACTAGACGAGAAAAAACGTGGGTTCGAACCTTGCAAAGAATGTAAAGTGATGTATTTCCTTCTTTGATAAGTGTCTTGTAAGATAAGAATTCTATCACACCCAGAATGGAAAAATTAAGCCGCTTTTACAATGAAACGTGCATTGCTCACTGTAACACCAATAAATTTTCAATAATTTTATAATAATTTATTCGTGATAAATTAAAGCTATCATAGAATTAAAATTAAATACACATTCAGCTTGACGCGTAAAGAACTGTTCAAAATAGGGCCTATTTTTATTTGAAAATGTACGATTAATAAACTGTTGAGCATTCCTCAGTGTTAGCTCATATGCTACGATTATTTTCACTTATAAAGTAAGTCATATGTACTACTACTCAATATATAAGCATACCGGGTAGAAGAATAAAAAACTAGAATAATTCTCATAGAGAATAAAAAGTTATGATATATATTATTCATTAGATGCTTGCTTATTGAATAGAGTAATATTGGTCAGAAATACACCAAGCTGTGGTAGTAAGCCAAAGTTGAGAAAAAAAGTTGTTTAATCAAAGTGGTCATACAAATATCTCCATATCAGTTTGGTCTCCCACAAGGGCATTGAACTCTTGACGAATTTCATGAATTTGGAGAGAAGCCGAGGAAACGCTCATTCCACTTCCCCTCCTCATTTCTTTACTAGAACTTTGACTGTTCGGAAGTTGGATGCCACCAATTATTTCAGAAGAAGATCTTCTCACACAATCGTCGGAAGAACGCCTAAGTAATGGAACGTTTAGTGAATGAGGACAAACAGGTAGTCCGCAACATAATACTGCAGCCCACTCACAGTTAAACAATCTCTCAGACCATGATGCGCGAAAGTTTGGTTAAGTCATATCACTCTTGCTGTAAAATCAATAATAATGGCTCACATAAGCAATTTTTACCTGAAGGTTGTGTTTCCTCCAGCACTAATGGATATTCTATGCGGGGAAAGACGAGAAATTTCGTCAATGATGATCTCGGGTTTTGGCATTGAAAACTTCCGATTGTGCAGCAATCTGAACACGAAAAACGATTCTTGTTTACATGCAGATTGTAACTGACCAGAAATAGAAATCAACTACATCTAACAATTCGACGTTTCAAAACACTAGCCACATATAAGCAGAAACGAATTAACGGATCATGCAAAGCTGAAAGGAATTAGAGGCGACTCAGCAGTTAATCTGAAGCGTGAAACATGCAGCCTGATTTCATATCACTACTTTTTTTCCATAAACAGCAGAGCAAGTTTTTATGAGAAGAAGCAAAATTGTGCCTTGTTGTAAGCTTACTACTCTGGTTACCTCAGTAACATTCTTTCAACGGCAACGCTGGTTGTTGAAGTACTAAAGAACATGACAGTTTTAATGTAACGGAATGCACTATGATATGTCGGCACGCATATATGTAGTTTGCGCGGAATCTGTATGACATATTTTTTCTTTATTTGAAAGTCGTGTAAATTGGGTCTTCAAAACTCCCTACTCACCCTGCAGAGCTTGCTCTTCTCAGCGGGGACTTCTTTGCAATTCGATGAAAAGCTCCACATCCACAGTATTTGACGGGTCCTCGAGAACTATCTCTCGGTGGAAGCATCCAACTTTTCTCTCTTTTACGTTTTGATCTGCCGAATCCCATTAGTCGTCGGAAGGAATGACGGAATTTCTGAATACCAACAGACTGCACCATACAACAAGTTCATTTTTAAATGCTAATTTGCTTGCCAAGAAAAGAAGAAAACAAACTTGATTGATGGCCGAATAAATAAAGAAGTTTAGCGACGAGTTGAGATATCCCAAAGCGGTAAACCAATGGAACCAGAGTTCCATATCAGAAGACCAGTCCTCGCGAATCAATTTGTAAATCTTTATCATGTTGAGGCTGAAGAATGGCAACCAGCAGACCAGAAACACAACTAAATCATTTTATTCTAGGATGAGTTATAATTAGTTCGTGTTCGAAATTTACTACAGCCAAATCGTTAGCAAGTATTGCTTCTGTTTATTTTTTTGATAGGTGAAATATGAAACCGTTTACTCACCCATAACAGTGGCCACCAGCTTGGTGGCCCTAGTTTCTCTACGTATGGCCATTCCTTGTCTACTCTTAAGCTTTGCAAGTAGATCTAACGCCCAATCCTAAACATATAAAGACGTACAGTTGCACTCTCGGGTTATATTTAAACTGTGATTTCTCATTCCGATTGATTGCGTGTTATTTGCCAAAATCTTGTCAAACAAGGATGCGTGATTGTAAAAAGTTTTTTCTATGTTTTTCGAGTGTTTTCATCTCCGATATTTTCAAATACAGGATTAATTTTTGACAAAAAAAAACGTGCAAAGATGTCAGAAACCGTGCCTTTAGACCAGCTAATTTTTTCCTTGCTATATATACGGATTCCCTCCTGGCGAAACTGTACATATGTGAGAGAGAACTTCTCGACGGTCGTTCCCAATCAGAGATCATTTCGGAAAGACGACGCATTTTTCTTCGTTCCACCTAAAATTTGCAACTCCAAAGTCATTTCCGGAAGAGCGTAAACGTCCGTATACGATGATCATTTTCCAACGAAACAAGTCCATTCGTAAATCATTAAAACCAAGGAATACGCCTAGGATACCCAGTACCATTCCGAAATCCAATGGATGTTAGTTACAAAGCATGCGAATATATTTACAAAATGACAACATAAATTTTTTTCATGAAATGGAAGCTGTTTTCTTTACAAAAACTGCCGCCCTCGGTCGTACAAGAAATTATCCTAACATGTTTAATGTTCAAATGCACAATCACAGTATTCCATGGGATCTTTTACAACAGTCAAATTTATTGCGCGCCACGAATAGTGAAATTCATAGGCAACCGATTTTTTTTTCAAATGGCAGTGTACAACAGAGTTATAATTCTTGCGTAGTTTCATGCTTTCTTAGAATTGAATGAATACACATAACAACGGATGTACATACTTTCCTAGCATGGTGAATGCATGCTGTTTCAATAACCTCAACCCCTACAGGCAGACTCGTCGATACTTTCTAAACGATTCATTTTCGTTCTAATAAAATTTTTAATTGTATAAGGGAAAGGAGTAAGTATAGGTTCCGAGCAAACAAGGTGATCGAATTAAATTAGGACCTGTAACTGTAAACAGTACTCATATAAGTGGTTCCTCAATAGACATATATCACGCTTAAGATATCACTCTTTTGTGTATGAGGTACTGACATTACAGTCCTTTTCCATCCTCACAGTAGCTTTAATGCATGAAACTGTTTATATGACGTTATTTGAGGGTTTTACCACAAAATATAACCTACACCTACCAATGGCGGTTTTAATGATTGCAATTGCTTGCTCTCTTCGGTCGGTTTGATTTCTTGAATGGACGCTGCCGCTTCGGAATGGCGCCGACGCTGTGCGAACGCAATCGCCATTCCCACGCTTTTCCTCCGCCCGCGAGAACCGAATGATTGCATCGCATCAGAAAATCGTCGTGGAACACTGAACAATTCCGCAATTTTCCAAGTTCTATTTCCGATTTCTGTAGCATTCTATTAGTGCACATATGCTCTTTTAACTTGCTAATTCCTTCTTTCATCTAATAACCCTTCCCTTTCACCGCTCCTCATGTCAACTTACTTTTTTGTGTATTGTGGTCTGGGAACTTGAAGAACCGATCCGCAACTGCCCTCTCGTTGAATCTCCTGAAACATCACTTGCACTTATTTCTCCATTTTGTCAAGTCTAGCAATATTCATGTGTTAATAACATTATCAAAAATCACGTGAGTTGCTTCGCACAAAGAGAGTTTTTCTTGTCGTTCTGTTGTATGCGTGTTGTTTCAGAGTAAAAGCGATTGTGCCTTCACCTGATGTAGTGTAACAGCTTCGAGAAGCACGGAGGGCGGCCGTTCTGAATCGTCGTCCACTGTCGTATTCTCTTGACTGCCAGTCGACGACGGGTGAACTGCCTCCAGTATTGTTTTAAGCTAAAGTAGATGTTACAGAAGCGTAATACAACAATAGTGCGTGCCGTTCGAAGCATCAGTTGTATTAAGTTGTACTACCTGCTCCCTCTCAGAGTCTCCAAGTGAGCTTGCATGCTCAGCTGCCGTCTCCTCAATCTTTCGAAGTAGTGGTTTCTCCCAAGTAATCATGTTGCGGTTCTTCGGTGCAATACCTGATACCATCTGAGATATTTCTTGGGAATGGAGATCTTCTTACCATACCTTCTATATTTCATCTTTGAGAAGCTCTCACCTATGCGGAATTGTGTACTTGTACAAAATGTTAAGGTAATTGTTTTCATTCTCCCAGCTTCCCTTTGCGTTTGCAATGCAAAAACTGACCTATGACTGTTTGTATTGCAGAAGTTGTTATATTTCCCACGTCGGCACCAAATCCCAAAAATTGGCCCCCAGCCATTTCCTGCAATCCGTTTAGATGAAACACTAAATATCATTACAAAATATTCCAAATAATGTATGTATATGTCAACTATCACGTTATTCACTGTCGAAGCGCAGATAAAGTGATGCCAAGTTGGAGCATTTTGACGTATTAAAAGTGTCTCGCGTGACGAGTTTCCTTTTAGGGGCCAATGCCGTGAGAACTTGAGATTTATATTATTAATGCAGGCACATATGCATGTAGGCCACGTGCAAAGTTAAATATTATGCATGAAATAATGGTCTTTCAACTCGATGTACCTACTTCCAACGCATGAAAAAAACATGAGTATTTACTTTAAGTTGAGAAAAAAGTGCGTTTACCTGTAATTGAATGGCACGAAGCCTTTTTCGAAGGGTGTAGAAAATGTATCCGTAGGTTAGAAGCATTATGAGGCAAGGCAAATAGAACGCAAATATACTGCTGCTAAGCATGTATATTGGGTTATAAATACCGCAGTGATGTTCTGTCAAAAGGAAATGCCGGGTTCTCGTGTTTAGTCCAGTTCCTAAAATGATGTGGATTATGAACTATTATTAAATAGATTGTCACACTAAAAATGAGACTGTTATTAGTCTTAATTCCTGTGACAGTTACAAAAAAAATAGAAACTTGCCTCTAGGGCTTTTTAATGTGTAAATAAAAGAGGCATTTATTATATTGCTCTTGCAAAAGCTGATATTTGGGAATTACCGCAAATTATGACGAACGTATTATCTTCACTTTCCCACGACAATAACAGGCAACTTGTAAACACCAACGGCAAATTTCTGTTTGTTTGGTGAAACCAACCTAACGGCAGGGCGAGGCAAGCGCTAAACAACCATGTGACAGCTATCGCCATATGCACACGACGACGATGTTTCGGTGTTTTATATTCGGCAGGCTTGGTGGCAGCAACCAATCTTAAGTAGGCAGAATTGAGTTGTGAAAGACGTGACAAACAGTATTTTCCGCCCTGAAAGCTCAAATAGGATCCCTTGCATGGCTCGTATGTGCAGCTGAGGCAAACCAACCTATCAATACTGATCAACACAAGGTGCACGATAGAAGCTGTGCTCGCAGCCACATCAATGACACAGTAAAAATGGCAGACAAATTGTGGCAGATGCCAGTGTAACCCATTAACCTGAACAAGATAAAATTACATGAGAGCATTGAATTGTCACTCAGACTTTTTGCACTGTGTACAAAACGCAACAAATATTTTGCCAGTTCTCACCGAAAGGTAAATGCTGAACGGCATAACAAAGGAGCCAACAATGAGGTCAGCTACAGCGAGTGATACCAATAAGTGGTTTGTGGGTGTTTGCAGCGATTTGGTGGTCCAAACAGCGGCCACCACCATGCAGTTCCCTGGAAAAAGGAACTTATTTCCATCAATAATGAACACTTCAACTATATTGTGAAATGGTGAACTAATGAAATTCTCACCAAGAATACATGCCAGTGGCACGATGGAAAGAGTCAAATACCACCATTCGTTGACCAAAAGAGCGTCCTGTTCTTCTAGACTCAAGTTGCCATGCATTCCTACAGGTCTTCTGCTAACCCAAGTTAAACTGAAACAAACATAGAAGAACTCGGTGAGTGCAGGATAATAATACACGACGATTTCTCACCAAAGAAGCAACGTTGTTTCGTGGCGCAATTTCATAAAAGAAAATATCGACAATTCTATGTTATACCAAACAACATAAACAAAAAAAAGCGCAAATTGCTGTTTAAGTTTTAAAACAATTCAAGACCGCGGAACTTCCCCGTATTCCCTGTTAAACGTTCTTAATTGAACCTTCCTCCAAAATTTAAACCATGAGAAAATTTCGACTTCCTGGCGCACTGAGGAATGCATCAGATGCGAGATCGGAATTAAAAAAAATAACATCATGAAAAAATGTATAGTAAACCAATTTGTTGCAAGTATAATAAGCGCTTATTCGCTTTTTGTCACCCACTCACGTATCCAATGTTTGGTTTGCATTCATTACAACAGCATAGTAGATGTTCCGTTTATGTACGAAAAAAAGTTAAATGAGTAATTTTAAAAATGTGCCAGAAGAAAGGAGTTGCATGGTTGTCGAATTAACCTTCCACAAATATCAACAATTGAATTGGAAATGAATCACAATTTATAGTCGTGTCTAAAAAAAGTCTAAGTATATAACTATATTAGTATGAGAAGAAAAAAAGGGAAAAGTATATAGAAAATATGACCTCTACGGTTATTGGGAGGAAGTTGTGCATTGAGAATTCATGTGATGAAAAGAAGGAGAGGGAAACCAGGTGGAACTTTCACACCATTCATTGGCAGGAGAAGAGCCCGACAATATAATGGAACTCCAGGAGTAGTGTGGATGAGAAAGAGGGGAATCTGAGGGATTGGCCTAGACGAACTCCGGCAGCCGTTGATGGAAGTGCAACAAAACAATCGAGGTCTTCAATCGAGACTTGTTTCTCTCCAATGAACAGAAGTTTTGATGTTGCATACATTCCTTCTTTTACTCAATTCCCATAGATATGGCACGTGTCGAGTGCTCAATTCTATTAACGGCGCCCGCAGATTTTCACCCGTACGAAAGATGGTGGAAAGAAACAATCCAAGAGATACACCAAGGTAGTGCGTATCAAAAAACTCCATATGTTATGTCATATAAACATTTATGTGAGAACTCTAATTGTCATATTCCAGAGTAAGAATCTGTTTCTTCTGGATTTAAACTTTTAACACATCGAAAAACAAATGGTTCTTGTTGCACTTGATATTGTTCGCATAAGATGATAGCTTGAGTTGATGCGGCTCAAATCAACTACTGGTTGGTTGAGGAAATGACTTTAGGAACATTAAAATCAAATATGATTTTCTTTATTCTGAGTGGGGGCATCTCTTAAGCCTGGCAATTGAGAGGAGAGCCATGCCCTCTTATAAAGGAGGAGGGAGCTATTCCCTGCCGACTTAGAAGGAGAGTCCCTACTAGAGCTTCTGACGAACCTATTTATGAACACGGAATAAAAGCTGCAATAGATGATTGGGAGTTAACGGCGCCCTTATGCAGGGGTGACATAGATCCAAATATTTTCCATATACTCAAATAATTAGAGTGTTCGTATTTGCTTTGTTCGGTGATATCTCAGTTCGCAAATGTTGTAAGCGCTAAGTTAACGTACTCACAGTATGGAAAATGCCAAATCGGTCAGTGATTTTAGTTTCCTCAATTTAATTTTTAATTTTATTAATGAGACTAATTCATTGGTGAAGCCCTGTTATATAATGTGTAATACACGTTCGTCGACGAAGAAGCAGTTTTTTCCGCGTTCAATTTTCTTGAGGACTAAAGTCCGTCATTCTAATTAATGATTGCATGAAGTCTCTACTACTGTCTCAACTGCGAAATGATGGGAACAACAATATTCCACGACTCTGTTATAGCTACCAGCCAGAAAATCGCTCAATTATCATTACGTGAATATGTAACTTTGCCTGCGATTTATAAATAGATGAAGGCATAACGTAACCTAGTTTCAGTAGTGCAATGTATAAAATGAACTCAGGTCACGCACTGCCGTGAGAATTAGTACGCAATGCTATGAAAACGGCTACATTTCCTTGGAAACCAACGCTCTGAAATCTCAAACCATTACCATTTTATCCTTCTTATCGGAGTATTTTAAATACTACAATGGGAATTTTCGAAAGGGGTCCAGCAAGACCTGCAAATTAGTGAAATGCATAACTCCCTTCATGCAAATTATATGACAATATGAGTTATTTTATTTAACATGAAAGTTGAGGTAGTATGTTTGGTTGAAGTGAGGGAAGAGCGTTCTTTGTGGAAATTGCATAACTCGGATGGATTTCGGTTAGAAGAAGGAAGAAGAATCCAATTGCATTGAAGAAAAGGAAATTCAATCTACTACGACTCATTCATTGTAGTAAGCGATTCTCGACCTTCCGATTACACCATTCAGATGTTTATGATGATGCGGAACTGACACACCACAGTCTTTGTTAATTATTTATTGCAAATAAAAATGAATGTGAAATACCAGGTAGCAGAAAATGCATGGGAAATGGCGGTGATTACGCATGAAATCACATGAGTCGTACTTGATTTTGTATGGAGATGTGGGAAGAAAGCTAGGTTTCCAATCAGAAACTATAGAAAAAGACAATCTCAAGGGAGTGGAGAAGAAAACGCAAAAGAATACGCTTAATGAACGAGGTTGATAAAACAATCACCAAGGGAATATTGCATGCCAGAATTCAAAGTGAAATGAGCAAGAAATACTGTGAGCTATACAACAATGGATAAACAACAATTATGTACAGTTCCAAAAATTAACGACAATGGCTCCTGTTTCCATAGAACGAACATGTTAATGTTTGCCCACAATACAATCTTGTGTATTCGATTGTAAGATTGAATTGCCGACAATCTTCAATGAAGCAAAAAAGTCCAAGTGATCATCCTAGGTATACTGAGATACCGAGCAACTCAACAAAACAATGGAAGATATTATACGGAAATAAATAGCAGAAAATTATTCGTTTGCGTAGTACCGTAGAATTATGATTGGGCATTGTCGTTAATGTTCTCTCGATTTTCGACGTCCTCTGAAAGAAAAAGGTTAACTAAAAACGAAGAGTTGGCACAAAATACATGGGACGCGGTCACCATTTTGTCCCTTTCGTACACTTTGTGTTTTTATTATCTTGTCTTGCTATAATGTACAACCCAATGTAGAAAGAAATCAGACAAAGAAAAATCGGATTTCACCGAGCAATTCACCGAGGAAAAAGAGTTGCCCCAGGAAAAGCACCACATTAAGCCAAAAAAAAGACAAATGTTATAATGCCCGCGAGATATGCTACAAATAAAAACGTTGTCCTCAAATATCAGCACGTCCATATCATGTGGGACAATTGTGATCAGGGTTACGGTGGATATTGGTCTAGTTATTATTCAGATCTAAAAAAAAAACACAAAATATGCAAAAGGGACCAAAAGGTGACCGCGTCCCTTTAACAGAAAGGCAGCGGAAGTAGCCTGCTATTTTCTTCATTTTACAATTATTCCGGTATTAACTAAAATTCTTACCGACTGTGTAATCAAGTTCAATCAGCCCTTGCAGCACTGGGATCATTGACCGTTTTTTCAAAGCTTCCATTCTCTCAATACTCATGAAGTTGGTGGCACGTATATCTAAACAATTGGCAATAAAGGAAGCGAAAACCCGTTTTCAACAGCAAACTATTCGATATGCACTTAAAGCGTGAATGTGTTTTTTTGATCATTAAGTGACCCATTGTTTAAATGAATTATTGCTAATTTACCACTACCCAAAATGCCTACACACCTTTGCATCGCAAATTCCTGACTGGAATGCGGGAAATACGGTCCAGTGGGTACCTTGGTAGTTTCTGGAATCAAAATTAAAGAGTGGTTTAGGTTCTATCTATCCTACGTTGGGCGCTTTTTTAACGTGAAAAGAAAATCAACGATAAAACTGAGAACAGAAATGGATACAAATAAAAACTCATTCAAGGACAAAATATCCAAATGTTAGCTAATTAATGTCTCGTGCAATGTATATGTGCATATCTACAACATCATGCTAACCTCTTCTTCGATCCTCTGTTTTTGAATTTTCTTTTGTTTCCTTTTACCCGCCATGATTAACAACGATTGTATGTCTAAACGAGCATAATAATTAAAATCGGAAGTGGAATTCAGCATTGTAGTGGAAAAAAAGATATTAGAGATTCAATTTACATAAATTCAAAACTGTCGAAACACTCTAATTAGCATTACATTTTCGGACAAGCAATCAAACAGTTAAAAAGCAGAACATGGTCATGTCGTGTATTAAGCGATGTATATCTATTGTCGAGGTGTCGGCCTACATTCAACAAGATCGAAAGATCTACGCGATTGCAAATTGTGAATGTTTTGTTTGTGTTCTCGCTTAATTTGTGACAGAAACAAAAAATGAGTCTCCGGCACTATAATGCCAACAATTGGGGCAGATACACACCCAGGGTGTGCTTGTGCCGATCAAGTGAAAAATTAATGCTCAATGTGTAATTTGGACAATCCGGTTCCAAGAAAAGAAGAAAGAAGTGAATACCTAATATCTATGCTGCCGAGTGATCCAAAACCGCTCTTGGCATCCAACAAGAATAAAGAGATTTTTAACTGGCACCCCATACTACAACTAGGACAAAAGATAATTCTTTATTACGGAAAAAGCAAAACAATAATGCACATAAAGTGATCCAAACGATGGACAGAAGAAAGATATGACATGGTGCGGTTTGCCGGAGAAAACTGTAAGGGATTGCAGACCGAACCGCGATAATAAATTTGAAGCACCATTACCTGCCATGAATTATACCAAACCGGGAATTGCAAACCTTTTCCAGATAAAACATCATCAGATATGTAACAGTTCTGAATTATACGCATAAAAAATAAAACATGTTTAAAAGTAGGATTTCTAAAGCAAACCGGTAGCAACCAAATTCCCGCACAGATTCAAATAGAGGATACACTGATAAACGATTCCTCGATAAACATAATGACTAAAGGTACCACCGAGAGGAGAATTGCGACAAAAGTGATAATATCTGAGATTTTAGAAAGCAAACGTTACCGATAAATGTAAAAGAGCAAACCGGGGTAAGCATAAACGTATGCAATGTTTTCCAGTAGAAACAATCAGCCAAAAACAAAAAAAAGTGAGGAGTAACAACTAAAGAAGAGGATGATTATATGACTGAATAATGCAAATACGAGGACTTTTAGTGATCTCGAAAGTTAAAGGGGAAAAGGTTCTCTCTGAAAACTATGATTATGTGGAAGATCTCTAGTTTTCTTTTGCCTTCTTCTCTCTCGGAGTCTCGTCGGTCTTCTTCAAAGGTGGAAATACCATTGGAGTCACAAAGATGGTGAGAAGGCCAATAATATGTCCGAAGAACCAAACCCGCCTGTAACAATGTACATAACGATTAGGGAACGAGCAAAAAAGGCTACTATGTTAGATGATGTTCACCTTTTTGAGATAACTTAATTACGCATCAGCATTAACTATTACCCTCTGAACGTCGAGCTACACTAACACTAAATCCACGAACTTACATAAATCCACTGTGCCTGTCTGACAGCAGCAAAAAAAAAACACAGAAAAACTTACGAGTAGACGAACACAGCAGGATAGAAATGCATTGTGACAAAAGAGTAGGTCGCATATGCCAACGCAACTTTGGTGACGGCAAAGGAGAACACGTCGTACGCAAATTTGTGCGTCTTATTCTCGAGGAACAAATGACGCAGGGAGCGGCGGAACTAAAACGTATATGTAACGAGTAGGTAAACTTTTAATTATCTAAGTCAATGAAAGGAATACGAAGAAATATCACGAAAAACTAATGTCCAAAAAAAGACCCTTACCGTCTTTCCAGCCACTGTGAAGAGAGCGGCTGTGGCAAAAGCGATATAGTATCCCGGGAAGAATCCATGCCACCATGCAGATAGAGCATAGGTGGCGACCATACGATACCTTAACACATATGCTCAGTTCTCTGCTAAATGAGTCTAACCTATCCCTATCTTTTTCAAATTCCAACTAACACCAAAGGTGACTAAAGAATGCTGAAAAACGAACCTCTTGGGTGCTCTGTCGTAGGCCGTTCGCCGGAGCCATGCGACAGTGGTGATATTCCAGTTATCCAGAGTTACTTTCAAAGACTGAGCAAGCTAAAATGTATTTATATGTAGAAGTTGGAGAACGACTATCGAGCTGCATGACTAGGTTCACTGAACAAACGCCAAAAACACATAAGCTTACCTCAACACGCAACGGCTCAACATTTGTCATGAGTTTCCATTCGGGATTGCCTGCCTCATCGTAACCGGAGAACCCGAATCCAGAAATGTTGCACAGAGCATCGGCTGAAGGGGGAAATTGGACTAGATGAAACGATAAAGAAGGAGTATATCATATGCGTCCATGTTGTAAGATATAGCAACCAAAGAGCTGGAAAACTCACACATCACCCAGGCAAAATAGTACTGGATTCGGCTGAAGAAGATACAAATCCACCAAATGGAAAGCCACAAGTAGAAGGGCTTGTTGAGGTCGGTCTTTTCAGCGATACGCTCTGGGTAGAAAGAGCCGGCGAACAATCCAATGAGAACAAGAAGGAAGAGAGCAAAGCATAACTTCCTAACAGCCACGGCAGTTGGTGATGGAATCTGAAATGGCAGCAATCATTTAAGACGAAGCGCAAGTGCATCGAATTATTGTTTATTCCGCACCTAGTATGGGTATTTAATGCAAATTTGTGATGTACTCATGAATATTTGTGATGTAATTTGTGATGTACTTTTTCCCAGTGACTACTATTAAACACGTTCGATAGGAAGCGGGACTATCGATTAGATTCTACATTGGGGCATAGTTTTCTTTCCAACAAGCATAGAGAAATACCGTACCTTTCCAGTCCTGTCCCTTTGAATGTGTTTTCCGTTTATGAAGTTGACGTAATCGACATACATGGACATGGGCCCAGTGAGGATCGTTTGGAAGTGGAAACAGTAGGAGAGGTACATAAGAAGTGGGGGGACTTCGCTAAAACACTATTCGATATGTTGTGAAAGGAACTGGTCAACATTAACGAAATCTGCAAAAAACAATCGAAAGAAAGCACTACCTGAGAGCCTCTCTGATTTGATGCGGTTGAAGATCTTCCTTCTTCCGAGCTTTGCCATCGTGAAGTGAGAAGGCCAGCATAGTCACCTAATAAAGACGGTGATATGGTATGTATACATGTAAAAGAGTGAAAAAGGCACATTAACAGAAGAACTGTACCTTCTGAACGATGATCATCATTGGACCAGTGACATCAATGGAATATTCATTCAACAGTCGCCATCGGTAGTAATGAATAAATGTCAGATAGCCCGTAGCAAATAGAAACACACATCTGCAAGTGAATATACCATAAAGCATAAGCAATATCAAACAAAGCACTTTCAAATTTTACAGGAAAAATAGGAAAATTGAATAAGGATGACTCACTTGTGCACCAAATTCGGCGGAACAAAATACATCAGTGCATAGTTGATCAACACGTTTGCAAGAAGGTGCTTAATCGCCCTGAAAGTAACAAGCATGACTGGATTAACTACCAAGATCATTTCACTTAAGGAACGATATTAAGAAACTTGAAAACTGACCCTCCAAAGCAGAAATAGCAGAATGTCAGTCCGATCACTAGGGGAAAGACTGTACGCAGTTGATGAGATACTTGGCCAGCGGCGAGTTTAGTTTGGTAGAGATATCCAAGAGGAGCGGAGAGAAACAAACAGGTCACCATGTTCACCTGAATGGTTTACTTTCGCTGAGTAGGTAGTACTATTATAAGAGATGGTAGAAGTGATGAATACCCCATAATGGAAAACACTGCCCCCGAAAAAGTACACCACTTCAAAGTTAAATTTACCCTCACCTTTCATACAAAGAGCATCATCCGCAGTAAACAGTTAAAACTAGCAGCAAGATGAATGGTAGCTAAGATAAACCCGCCATCTTACTTGCATGCCGTCAATTTTACATTAATATACTTGGATTCTTCTATGGAAAAGTACTGTCCATAGGACAACTATACGCAAAATGGGCAAGTACACCTGACAAGGTTAGTAGTTTACACATTTACAAAATAGGCAGATTTATGGGTAAGACGTTTTAACTGCAAATCCTGCTCCGAAATCGAAAAAGGTATACCTTGTCAGTATCGACTCCCACAATGCTTGCCAGTGGGGCAAGCATGGTTGACCCATCATAAAATGTGTGAACACCAGGCATAATTACTCCCTGAAATAATCAGCCATTATAATGCTTTTCCACATATTTTTTAAATACACTGAAGGAGCAAATGATGGCAAGAAGCCAACTTGATGGCAAGAAGCCAACAAGTCGTATAGAAACAAACTAAATTGAACAAAACAAGGACATTTCGAAACGCCATGCCTGATGGTAATACGGTATACAGGATGATGATAGGAAATTCATTTCAGTCACCTCAAAAACATTTGTGAACTACCTGGCAGCCAATATTTTGCTTAACAAAATGAATTGTATTATTATAACGCAATCACAATACATCAATCTATGAGGGATAGTACCGGGAAGGAAGTATTAAAGGGTTTGCTTCGTCGTTTCTATTGAACGCAACTATATATATAGAACGTGAATAACCACATAAAAAGGGGAACACCGTATCAACGCAAACAAAGCGCAACTCATGCTTCATGCGTAAGTTTATAACAATAAAGTTCATTTTTCAGAATTTTGACTGCAATGCAAATATGTATATGGAAAATTCGTCAATGGGCACGATTTCTGCGTTTATGAAAATAAGTTCGATGCTTTTGCAGGACGCTTCTATCCCAAAAACGGAAAGCGGTTGTCTCTGTTTTGCACTGACTGTTCAAGAACGAGATAAAAGATTAGGAGCCGGGCAAAAAGAATGCTTGTCTATTAATTGAGCCAGGGCAAAGGTCCTACTTTTCATAGATTTTTAGGAATAGACAAAAGCGTGTGGTAAAAAAGAGAGCGATAAGAGGAGAGTAGGAGAGAGGAGTGTAGGAGATTTTTGGGGAATTTTAGATAAGTCTACGCAATTTTGATTGAGAAAGTAAAATACAATCAACGCATGCTCACTGAATGTAAGATTTTTGTCAAAACAACAATAATTTTTGTAGACGCGATAACAATTATAACAACAAATAAACTAGTGTTTCAGTGACTATCCCACAATAAGAACACAACACGAATTCATTATAAAAAAGTAGAAGAAGGCGTTAGTAGCAAGCGCGGAGGGACGGGAAGTATGTTGTTATTGCAATGCTCTATTTACTGAGGGTGAGACAGCCGACACGTGCAAACACAAACACAATCGATTTTGTTTTTACTTTGAAAGTCAATGTCGAAATTCATGAACTGACAAAAAATTGAGTAAGAGCAGAAAAAAAAACATACACCCATATTCAGGCAATCAAATATGACTGTAATATATTTTAGTCAACAAAAAAAATGGAATAAACAACCGTAAATATAAAACGAAAATGTATTGAATTAAAAAAGTAAATATAGAACATAATATATTCAATTAGAATTCAAGTTGGATTAGATTGTGCATGGCAAGGTCAGAAAGGTCAGCAATCAATGAAAAAAGAGAGACGGAGAGAAAAAGGGGAAATCACGCGATCATTTGGAGAGCGAAGGGCAAAAATAGTGCACAACACATCTGTCCAGGTGCAAGCATTGCATAAAGATAGATAGTTCAATCTATATACGTCTTAAACATACATTAGAGTAGGAGATATTTGTTCGCCAAAACGAAATAATGCCAGTGAAGGAAAGATACACCTTTGGAAGGATATTTTTGGCATGTTGCCATATTCGGCGGCTCCAGCATTACTCTTATTGCTTGTTGTTGACTTTCGATTCACAAGGCTTTGTTGAGAGTTATTCAATGTTATCCGAGAGAGTTATTGAGATATACTGAGAGTTATTGAATCGCGAAATACTTAAAAACGTAGATGCAATAAGAGAAACCGTAATCTTACATGCATATCAACAAAAGAGAAAATTAAGAAGAATCAAAATTGCGCTGATTTGCTTTACAACGAATGCCATTCTTGTGATGAAAACTAAAAAGTGCAATGATTTAGGTTTGAATGGCGCGATCAAAACCAAAGAACTGATACATTTTGCATTCGCCTCCTCCAATGCTGTAGATCAGATGCGAAAATAAGTGAAGTAGAGCTCTTGTCCAATGTGTACCCAACATCGACAAGCTTTGAAGTTGGCAATTGACGTCCTCCCTACGCAAGATCAGTTCAAAAATCAAACCAAGAATGAGACGCCGCAGTTGCTTCTTCAGATAATGCTTACCAAATCTTGAAGGTTTTCTTACTGTGCAATAGTAAGATAAATATTACCGTTTACTATCCTTAATTATTGCGCCGTGGCTTGTATAAATTATGAAAAATAAGGAGAGTACAATAATGAATCATTATGTGGGGGAGAACGGCCCAACGACTCTGGCGGGTGATTTTTGTAGTGAAACTTGAAAAAGTGTAGATATCGCCTCGGAAAGTCGACAATTGCAACCTTACTGCATTATGGGACAATTCCTCACGATGACGGTACACGTTGCCAGCTATTTCCATGAGGAGAGAGATGAAGTGCTAACTCTAATATTCTAAATTTTCATTCACTTTAAAAGATAAAGAAACGGCAAAAAGAGAGACTTTCATAGTGACCCGACGTCCATTGTAAGAAAATACCATTTTTTTGCTTCGTGGCCTCTGGTACACGAGACAAGTCATGCTGCAAAATATCGTATTATATAAAGCAACTAACTATATATATTTATTTATCTCGCGTGTCGTCCGTAACGATAAAGCAAAGAATTTTCAACACAAAATACTCGGTGCTACGGGAATCGAACCCGACATCTCTTGCGTATGGTTAGTATTCCAGTTCTTTACCAATGCGTTATTTCATGGGGGGTAATTCTTGATAGTTAATGATGATGAGCATAATCCCAAACGCAAAACACTTGGCTTAAGTGGGGAATCGAACACACCAACCTCCCGTCGGCAGACCAACCCGTTCAATGCTTTGCCGATTAGTAGTTTGTTGTTTCCTCATCGTTGCTAATCATTTTTTTGCTTGCTGGTTTTTGCTTGCCAAATTTTCGGCTGCGCTAAAAATCAAAGTTCGACACATAGTGAAGTGAGACACACAAAAAAGTAAAAAATAATGAGAAAGGGAGGAGACGGCAAAGAAGCAAGGAAGAAGAAAGATAAGTATGGAACTCAGCCAGAAAATCGGTCGAAGGCCGGTTACTCCAAGCGGATGGAGAAGAGCCCGCGATTGCTGTTCATCGGCCTATTATGATAATATACCTGTTGCTAGAGTACAGTGTGAGCTTTTTCCAATCACAAACAACATATTACGCCTATCTTTAGCGACATCATTTCCCCGCAGCAACATGAAGTATTGCAAATAAGTCCCCACCGCATCGAACTGGTGAATGAAATTCATGTTGCGCATTCTTCCTGGAAACATTGATGCACCACTTCAAGCAAACCCAATAATGCCTAAACAGTGCCCATCGACGTTTCACTTGCTACTAATCCGGTGTTTTGTTTGGGGGGAAAGTTATTTTGCCGCCTCCAACTCGGGTTACACAAATAATAATCTGAAATGCTCCACTTTACACGCACAACGGTCAGCCTGAACCCTGAACTGAATGCTACAGACACCGACCAGGACTCATATGATATATCTATATTTTTTGACCACCCAGTGCGTGTGTCGCTTTATTTTCCAAAATATGTGGCCACGAAACTATGCCCAAAATCGTCTTGCGTACACAATAAAACATTATGAGGTTCAATTTGCTGATTGTCAGTCTTTTGGTCAGAAATCAGCTCATTTATTACAACCTCCGTAATATAGTTCGTCGTGTTTGGCCATTTGTCATTTGGCGTCTAGTAAATACCGTTCGGTGGCTAACTTCTGATAATCTGAAGTTTATGTCCATATAGCATTGCAAGGTTATTCAGTGAATGATCCTGAACAGTTGGACAATGCAACAACTTTATAAACTATAGCCTATACTCATAAGAATTCACATTAGAATCAAGTCCTAGATGGATGTCAAGTACAATAGAAATCCGTTACGGAATATAAACCGTGAAAGGAACTTTTCTTCGTTTTACTGGAAAATGTGAATAGCTTCCGAGATAAACCACTTAAAATCTCCGGTGAACATTTTTTGCTCTGCCCAATGAGCCTGATAGTCTAATGCAAAACCAGTCGTCCAAAAGTAGATGCCGATTAGCCGCCTATAAATAGTTTCGAACTGTTGTATGATACAGTAGAGTTCGGAACTGTAGACTTTAGGTCCACGCTACGTAATCACTTTTTACCATATTTACGTCCTCGTTGCCTTTTGTTATTTCCTGGATGTCAGACAGGAGATTTGTTCCATGTCGGATTAAAGGATAGCGACTAAGCTGCTATTTGGAACAAGATTTACTGTGTAAAAGAAACGAAGTCGCCGTTTCGGTTCAATGGCTATCAATGGAAGTCCGAAAGAGGAACTCTATTTCGAATGATGAATATTTCAATTGATGATTGATCCTCGGGTCGAAGTCTGCCCAACTTCCCATTTCACTTCTGTAGCAAAGCTTCTCTCGTGAGAATTTCTCTAAGCCTTGTAGCCACAATTTTTACAGCAGTCGCACATTCATATTGTTATTCGTCAAGTATATCATGTGCTGAAATGTCCTTTCGGATATGGACACGCATGTTAATTATATGGTGTCAATACCATTAACCATTGAGTAGTCAAAAGTTACCTGGCTTTTGCCTGGACATCATATTGCCCCCTGCTCCCTCACCTCGTTTATGCATCACTGCATCATTGTCACTTCAACTGGTTGCTGTAACAGCTATGCAGTCATTAAGTCCTGCAGAGTGTGATTGTTTATTTGCGATCCCCGTAAACATTTTTTCTTTTCTTCATTTTTTCTCTGGATTTGAAGAAACATGAACAAGAAAATGTGAAATTTGCTTACAAACTGCCATCTTTTTATCTTCTCAATCATGCAGATGATCGTCTTTTCCGTTTCAAGAGATTTTGCACGTGTTTTTGAAACGCATGGTAAAAAAACTGAATTCCCATGTATTTGTATTACATACAAATTTCACTATTCATTCCCGGCGCAGGAGTGGTTTAAACTGCAACACATTTGCATAAACACATGGGAATGTATTTGATCTTACTTTCAAAGCCACGTGACATATCACTTTAACCGGCGAGGTCTCTAGCTGAACTTTACTTGCATTTTTCTAAACATATGTGTGTATTCACTACCCCTTTTCCAATTTGGATTAAATCTGGAACCGGTCACTTAATATGTGAAAGGGGTAATGGATAGCAACTTGTCACACAATGATCCCTGGTTAAGCCTTCATAATGCATCCAAATAATTCGCCCCGACTGGAAGCATTTTTGATGGGTGGTGTCAAATGGGTTGCTTTTGGACTGGATATTCTTCTGTGAAAATATTCTGGATATCTCAGCCCATCATTTCACCGGTCATTTTGGCCATTCAGTTGGCCATTTTGCTGCTATCCTGCTCCTAATCTACACTTTATTCGACCGGTTTCTATGAAAAATTAGTGAAAATAACAATTTTGTAAACGGCGATTCATGCGCATTTTTCATTTCGAAGTTTTCTTCCCGGGTAATGCGCATGGCCGTTACAGAACCTTAACAATATTGGTCATATAAAACTCTTATTTTCGCTACGTTTCGTTTCAGGAAAAGTTACACTTCCCCTATGCTGCACTCCGAGAAAAATTCATATAGACAATACGCGAGCGAGGGCAGAGCGAGCCAGTTTCGCGCTTTTTTATGTTTTGTTCATACATAGGGCAGCTACAGAATCTTAGCAGTATTGGTCATATAAACTTTTTGGTTTCCGGCTGGTAAGAAGTTGATCTGTGTCCGGAACCTAGCCATCTAGTTTCCGGCAAACACTAAAGCGTTTGAATTTGTCCCCATGGCTACCCACCTATTTACGATGTTTATTTTTCGGGCGTCCAGTTTCGCTTCAAAGAAATTTTTCTCAGCCTTTCTAAATCCGACAAAATTGTCATGTTGTCACTTTTTTTTAAAGCTCAAGGAAAGTAAGTTTCCTTTAGCTAGGTTTTTCAATTATCATCCGCCCTTCTCATCTATCTTTTTTTTTGCAGAAAATATTGAATTCTTCAATCCTCAGAAAAGTTGGTATTACATGGTACTTTCCCATGCGTCTTATTTGCGGTGAGTCACGAAATTTTGAAGTAACATATTATATTGTACAATTTTGGTCTTACAACAAATCAATCCCGCAATTATTCAGGCCTTCTCCTAATGGCAACTGTGCCTTTGTCAGCTGAGGTACGCTCGGCAGAAAATTGGGATCGGAAATTCTTCTCAGTTGACAAAAAGAATCTGCAATTACTGTGGCACAGTGCAACTCTGAAGGGGCTACTCAAGGTAAACATTTGACTTTTAACAAAAAAATGCACATTTACTATGGAATTCTACTCCTGTACTGCGATGAAGAAAAATTGAAAGTTTCTTTGTTTAGGCCAAAGCCAGAGATACTTATAAAGATGTTTCCGTCGCTGATCGCGTGGTTTTCGAAGAGTGTAGTCGAGATGCAGTAAATGCAGGAGAACTAGCCATTTGTGTTTCAAAGCTTCTCAATGAAAGAGATCTTCGGAGAACCATGGCCGAACAAATGGGAGAAAGGATGCAGAAAAAGGTAAAATTATTGGAAATTGGGAGAGGAGCAATAACAACAATTTCCACATAGCCATCCCTGATTGTTTCCTCAAACCTTCTGACCAGAACAATGCATTTTCTTTTTCGAGGATATGTTTATTGTCGATAAGTTGTGAAATACATAACGAAATAATCTGAAAATGAACCTCGCGTGCTTGTAAAGTAGTTTGATATGAGGAATATGATTGACAACTGTTTAACAAAACAAAATCGCTTTCTTTACAGGTTCCGCCCGACAGAATCAACAGAACAAAAAGTTTTCCTGAATCGATAGCTGAGAAGCCAATTATTTATCGTTCTGACGAAATCGTACGGGAAACGAACAAAGCTCAGTCGCCTTCCATTTGGGCTACAAATTACAAGACGATGTGGCGACGAATAGAGAAAATGTCCCATCATCCAACTTATCGCCAACCAAACAGCAATGCGCATCCTCATTTCAACTCAAGGAAAAAGACCACTGACAGGTTTCGGAATGTTATTAGACCGCAGAGGAAGACGTATGAAATCTATTTTCGCAATAAACAACACCGAAGGAGTAAGCGAGATGATTGTTCCGCAAAGATGGAACGACTGGCTGAAGATCTCAACAAGTTAACATCATCAGAGGAGAATTGGAGGAAGAGAAGGAAAAGAGATATACCAAGTAAGACCTAACGTCCAATAATTAATTGTTATATTATTAGCAAGCCACTCAGTTTTTGAACCATAAAAAAAATGAAAAATACGAGCAAAGCACACTGTAGTGCCACATAGAGACTAATTACTACGTAAATCCCACAAAATAAAAGTACGAAATCATGATTGTTTTAAATCCAGACTTTAAACTATGTGATGCAGAACTACCTTATAATGGTACCACCCAGTTATCTGTGACCGCACATTCCAAATATTGTTGTTACAGTATCTTTTATAGGAAAGTGAAAACCCCGATTTGAGAAAAAAAATGTGCCCGATTTGCGAAAAAAACCTAGATATGCGCCCGATCACTTCAACAAACCCCAATAGGTGTTCGATCAAGTCCCTCGAATAATCGGGCACGAAACTGGCACATATTGGGGTTTTTATTTGTCATTTTATTTGCCAAAAATCAACATTATTTTACGTGATTTTTGGATAGTTTCATCATTCTCACAATAAAGTGACCAGATAGATTATTTTTCCCGGTTATTCTTCAAAAAAAACCCGAAATGTGCCCGATCCGTGCCCAATTATTTGAGGCACTTGATCGGGCACATATCGGGGTCTTCAGTTTCCCATGCAATTCGAGGTGAACCTATCCCTTTAACACTCGGTGTGAAAGAACGTCGAAACCAGGGAACCCTATGAAACTGCGCTGCCCCACACAAATCAGTATTGAGAATTTTTTCACTGTTGCTAATACCATCTACGAAGAACGTTGACTTGATTGCTTCCATTCATTTCTCAATTCTTTCATTTACTCTAATGATCTTCAGATATGAACACTTCTGTGGGCAAAGATATCTTTCACAGATTTGGATCGGCAGCTTCGAACTACCTCAATTCGTTTATGGGTAATGGTTTAATCTATGCCTACAAGACAAGTTGGCTGATTCTAATATGTGTGCTTTTTTGTCGTTTTTTGGCTTCTAGACAATTATTAACTTATACGAATTGTAAAAGTTAAGAAAATAATAATAATAATAATGAAAATTCACTCCGAGAGATAAGTCGTAAAAATATTACTACTTTCAACTCATTTTTTGCTTAGATTCTGAGCTGGGACCCACGGAACAGTCAAAGAATATCGAGAACTTGAAACTCATCGGTGACCACTTCAAACGGGTGGATGTCGTCAATTCTTATTTCGCACTGGTAGTCGAGGAAAATAAAAAGTGGGTAATGCATATACATACACACCTGCTTTACATGGCTACCTTTAGCGAGGCCTTTTCAAAACAAATGGGTCTGTTGCTTAATTTCTCCTTTGACGGCAGAATTTCTGATAATATTGAAAAGTTCCGGTGCATGAGAACATCGACTAAGCCTTGCCATGGAATGGTAAGTTTTTTTTAATTGACAATGGTGTCGTGATTTGTTACTTGCAGGCTTTTCGAGTCCTTGAAACTTCCCCTCGAAACAACTCATCCAACAATCAACTCAAACAAAGACGGGCTCAATGAAGTTCTTGACACAATCAACGAATTTTTGGTTTGTTATTCAAAAATAAACTAAAAACTGTAATAAAAATTAGGTAACCCGGGCCTTAGCTAAAAACTGGTGATGTCTTGTAGATTATCTCAACTTTCACTGTCATTCGGAAGTTCCAGGAAACCGTATTATTCTTTTTTTTCATTGAATTATTAAAAGAATTTGCGATTGTAGTCATGAAGACCTTTTCATTTTTTGCGTATTAAATAAATAATCACATTTGACTCGTTTTTCAGGGAGGCAAGGCGAAGTCAAAATTCAGCTTTCTTTCTCCACGGTTGCTTTCGGTAATACCCGAAAAGAACGGAGCTAATGCAGCAAAAAAGCGACTACTATCACCAACACTTCTCAGTTTTCACAAAGATGGACTGTTGTCTGTGCAAGATCTATTAAAGGTGTGCCGTTTGGGTAGAATTCAACTATACATGTATATATATTTGTTTTGTATCTACTACAAACGATCCCGTAAGAAATCACACAGGAAGTATATGAATGCACATATATGAATTTATATATATGCAAAGCCTCCCGTTCAACTATCACCGCCGTCTCACTCGCAATTTATGTATATAAAGTAGTGAATCGAAAGAGAATAATAGCCTCACTATTCGGTGTCTGCTTCCAGAGTGTAACGACCGATAGTTCTGCCCATCTTTCTCTCCTTGATATGGTGATGGACGTCAGTGGAGCTGGAATTTCTCTTCAACAAGTTGTCGACAAAATGCACACGGAAATCACGTAAGAAAGAAGGGGAACTTTTTCGTTTTTCAGTATGTTTGCTGGACAACGCGAGAACATGTCCATTGTTGATTTCAGGAATATGAAAGATGTTCAGTATCCTTTGGTCAAGGAGATGTGCCTCGTCGATCTTGCACAGGTGTGTGTCGATACGATCACTGCGTAGTTATTTTTGTAGGCTTTGCTAGGGTACTGCTTATAGCACCTCTGTTCTTTTCACGCGGAGTTAGGAGTTTACCTCTTCGGCCAGCTGGCTATGTTACCATTCGTTATTTCTAATCTAGAGTCAGCGCACCGACTTGTCTGAACTTTAAGTATATTTATCCTTTTCGCTTCCCGACATGTTCCTATGATTGGCAACAGAGAAACAACTATGTTAACAATGCACTCATCTCACGCACACAGGTTCGCGCCCGAAAAACGTACTCCGCAAAACAACATGAAGAATTCAGTAAAAAGGGATACACCTTTCTGAATGAAGCACAACTCAATCAAATGTACAGCGCTGGATCAAGGAGTGAGTTCTTTGTTCTTTGCATGTTGAGGTGTGCGGATTTGTTCACAAGGTGATATTCCAGACTGTGGCAATAAAAAGTCACTATCATGCCTAACAGTCAGGAATTTTCTTAGTGATGGAAAAACCCAAGGAGTTGGAAGCGTACATCCAGTTGTCGGAAAAGGAAAAGGAGGAATTGCTCGAGAAGGAAATACGAGAACTTGCGAAACTTTACAAGACCTCGCAGCAGAGTAAGTTGTCAGAGATTGATCATACAATCAGCTCATTTCGTGTTTGTCGCAGACGAAAAGGAAAGCAGTCACGATGTTCTAGAATTTTTTTATTTGTTATTCATTAACTATAGGCAGTTATGAGAAAACATTCGATACCAGTACCAAGTGCAAGAAAAACAAACTCAGGGAGAGAATTCACTGAGAATGGGAGTTACTCGACTACAGTAGATACACAATTGTCCGGGTAAAGGCTCCTTATATAATAAATACCCTGCAGTGTTAGACAATTGTGATATGCTGTCACTGCAGGGTATTCAATCTCCGCCGCAACCCGGGCAATTGCTTTCATTCAAACTATATTGTTATTCAGTTACTCCCATTCTCAGTGAATTATCTCTCTGAGTTCGTTTCTCTTTAACTTCATATTGTACCATATTTTCCTTCACACATTCCTATATTTAATGAAAAACAAATATTATGAATTAATCGTGAATGCGTTCCTACAACGCCCCAAACAGATAAGCTATTGGAGCCCTTTCTTTAAGATTATCTATTGAGAAACTTAAGGCGATATCCCACATGAAGGTTTCCATGAATATCTAACGAACACGTATCACTCTCGGCCCATTCAGATAAAACTGTTCCTTTGGGGCGAGCGAAACGACAAGCTGAGCCGGAGCCTGAACCAGCAACTAACAATGAACCAAAAGTACACTTCCTCACACTCCATCCATTGGCATTTGGAAATATTGTTGGACTGTAAGTGTTTTTGAATTTGTATCACATTGATCACATTGATTTCTCTAGCACATGAGGCGACCAGATTCTATTTTTTTATGTTCATTTCAGGGGTCACTCCATGACAGTCATAACGCTCTCTCCACACGCATTCATCTCTGAAATACTGTCACCCGAGGCTTTACTGGTAAGATTCTGATTTCTTTGTAAGCTTATAATTCCTTAGTAGGCGTCTAAGTTTTACGGGCAAATGTCGCAAACAAAAATAGTATGATTTTCAGATGGACACTCTTTCTCCACGTGCTTTTATTGCAACCATCCTTTCTCCAAGTGCGCTAATGGCCAGAGTGCTCAGTCCGACTGCATTCAGAGCTGAGGTAACACCGAGATCCTCTAGTTTAACTATGTAATACTACGTGAAAAAAAGATAATCCACAACGGTTCAGTTAGTTTCAACGAAGATTATATGGATTTTTTTTAAGGAAACGTGTGGGATAAATAAATAAACAGGTTTTTTCTGATGAAAATAATAGGATCAGCCTAGCAAGGGTAATTCACTCCAGGGCTCAGATTGCAAATTGCTACCATGGGGCTAGGGTTGAAAAGGGAGTCGCCCACGTTTCACTCGTATGATGGCTTTGTCATTCGTAGGATAGCTTTGTCACTGGGCTGGATTCGAACTCGATAAAATATTATTTCAACGTCAGTTGGAACGCTGGGTGAAATGTAATTTGGAATCTGAATAAAAAAAAACACCTATTTAGGTATTATCGCCTAGCGCCCTTACTGCATGGGTTTTGTCTCCAGAAGTGTTCCTCGTAGAAGTGCTAACACCCAAGTAAGTATTCACATAAGAATTATTCTGCTGACAATGAGAACAGCAAGTACTATAAAAGTAATAACTGATAACTGGCATGTTGGAACACCATCAATTTACAGATTCCTTGTGCCTCGCGTTCTGAGTCCTGAAACGCTTATTATTGAAATCCTTGGTCCGGAAATTCTTTCCCCTCATATATTGTAAGTTTTCTTAGATTGTCGTTCTTCAAATAATAGTGAACTTAGCACTTACAAGGGAAAAACGAGGCTCATCGATGAGCCATGGTGAAATCTTCGATACCACATGTTGGAATACATATAAAACTAGATTTTAGAAAACTATTCTTGACCTAAATATTTTCATGAAAATGAGTTTTGGTCTCTCAAAGGTTTTTGGTTGGCTAGTGTATTAGGTTGAAAGCACGTTGATTCCGGTCAATTGGAAAAGCTTTTTCATCTTCCATTGGCACAGTGGATAAGGGCTTGTACTTCCAGGATGAAGGTCATGGGTTCAAATCCTCCTGCTGTTAATTTTTTGCATTTTTACGCTGTTATTTTTTTACAATTTCAACCTTGAATAATTGATGGAAAAATCAGTTTCTTCAAGATTTAACCACTTTAGTAGCATATATGACTCATTTACACACCAGTCAACATAAAAAACTAGATTTGAATTTTCCCAGTTTTATCACGAAACCACTGATGGTACCCATGGGGAAAATTTCATTCGAAAAAATAAATGATGGGAAACACGAACAACTGGCTCTGCAACATACCTTTCAGTGTTTCAGAGTTATACAAGATAGACAATATTGTGTATTTTATGTTTTATGCACTTACTGGTGTTTCTGAATACTAGTGATGCTAATGATCGCGGAGCTAATGATCGCGGTGTTCATGCAAGACAACGACCTATACGTGACCTTCTGCAGAGTAAACTCACCTTCAAGATGACACACATTGACACAGAACGACACATAACGACACACAACATTGAATACGCTAGCACCATCGTCAAGTCAGGGAGCACCGACGTCACGACATCATAGCTTCTCTTTTGATTTGCCTTTTTTTGTAAATTGCGTATCGTTCTGTGTCAATGTGTGTCATATTGAAGGTGAGTTTACTCTGCAGAAGGTCACGTATAGGTCGTTGTCTTGCATGAACTCCGCGATCATTAGCATCAGAAACTTGTATTCAGAAACACCAGTAAGTGTATAAAACATAAAATACACAATATTTTCTATCCTGTATAACTCTGAAACACTGAAAGTTATGTTGCAGAGCCAGTTGTTATTGTTTCTCATCATTTATTTTTTCGAATGAAATTTTCCCCATGGGTACCATCAGTGGTTTCGTGATAAAACTGGGAAAATTCAAATCTAGTTTTTTATGTTGACTGGTGTGTAAATGAGTCATATATGCTACTAAAGTGGTTAAATCTTGAAGAAACTGATTTTTCCATCAATTATTCAAGGTTGAAATTGTAAAAAAATAACAGCGTAAAAATGCAAAAAATTAACAGCAGGAGGATTTGAACCCATGACCTTCATCCTGGAAGTACAAGCCCTTATCCACTGTGCCAATGGAAGATGAAAAAGCTTTTCCAATTGACCGGAATCAACGTGCTTTCAACCTAATACACTAGCCAACCAAAAACCTTTGAGAGACCAAAACTCATTTTCATGAAAATATTTAGGTCAAGAATAGTTTTCTAAAATCTAGTTTTATATGTATTCCAACATGTGGTATCGAAGATTTCACCATGGCTCATCGATGAGCCTCGTTTTTCCCTTGTTAGTGAGAGAATTTTTTCGATGTACATGGGTTTCCTGACAAAAAAACAACAAGTATTTTGGCAAGAGTGCATATTTGATTGTTTCAGGAGTGGCGAATCACTCGGAGTGCTCGTGCTTTCCCCTAGGATATTATCACCTCGTATTGAAAGTGAAGAAAAATTTCTTGTTGAGGTAATTCCGCTGTTTTCTTTGTTTGATCTCTGATGAGATATAGCAAGGTGCAAGGATGATATTGGCAACACGTTATTTGTTTCCTCATAAGATTACGAGGGTATCGCTTGGACCTGATAGTTTCCTAGAAAGCATCTAGTTGCACTATAAAGAAGAGACCGTTTGTCACGAGTGAATGAAATTGGAATGTTAAGATCCTGTCGCCTCATATACTCGGTGGACCTCACAGCAAGGAAGAGGAGGAAGAACATGGTGAGATTAACAGCCAATCATTCTTCAGATTCTCATTCATGATGTTAATCGTAATTCATTTTGATTGTTTGCATTCATTGACATCCACATAATCTGACATGGGCAACATTCAGGAGTTATTGCTGATTTGCATTCTGGAGAAAGTCATCATGGTATTCACGGAGAGCCTAAGGAGGGCGGAGGAGGGGAGCACGAGGGCCACGATCATGAACTTGATCCTCTTGACCTATTAGCCCATGGAGATATATTTGCACCAATGGGTAGTACACCCAATCCACTATTTCCATTTCAGCTTCCACACCTTAGAGCTCACTAGGCAGAAGAGATTCTAGGTACTGATTTCTTTGCATAATTAAGACAACTTTGTTTTAGGTTTTCTAGCAACAAATGCATTCCACGTTTTAATTGCATGGACATTGTCTGAACAAATTCTCACACTGTAAACTTTCGTCAAAAACTTATATAGAACATTGTTTACTATATTGCTATACCAGTAAATTGCATGACAAATTGTTAGCTCATTGATACGAGTATATATTACAAAGAATAAAGCATTCATCATTTATTGATTTACAGCTGAGCACAAAATTGTACATAAAAAATTTTAGCGTACCTTGACATAAACAATAAATGTCAACAAGAATATGCCACTCGCGTGACCAATTAGAATTGAATTTTGTCAAAAAGTGAGATCAACGAAAATTTTTCAAATGGTATCAGATAGTTAATATATACATGGTGAGTTGGTTATTAACCGTTGATTATGTGTATATACGTTAGCAGACAATGAACAAACCTGGATGTATCAAGAAAAACAATAAGGGGTTAATGAATTACGTTCCTTGTTCTTCAGTGAGACCATCAGATGGTGGTTGTTAATCGGGATCTTATTGTGTTGCCTTGTAAGCGGCCATTTCCTTCTCGTATCGTTTTCTATCATCAGCGGCCAACTTTTCCCATTTCTAAAAATAACAATATCAAAAAATTATCCCATATTCACGTTTTTAGCCTACTTATAAAGCTATAGCAAAGTGAGCACAAAGAGAGCTGAGAAAAAAAAGTGATATGACGATATCCAAATAGTAATTGTTGTAAGCAATTCTCACCGATTTATCAGAGATCTTTCCCCATTCGACTCCGGCAATCTTTCCGATCTGTCCAACTGAGATTCCCGGGTGCTCCTCCTTTATGCGTCCTCTGTTCTCATTCAACCAATGGAAGAATGCGGACTGTCCTCTCTTTGGCATGTTTGGGTCTTTCTTGGCGCGAACACGGCCCCCAGTTTCTGCCTTTGGGCGACCCATTACGAACTCTGAATATTCATATATAGAGAGGATAACATACTAAGATACTTTTGATAATGAAAACAGAACCGATAACATTTTCAAAACAACAGAAAAATAATGGTAAAAGGATATAATCTCATGAAAACAGACAGTGGATCGATGCGATGCGTAATGTATGAAACGGAGACATAACTAAAGAAGAGAGACGGGAGGGTGCATTGCCAAATAACAACTCGTAAACATGTGAGTGCAGTAGGAAGGGGACAGGACAGGAAGGTAGATCAAATACAATCAATAGCTAAATCAATAGCTAAATCGAAAACCTAAATACAAGAAAAACATAAATAAGGAAAGACCCAAATTAAGAATTGTTGAAACTCTATCCAGCTAGTCAATATGACAAAACACGTATATTTCTTATGATACATTAAAACGAGGGAAAAGAATCAGTGATGTGATTCTATTATTTCTTGGGCATATAGTAAAGAGAAGAAGAGATGATAATCAAGAACAAGTAGATATGAGCACGTTGGTTGTGAATACTGGTAGATCTGTTGTTTGTGCGACGCTTGCTTGCCATCATTCGATAAGGGGCGGGGCGGCGCGTTCCCGCCAAAGTCAGGCAAACCCAAGCCAAGCCAACGTTTTTGAATGCGACCCCGCATCTGCTATAAAGAAAATGAGAGATAATGAGAGAGAAAAAGAGAGAGATATAAAGAAAGAGAGAGGGAAACGAGGCGGAGAAATGAGAGACATAGAGAAGAGAAGTCAGGGAGAGAGAGAGGGAGAGAGAGACATTGAATTGGCTACCGTCACAATCGAAATCCAAGAGGTCATTTGCACAGGGTCATCACACAGTAATTAGCTGGAATATATTGTTAACGATCTGAACACATTGAAAATGTCTTAGAGTATTATATAAAGAAGAGGCACAGGTCAAGATCTATTTGGAATAAACATATCGGCGACTGTTCAGAGCTGATTTACACCACATAAGGGCAAAGTGTAGCAATTAAAAATACTACCTACTTCAGTCGTAGTTGAAAAATGACATTAGCATCAAAATTAGAACAAAGAACTGTACATGGTAGTTCAAATAGAGCTGGGGGAAACATCACATGTCATGCACGAAGTTTTTGACAGGGACGGAAAAAGGTCGATATTAGGCAAGCGTAGTTCCTATCTTCCTCCTACCATTTGCGTCAAGTAAACTATTTGATCCACATACGCCGAAAGTTTCAGACACATAAACAACTACCCTTCATTGGGTGCAAAATGAGCAGCATTTCACAAAATGCGGGTAAAATTAGCCGCAAAGTATGACAACTTCCAGCACGGAGTAAGATCGACAGTGAAACTGAATTGGTAGTTTAGTCTGTTTAGTAATGGGTGGCATTTTTGTTCTTTCTGAGTAAAGTATTCAAGACAATATATTAACCATCTTACCCATATATAATGACATAAATGTCAAACCCGCAAAAAACACGACCAATCTGTTTTGGTTAATTTTAGAGGAAATCCTTCGTTAGCGAGCAGTTTGGTTTTACGGTTAGGATAATTTTTAAGCAAAGCATTTCCAGGTGAGAATATACGTCACAGTTTCTCATTTAAGGTACCAAAGTCGACCCTTACATACGCCATATACGGCCAACCAATCCAAAGGCGCCAAAGGCCATATTCACCAACGTCGGGGTATTCTCGCAGGGAGGGAGCGTTCCCCCAGGGACTTTCTTGTTCCCGAATCCCATATTCGCCCGCAGCGGGGAACTGCAGATGCACATAAGAGAAATGCATGTCACAAAGAAATACAGTTCTAAAGTGAAACGATTTTTAAACTACAAATTAATAATATGTAAAATGGCACGCAATTGATTTACAGTTTGCTTTGAAACTGTTAAATTGATTGAAAAGGACTAAATACCGACATATCCGAATGTAAATTATCGATGCTCCGCAACCGTCATCGATAACACAAAACAATCAGCTATTATTACTTTTGCTTCTACCCAGCTCGGCCATGTATCTGGTTTACATATGGTATGAAAGGATTCGGAAGTCATTTTATGCCAGTTGACCTACTCGCTGAAGAACTTCTCTTAATATAAGAGCGTTTTAACAGTTCTAGAGCAATGCCATGTAAACGGACTATTTTTCGGATTGCTCTATCGTTACTCTAATACAATTGTTAACTGTCATGAACAATGTGTGCGTACACATATTTCCCATTCACTAATAAGGTGCCACAAACATATACATTCAGCAAGTCTAATTAAGAGCTCTTTCTGCAATCTACCCAGAACCGAACACACAAAACATCTTTCTTTCTATTTGGAGCCAATGACGGCCCCAAAATCATGTTCATAAAATTTTAACCGTCCAGACGGATTAGTACGACCGCATAGCACTCTTCAATCCACGAATATGCGTCGACTAAGCAATCTATCTAGTACCCACACATAACTCCAATAAGGGATCTGAATATCGGAATCTTTGTTGACAGCGTCATGAAATTTACATTTTTGTTCTTTTTAACAACTTCTTTGGTTGTTTTTAACAACTCATTTGGTTGTAGTATTAGTACTAATACTATTAGTAATAATACTACAAAGCATGTCTTGAAAGACAGAACCCTGCTTTTTGAATTCAAAACATCATAACGCGCTCAATGTTAACCATCAATCCTGTAGCTGGTTTTTCTTCTTGTAGAATGCATGAACTATCTTCAATACACATTTCCTCCTCCTGTCTTTTTTATTTCATTGGTCCGTTTTTTTCTTTTCAAAGCACAAAAACTAAGTTAGCTCATGAATTTGCCCAATATAAATAATACATGTGCTTCATGAGAAAGTTGCTGTTCTTCTTTTCGTTTCAGTCGTTTTGCCCTTTCAAGCAAACTAAAATGTGTTCTTACAATCAGTCTTATTTCTACGCTTTTAATGTGTTTAAGGTGAAAACCGCACTAACTTAGAATGAAAGGATCCTTAGATAAATGAAGGTTTTTCCTTCACGTTTTCCACGTCGTTCCTCCTTGATTTATCTTTCTCAAATCAAACGTCGCTGAAGGGCGAAAAGCATCTCCGACTTGCTCTTTAATACACAATTCAGTTATTCCAAACACTACTGTAACAGCAGCTCCATCTGACATAGCAGATCACATAACCAGAAGTTCAACCTTCTTTTGTGAACTTGCGATCGGGACATCAAAAATGTACAAATTGCCACGGTTAACACGCTTGATGCTTTGTTGTTTATTTAGTGTAGAATATCGTGATATATGTTTGAAACCTACGCTTAGTCTTTCTTTGCGTATATACAAACGCACGCGGAGACGGTGCATGACTAGCAGCTCCAGTCGCTAAGTTCTCACGCCACTTGCGCATACACAACAATCAAAAAGTTAGGCGATACTAATACACGCATCTGATATTGTAATTTGTTGATCATATCCAGGACATGACACATACGACTATTTATTCAACGAAACGCTACTATTTCAGACAATGCTTAATATGTTAAAGCAAGATGCATGCGGTTTTCCGCACAATCATCCCACCTACATGTGCTGCTTCCGAGAACTACACTGCAAGGTGAGGGAACGAATGCGAACGATCTAATCAACTGTCAAAGAAATTATGACCAATTAGTATTTGTTGCAGACAGTTACCCTGTGTGTCAACGTTCTCAACTTCTTCCTGTTTTGCATTCTCACCGTGCAGACACTACTTGCAAACGAAAAACACTTTTTCGACTTTTACTGTATTCTCGCGCAAGGAACCGTTATCTGTTTTACCTTCTTTGCTTTGTACAATGACAAGACCCTTTTCTACATACCGTCTATTGTTTATTGGGTAAGTGCCCATTAGTATTTATTAATATTATTAGTTGAATTCGTAGAGCAGTTGGGAACTAATAATTATAATACCTTATTTAGATTATCGTCAGTTTGATGATATTTCTGCTAATTGTTTGTTCCTTTGTTTATGCGCTCGATCCCACTAAATTTGCAAGTGGTGAAACAAATTCTCTGCCGAGTATGGAAAAGTTACCAAGTTAGTTTTGAACTGCAGATATAACTTAGCTTTCAAAACATAAACTATGTTAGCGATGTCGTGCTAACAAAGGATCTGTGCATCAAACAGACCGAATGGTATCATTCAGTTTAGCAATATCTAAACAAAGAAAAACTTATTATGTTGATTGTGGAGAAGACGCTATAATGCTTAACCTTGTAGAAACACACTTTCTATCTCAAAGATATAATCGTTCAGTGATCAAAGGAGTGGCGGCAATGGGAACGTGGATGCTGACAGTTTTGCTTCTCGTATGTGTGTGGTTTACGGAGACCACAATTCGCACACTACTATACGCAAAACAAATAAACAGGTCATTTTTGTTGTTCAGGCTTAACTACGACCATCTTTATATGGTATTCCTCACAATGAAATCCAGTGATAATCCATGATCAGTTAATTGCTTATGAAATTATATACCTTTCAGGTTTCGTAAATCCCGTTCAATAACACATGTCCGCAGGTAACATCACGTATGTTTTGGATTAAATTCCCAACTCGATTCATGTCTTCTCTTTTCCTGTATTGTATTTGCCAGTAAACAATGAACGTCGGTTCCAAAATATCCATTACATATAATTTATTCCAGAATAATAACAGTTGTAAAATTGAAAACAATGTTTGGCTTACCGGTCTCAAAAAACAAAATTCCTAAACAATGGAAGAAAAACTGTAGAAAAAGCCACCACCCGGAAAGGCGGAAAATTCCGTTTTATAGTTAGTTAAAATAGTTATCGGACCTCTGATCGAATAAATATGTGTATCAAAATCTAAAGAAATGTTCCTATTGCAGCATATTATATAGAGACTTAGCACGGCAAATTGCGATCACATTCAGCTACACGAGAAAAGAAAGAGAGTCGAAAATAAATAAGTCTAACTCTTGCCATACACTATACTGGTTAATGTATCTATCACCAGAGAGACACCCAATCACTATTATTGAACAGACGATATGACTATACTGCACTAATTGGCAGAAAAACCCCAATAAATAGCAAACAAATAAAATATGAAAGAAGGAATCAGCCACATAAATTCATCTGTGTATTTGTATTATAACGGAGTAAACGCTTACAATCAGGCGAAAGGTATGTTAACAAAAAATCAAAAATAATGTTAATGACGTCACAACTTTTCCAAAACCAATGTGCGTTATTTTGTCTAATAGTGAAACCCTTACTAGTCCGAACCTTATAAACACAGAGCAAGAGGAGGAAAGCAAAACAAAATATGGAATTTTTCAGGAACGTATGCCGTAGCTGTCTTCAGTGCACATACAAATCCATAAAGAGAGTTGACAGCAATAAGGCAGCAATTCAGATTCCAGAAGCTCGCTATGAAACTATACGATGCAAATCCACAGAAGTAGTAAAAAGGCATTTTACCATTTCGCCAAGTCTGTAAAAAAAACTAAAGTTAGATGTTCCTTTATTGTTGCTGATGCGATGGATCACTTGCTTCTTCATGTGGATGAGTTGATTCGCTGAATGGAGACTCCGTGGCATCATCGGTCTCTGTAACTAACGATAATTACTCAATGCCAAAGATGGAACCAGTGAAAGTTTATATAACAGTTTGTTGATGAAATGCAACTGAAACATCTCAAAGGTAACCCCAAGAGCCCACGCTTTCCACCGCAACATGCTGACAAGGGTCCAAACCATAAAGAACACACGAATAGAAAAGTTATGACTTTATCATTGTAGACTCCTTACCGGGAGCAGTCGGAATGAATCCAAATGTAGTAGGAATGGTCATGTTCGGAACGGGTGCCTGCACTTGAGATGGAGTAGATTTGCTGGCTGCATTGAGTGGGTTGAAATAGCGAGATCCGCCAGAGACTCTAGCGGCCTTCAGTCCACCACTGATCCCAGAAGGAGGGGGAGACCCAGCGGAGCCTTGAGCTGGACCATTCATGGTTGGCATGCCAAGAGCAGGAGGTGGGGCGGCCACAGATTCCTCTTCAACACCTTCGCCTATATAACGGCCTTTCACAGGATCCCACACGATCTGCAATAAAAAGAACATACATTAAAGCGAAATACCACACGGCTTTTGAAATACCAGCCGGTTTTTGAACATAAATTTGAATAAAAAATCGAGCTAAATTCGAGCAACTTTGCATAAATACGTAAGAATTCAGCTGTTCACGATGCGTTTCAAAAACCGGTCGGTATTTCGCTTTAATATAATTGGAATATAATGATGATCACTTGTGAATCAAAAAAAAAACAATCACATAACAACAACAAACAAAAAATGTACCTTCTTCTGTGAATCATCCGGCAAAATCATTTCATTTGTGGAAGGAATTGCCTTGACAATTTGGTCCTTCAGTCTTCCGAAAAGTCCTTTCGAACTGGACGAGGAGGCCGACTTCTAAACAAAAGTATATATTAGCACCATCATTTCATTAGAGAACTAGATGAAACAGATTTTTCAGGTATAGTATGAAATAATTAATACCTTCATTTCGTTCGGGGGTTTTTCTCCAGCATTGTTCATCGAGGGGGATGTCTGAGACGGAGGTTCCTGGGTTGGCGCAGGACGAGACACTAGGTGTTCCAATTGAGGAGCACTTTGATAGATGGGATCCGGTGGCTGAAATGCATAAGGTTCCTTCCATACAAGGTGTTTAGTTAGGAAACACACAGGAGGACAGGAAATCGGAAGAAGACTTACAATTTGCGCAGGTGGGGAGGGAGTTACGGGTTCAGGATACGGAGTCTGATATTGTGCACTAGCAACTGACGAAGGCTCGCTTGGAAACGGTGGCTGTTCACTGGACAAATTATGATGTGGAACGTTGTCTATCGATGGCACTTGAGGTATCTGCATTGGTGGTGGTCCTGCATCTTCAGTGAACTGCGGCGCCGCCTGAAACTATGAAAATGGTTGGTACCATATAAAATCGATCCTGTTTCCGCAATACATCAGTGAATAAAAACATTTCATCCCTCAAAAACTGGCATACCTGAGGCATGACGGGGCCATTTTGGTTTACTTTATGCTCTTCGGGTCCCTTAAATTGCAGTGGGGTCTGGTGTCCGCCGTGCCAGTCTGCAGCCTGCGAAGCAATCGAAGTTCCCTCCATAACCGCTACCGTATTTGAGTGGTGGACATGGTGCTCTTCAACAGATTGCGGCGGTAGGTGTGCAGCCTAAGCGAGACGAAAAAGGGTAAATAAAATAATAAAATAGCCGAAGTATCTGTAAATTAATCAAGATTTCGCACATAGTAATATATACTAAATTACTACTAAAACATTACCTCTTCAACGAAGTTCTCGGTTTGTACTGGAGGTTGCATCGGTTCTCTATTCGGGCTAGAAGGCACGTGTTCATGAAAAAAAGACTGCGCAGTCTCTTCCACTCTGTTCACATGGGAGTGTGCATCAGCCTGTGACTCTTGAACCTGAATGATAAATATTGAATAACAAGAAACACACCCACACTTATTCAGAAATTGTAGATAAAAGTGGAACTAATTAGAATGCGACCTAAGAAGTACCTCTTCATGTGGCAATGCGGAAGTTGGACCGATGTTTTGTTCCTGAGTTGTCTGTGTTACCGCGGCTCTCCCTTCTGCCGAACGACGAAGATCTTGGATCCAACCTGTACTGGATGGATCCGCCTCAGCTTGCACCTAAATATTTGTTTTTAAAAAAAGGTGTAAAGTCAATTTTCAAGGAACGTAACATTGTGTACCTTCCCGCTGTTTGGACATCAGCGGTGATATATTTTTGTAGAACTTGAACAGGACTGGGAAGAATAGTTTTTTTTTATGTTTTGCTCAATTTCATAGCAAACGCCGAGCATATACCTGAACCTGTTCCGCAATATCACACAAAGAATGGAGATCACTTTGCGGCAACGCATTGTGGAACTCCCAAATCTGACGAGCAATATCCACACAATACCTAGAAGAGGAAGATTATACACCAGGGGAGAAAAAAGACCAAGCATAAATAACAGGTTCCCGCTGCAACGGTTCTTGAACTAAGCGCACTTTAATTGGCAACATCCGTGATTTCTAGGCGCTTTTTTGCATCGACTTTACTTCAAAAGTGTGATTGTAACCAGTTTTCTGTGCAACACAAACGTGAAAAATCACCCACATTGGTGGTTTTCCCCCATAAAAACAGTCCAAGATGGTCACAGCTAAGCAACAACCACTGATGCATGTTTCATATCCAGTTAAGTATATATTCAAAATAAAAACATACCCATAAGCACCCTGCGGAAAGCCCAGATCTCCAAGAAGACGCGCATACTGTATTCTATGGCACTGATATTCGACCGAAGTACTCAATGGACCAGAGGCCGACGGATTTACCAGAGAAACACCTAAACGGCACAAATTATACGATCAGGAATATGTTCAAGGATTTTCCTATTGCAATACCAAACGTTAATTGAAGGAACTGTGAGCGAAAGCAAGTTGTTAAAAAGCAGTACCGTAGGCAAAGATCTCTGTGGCGTGAAGGTCTGTAAGTGAAAACCCATATTTGCAGATGGTTGATTCCGATTCGTCATCAGGGAGACTGGCGTGGATCAATGAAATATGCTCACGAACAGTTGCATCACTATCGGCACTCCTGAAAAGGAAAACTAATTATATATTCAACAGACCATTCATGTATTCCTACTAAAGCTTAAAGGTAAAACCACATACCGTTCTGGCCGCTGGAATGGATTGATTGTTGTCAGGAGAGCCACTGCCAACATACAGAAATCAGCCGCTGCGTGGTATTCCTTCTGTGCGAGCACCCTAGAAGAGACACATTTTTTTTAACACAACAAAACATAAAATCGAATACTTGTTAGAGTACTTCATTTTTAGGGTTATTAGTTTTAGTGAATTTTGTAATCATTTACCTGCCAAGAGAATAAACAGTGTTCATCGCCTCCCAGCTGTTGAGATTAGCGAGAACAATGGCTGCGTGTTCCCTCCAGCTCCCATCCTCAGTCGGTGGATTTAGCTGAATTAGTGCAATTAAAACATATTTCGAAGTGATCATGTCAGAAAGTACAATCCACATATAGATGATAGCTTACCAAAATAGGCGCGGCCTGCTTACTGGCCACAGCCATCAATGTGGTCACTGGGTTCTGCATAGACATTGCACCAATGAAGTGTTCCTCGATCTTGGAAAGTTTACTCGGCTCGACACGGCTCGCCAGAATCATTGCGTCAGCAAATAGACCATGTCTTAGGGATAGGTCAATTGCCTCCTAAAAATAATGGAATTTTTAAGGTATGACCCGGGAGCCCGCAAGTTTATGGTTGGTGTTTCATGAATAAAACATACGTCAATGTGTCCTTCGAGTAGGAATTGAGTGAATAGTTCGCGAGCTCGAGGATCATGTTGTGCCATAGTAACGGGAGTTGCGGAGCTTTCTCGACTAGCCTTTGGATCCCTTCGACCATTCTTACGAGATGCATCAATTAGAAGACGAGCAATGTCTGGACCGGTGACCTTCTAAAATACACTCACTTTAGTTAAAAGGAAAATTAAAAAAAAGGTTGAAAGGAAAAATCAAGAAGAGCGAAATAAATAAGATGAAACTTACACCATGTTGTTGGACAAGCATCAAGAGAAGTTGCCAGATAAGCAGACAATCAATCACGTCGTTGTCCTGCTCATTCTCACGTGCGACCTTCAATTAAAATACGACTAACAACAGAAATTAAATAATGCATTCACATGAAATTGTAAGGTGTCGCATATTATTACTCAACGCAAACGAAACGCACCTCGCTGGACATAATCCTATCCATTTGCCGTCTGATATAAAGAGTAACAGAATGAGGCGGTGTGTTCTCAAGAAGGGGACCTCGGAAGATTGAAACTGCGTCGATCAAACGTCTACTTTTATCGTCGCTTAGTAAACTTCTAATATCGGTCACTTGGAGAGCGGACATCGAGAATTCGGGGTTGAGAATGATCATCCTGAAGGGAAAAACAGTTGGAAGAGAATAAAGTCTAGAAGAAACACCGACTAGTAAGCAGAAATAAACAATATCACAAACCTTCCGCACGCGCCGAACGAGACAAATGCGTGAGGTGTTCTGAACTTGAGAGGAGCTTTCTGTGAAGGGTCCGCGTCGTCGTTTCCATCAACACCATCATATACACTTGCACGGTCGCTGATTCTGAATACATCTATATTGACAAACAGAAGCATAAATGCAGAGTAAATCACCACTCATTTACATATACATTTCGAACGCCTTGAGAAAATGAATACTTCACCACAATGACTTCATACAGCACTCACAACAAATACAGCACACAGAAACACAAATACAGTAATTCAAGTCTTCCTGGAAAACTCATTTCCAGGAAGACTTGAAACACATAAGCAAAGGGATTGTGAATATCACTTCACACCAAAATACAGTACAGGACAATAAAGTACAGCAAGCGTATACGTTGTTCCATTAAATATTTTCCCGATTAATAATGAACATACCTACGCGACGAACAGCCTACTTTCAGTTTTCTACTGCAAACAACTAAGTAAGCAAGCAAAATGTTACCTCTAAATAGAAGAAGCGCAAACGGGAAAAGAAGCATGTGGTACTGGTTCTAAAAAATTTACCTGTCTTCGTCATCATGGCTGTCCCGTTCATCCGAAAACAATTGTTTCTGCGTGTTTGTGTACTTCTGTTTTCGAATCTCCGTATGCTTGCTTTGTAGGTTGGCACAGATCTGAGTTTTAACATAGAATAGGCGAAGCACGAAAATGGTTCAAAACGGCAACGAACCCCTTTGACTCTATGTTGTATACAGTGTTTTGACACCCCCCATCCATACATCGAACAATGTACATAAGCTTGAAATCGTTCTAAAATTCTTTATCTAAACAAACTCACTTGGTAAAGTGCCTCTTCATCGTCGACTCCGGCAGCAGTAAGGATGTAAAATTCCCGATTGAACTTCTTGTGGAAAGCAGAAATGTCCGAATAGTTGTGTTGCCACAGTGCGGTGAAGAAGACGTAAGCAACCTAATCAGAATAAATCAGTTGCATATGTTTCAAACCAGACGTATAATTATCACGAAGAAAAATACTGAGTAATGAGAAATACCTTTTCATGAGGTCCCATGCTGTGAAACTGTGGTGGTGGCGGGAACTTTCGCACTGCCGCGACGAATTTGCTCTATAAACAAACAAGCATAAAAAAACTGGTCGTAATCTCGTCAACACTGCAAGTTTCTGTAGATAATCAAAATGCTGAATCCAAAATAAGGTATATGAAAAAGGTACTCACAAGTGGTACTCTAAGGGATCCGATCAAATATACTTCCGTTTGAGTGAAATATGCCGTGTGAGAAGTGTATTGTGCCATTTCTGCATCAGAACAGTCGTCGTCATTAGAAGCGCTCGATATTCCGGGTGAATTGTAGACATCGTACTGATCCATGGCCAGCCCAGAATGTTCCATCCTGAACAAAACTCATCATGAAGATGTAGCGTAGAAGTACAAGGAAAAATTCGCATGCACTTCGCAAGAATCTTGAACATGACCTGATTTACTTAGTAATTGAAATTTTTTGTGAATATAAACCTTTGCATGGCGCGATGATCATAGCTGCTCTGAGGTCTTCTCTTTTGCTGTGAATAATCAGCATTCGTTGATTCGGAATGGCGTTCAGAATAGCCAACAGCACTTCTTCGACCACTTGGACTAAAAAAAAGTCCATAAATAAATTTAAAAAAAAGTACTAAAACGAAAAAAAAACTAATAGTGTTATGACACTAAAACAATGCGAAATTGACTCACGCGTGCTTAAAGTTGGTATGACGAAGATCATACTCAGAAACTTCCTGATTGGAGTTTGCTAAAGCGTGCCCGCTGCGGCTTTCGGGACGTTCTCTGGAATACAATTTGTGTATAAAGGACATGAAAACATGGTACGGTATCTAGCAACGTTAACCAATGATAGGCAATTCTGATCAACAAACAAACTAACCTGTGTAAACGGCTTCTTCGCGAGTTTTCAACAAATCCATCACCATATCCCGTTTGAGTGCTTTCAAAGGACATTTCCATTGATACATCGGGGTTCGTGACAGAAGATTGATCCACTAGAAGAAAGTGACATATATACATGTCCGAATTAATACACGTTGCAAATACAAATACAAAGTACAATTAGGTAGATAATATAAGTCCCACCTCTCTTGTCAGTTACATTGTGCTTCGGCTGGGTGGACGATGGCCTTCGAGCTGATGCAACAGAAGAACGTCCGAGAGCGGACCTTCTACCTTCTCTATAAACAAATGAGGGCACTTAAGTTGTCGTGTGTTAATTTAGGCGATCTATAAAACGATTAAATTGAAACCAAATAATCTGAGACAAAAGAACATACTCAAATAAGGGATTAGTGATCGAACGAGGCATTCCTTGAGCCGAAGTCCTTCCTATGCGATTCAGCATCGTAGGAAACCTAAATTGTTGCACCTTTTACAATGTGAAGGTTCCGACAACTAGTGGATGGAAAATATCCAGGACATAAATTCAGCAAAGTCATACAAGAAATTAGTCTACCTTTTTCTGAATTCCAAATATTGTTGAACAATTTGATCTCGGCTGCTCGGCACTGTGCTTGAAGCACTGTCGCTGACCTGGATATAAGAATTAGAATAAGTAACATCAGTGTAATATAAGTGCCAAGAAACAAAAGTAATTCTCATTCAACCAACCTCGTTTTCAGGTAATCTTGGCGGTTCTGCATATTTGTGTACACGTTGTTCATCAAAGACATCATTATCGTGGTTAGAAAACAGGGGATTTAATACCTAAAGAAAGAACCGGGTAAGTTCACTTACTTGAGCATGTAATCAAACAACTGGAAATAAAGCAATTCGGCGGTTTAAGCAACGAGACCTACCTGAGTGTCTCTCGCATTGTGGTGAACATGATGTTGTGACGAGTGTCCTTCGATATTCGGATCCACAGCGCTCGACAGCGATTCTAAAGCTGCTATTTCAGACGAAGAACAAATAATGGCACCAGTTTGTTCAAAAATACTTACTGGAATAATGCTTATCGGTCGCAGCTCTGGCTGAATGGACACTTCGCTGACTTCGTTCGGACGTAATTGAGGAGTGAGAACCGCGACGTCGTGTGTTGTTGGCTACCTGAACAAAATATAGTCAGTTTCAAAAATGGTACAAATAATAAGCAAAAAGGGTTTCAAGAATCAAGATCCAACAGCATACAGAAAAAAATACTTCAAAATTGTCGGGCGTAAATTGTTCCTTCGGCGTTGAGGTAAGTGGACCGTTTGACGTGATGGTCTCTCCCATTGGAGTTATGGCATCAGGGGACTCATTAGGCGGGTGATCCTGAAAGTTCACCAATGCAGTCCACGTTTATTCGATGAAACAGCAAAGGCAATTTCCCGTTATGAGTATTAAAACGTGACAAGCAGTAGCAGTAACCAACCGGTGTTTTCGTGAGATTCTCTTCAAAAGCATGTTGTTCGCGAGCAGTTTGTTCGGTTGTCTCCGCCGAGTGCTCACGAGAGGTTTCGGATTCTCTTCTTTGTGCTGACTAAACGTAATTAATCATTCGAGGTGAACAAAGCTACCTCCACTATGGGATGTCCAAAACTAATCAATCTCAAGGTGTAGAGCAAAGTACTATCTACAAGTCACATTAAATTGGAGCAGGAGATTACAGTTGTTAAACTCCACAGAAGAAGTGTCAAGTCCTTGACTTGACAAATGAATAGGGTTCAAAAGAAAAAAGATTAACTGACCTGATGTTCAAAGTGAGGTACTTGTTTCGCCTCCTGCCCATACACATGCCAGTTATTAGTAGAACTTCCATCTGATGCTATGGAAAGCGCCTTTTCCGTCGTGTCTTCCGCAATTAAATTATGGTCAGATGAAACCTGAAATTGAGCCTTATATTTAATTGTATGCTTACAACATGTACGTGCGTAACAGAAAATTTGTAGATCCAAAGAAGGACATGGGAAAGCGATCAATGAAACGCTGAGTTAACATTAGTAACAATGAGATAACAATATAGAATGGAACTAACGTTTTGCTTGTTGGGAAGAACAACAGATGTCCGACACTGGTCAAAATACTCTTCTTTGTTCTGTAGAGAATAATCTCCATTAACAACTGACTGCAGCGGAGGACTAGTAGATGATCCGGTATAAGTTTGTCCGTCCATTGTCATTGGGACTGGCTTTTCAACTCCGGAAACGTGGTTCAACATCTGTGGTTCAGGAATGGCCACTGAGGATTGGAAAGCCACATGGGATCCATGTTCCTGGTTGTGAGCCACAGATACATTGTCATTCTGAGCAGCTTCCACTGGATTATAAGCCTGTTGCGAAGGTTGCTCGACGTGATTATCCCAATTGGATTGCGGATGCTCAAACGAAGGTTGATATTGTGTGTGGGATAATGTCTCCGCTGATAATACTTCATTCACCTCCTTCTTGGGTAGAATTGGAGCATGTTCAACAGTTGATTGAGGAAGATCATGAGTGGCCTGAAATCAAACACAATGTTTAAGGCAGAAATGGAATGAAGAATGTATAACATATATGGAATGTTGAAATGCAACACATCTTAGCATAGTAGTAATTGATCAGAAACAAAAAATATTTGCAACGAGGATCAATACCTGTTGTGGAGGATGTTGAGTGTAGTAGTGCTGGTGTTGCTGTTGATATTGTGCAGCATCGTTAGCCATACCGTTCTGATAATTTTCTTGATAAGCTAATTGTGGATCCGCATGCGCGTTATACGACGAAACATTGTTCTGCACCTAAATGAAATAAAATAAGAATGATGGTACTGCACATAAAATGTTTTACAAGAGAGCAGGTACATGAAGTGATATTCACAAGTACCTGCGCATGCGTCCCTTGCTGCCATTGTTGGTATACCTGTGGTGTCTGAGCCTGTGTCGCCAAACTAATGATATCCCAAGCAGACTGCTGCTGTTGAGAAGACTCTTGTCCGGGTTGTTGGCTGTCAGAAGCGACAGCCTGCTGCCAATAGAAAGACATCACAACTTCAGCATCAAAATACCTGGAATACAAAGATTCAAACCAGCTAACGCACACATATGTAGGAAACAACATACAGTAACTGTCACTTTTACCAAACGAAAGCATCATGCAACCTGGAAATAAATTATTATTATTATTAAAAACATCATAGTATATTTAAGCACAAAAAATCCGTTTAGGCACGAGTTTCTCAATGTTACTTGCGAAAGGGCCACCCATGTAGTTTTCCAGGTGTCAAGGAAAAAAATTAAGAAAAAGTCCTCAAATCTATATATCGTAAATCACTTCTCAGATAAACATAGACTTCCGATTTACTTGATTTTTGTCCATGTTGGACGGGTGGCGCACGCAACGTAAACGCACAACGCGATAGAAAGGCGCCAATTCAAGCAGTGCACAAGAGGCCTCTAAAACCCGACCAATCCGGTCGAAGCAAATCTGTCCCTTGTTAGACATATGTAACAAGTTATATGCAGCAAACACAATTAGTTTGATAAAGATCAGTGTTTTTTATCACTGTTATAGGAACCAATAGGTTTTCTCGATGGTCCGTGACTGGGAAGAAGTGAGTAATAGACTGAGTTCAAAGTGCTATATGCATGAATAGTGGTTGTGCTATACTGCCTCGTATCGGCATCTTTGTATTATTAGTATTATGGTTCTAAACATTCAGCTACTTATATACCTTAGCTTAATATTCTTTCGTTCCCCCCCCCCCCCTTCCCCCCCCCCCCCCCCCCCCTAGACAAGCTGACTAACTGCAATGTGTGCATTGCATTGGCACTGACACAGGCCGATATAATATGAAACTGAGCTGAAGATAAAAAAACTCTGGTAGTCGCGCATATTGTACTACATAGATTTTATTTTGCACAAACCTATATTCAAGGAACTAATGCTGTAATATTTTAAGCCTTACTCTACATCTCCCCATGTCAATTATTTAAATATAAACGTAGTGTATCAACAAGTAAAAAATATTAAATATATTTACAATGTCATCATTTGTTTACACCAAAACAGCAACAGCCTTGAAAGAAACTAAAATCTTTATTGTATGTAATACAGTTCACTGATCATATCACAGACGGAGTCATTATAAGAAAACATTCGTTTTCGAAAAGGGGGATGAATACAGAAGCGTTATTGGAAGCTTTGAATTGCCGCGTGACGACAAACTGCTCCAAGACAGTTCAGTAATATGCACTGGATTCATTCGTGGTCTACACAAACATTTTGTTCTCCTTACAGTAGTCGATGAATTTGACGATTTGTTTGCAGGTGACATCCGAATAGTACATCTTAATGAGTGGACAATTCTCTTCTGCGAATCGTGCAATGTCTGTGATTCCAAACGTTTCGCCCATATTCCTTAAAAAATGATTATTCATTTACTTTCAACATTAATTCTCAGAGCAACTGACCATAGCCGAGAGGGTCAAATTATTATGTATAAATTTTTGTATCGGTGGACAACATGAACACAACACGCTCTTTCGGAAATAAAAAAACTTGTACCTTGTATTCTCACACTTTTCCGCCAATTCTTCCTGAGAGTATTCCTGATTTGTGTCTTCGTCAATTATTGGCTGAACTAGACTTTCTTTATGACTCAATAATTTAAAAATGAGTTGTAATTCAGTGTTAAATTTGCGTAAAGCTTACAGGTAATGTAATTATCTCCTCTCTTTGTGCCATTGCTCGGCTATGCATCTAAATGAAGTAATAATAAATGGGGAAGAAAGACGAACTCCGGTACAATAATTTTAATAGTTTTAAATAAAATAAGGGCATTTGGTGTTGCAAAGGTGCTCCTCTGAGGAGAAACAATGATGTTTTTATCATGGACTTACTTTATCAGCGCCATGCAGCTGAGAGGCATGTAATTTGCCTCGCTGTTTAAGTTTTAGACGTCGAAGTCCCATATGATGAACTTCTGGTTGGGGAGATTCCGCATCAACCTGAATAAATTGACGAATGAAAGTTCCAGAATGCTTGATTGTTTTTAAGGTTTAAATGCTAGAGTAGAGCATTTACGGAGTTTTTTCGTGGAACAAATCATACCTGGACGAACGCTGATGTTTTTTCTCCGCCTGTCATTTTCTCGGCCACAACGGGCTGGGATTTCTCCTCTTTAATTATCTGCAAGTGTTTCTGATTCTTCTTTGTTCCATTCTTCTTCCGCTTCCTTTTGGACTTTCGTTTTCGCTTCTTTGACACTTTTCCATGAGGGTTGTTTTCTATGTGTGAATCCTCCGACATTTTTGTAGACGTAGGTGAACTGGGTATCCTTCGCCTTAGTATCCTCACATCACTGGTTGATGGTTGAGTGGAAGAGAATATTGGAATAGTTGTTCCTTCGATAGACTTTGATATCTGTGTACGTTCAATCCTTCTGGTTGACACTCGACTTCTTAGTGGCGGGGGAGTATCCAGTAACTGCACAAACTCGCTTCCTTTGTTCTCGTTAGCCTCTGACTGAGATTGGAATACAACAAAGTTGAAACCGTCATCTAAACAATTCGAATTACTTTGAAAACAGATTATGTGAATGCCTAGAAATACAATTATGGACTGAAATAGAGGAGAAAGCTCTATAAAAGATGAACAAACTATGAACCAACCAGTACTCGATTCAGTCCTCGGACTCATTGTTGCTTGGTTATCCAAAAATTCACTTTTAAGGGATGAAAAAGAATGAGGTGTGTTCCCGTCAGGTTGTTTGTCATTTTCTATAAATATTCAAATATCACTTTTGGGATGTGGAACAGTGGAGCATTATGTGTTGAAGCTGAAATATACACAGCTGTTCGCATTAAATGTAAGATCGCAAACCTTTCACGCTTTTTAAAATCACTTAGATTAGAAATAAACGAATAAAATTGACTTATGTTGTTGTTCCATACCTGGATATTCGTAACCTCTAGAGTTGTCAAGGTCTGCTGGAGGAAAATCACCATGAAATCCGATAGAAACTCGTCGAAGCGACTGAAACATAAATAGTGGATAAAGTTCATCATTGTTCAATCCGTGTTGCCGTGCCACTGTTAATCATCAGTGTTTCTTTCTGATACTCGCAGAATTTCTGGCAATACCAATAAAAAATTTGAAAAAGAAACCTGTGCCGGAAAAACGAAGATTAATGTTGTGAGAATAACTGCCGAGATCATTTCTGTGAGATTCTGTGAAGGAAGACGAAGACGGACAGAGGTGTATCTGATTATTGTTACGCATACATCTAAAAGTTTAATTTTGTAGCATAAATCGACGAGCGAATTATGCAGCAATATGGTATTCTTGAACACAATAGTACGAACTTTTAATGCATTAAAGTGCATTTGTGTGAGCTTTTCGTTTGTACACACCAAACAGAACCACGATCCATGAACAAACCGGGTCAACCAAAACTAGATCCAAAAGAAGATTAGAAAAACAGATTATGTGTACATAAAGATGTACGTATGCATATCCTGTCCTATGCACATACATAATACAAAAGAACGAAGCTTTGTAGACCAGTTTCACAAATGTTACATCAAAAATACTGTGGTTTTACAGAAGTGCAATCTTAAGGCATGTCTATTACATCAATTAGAGATGTAGATATACAACAATTATTCGGCATAATTAAAAAACGATATTTTGGTTAAAAAAATAATCAAGAAAAACTTGATTTGCGAGTGGATGTTATAAGACATCCTGTATGTAAGTGTAGAAAATGTTCCACAATGCGCTCAGAGTTGTGTTTCCCATAAGATAGGAGATCCTGGGCGAGAGGAAGAGAAACTGTATATTTCGAAAGGGAACAACCGAAATGTGATCTACAAAGAGGGAAATTCAGGTCATAGAATGTATCACGAACTTTCCCATCACAGGCGATACCCTTATTTGATCAAGTACTTCCTTACCCAGTGACTAGCGGAATGAGAGGAATTTGTGCATTGAGAGTTGCTTAAAAGTGCAGCACAGTTTTTTTTATAATGCACTAGCTTATGTTTAGCAAAACAAGTGCAATAGGAAAAAAAGAATTTTAAAGTAGCACCAGTAACACAAAAACCTCTTCAAAGGGCATCTGCTTCCGAAACTGGAAACTACCGATCCTGAATAAAATAAAGTTTAAGTCTATCCCAAAATAATCTATCCCAAAATAAAACTGCATTTACATTCTCGATAGTGGCTAAATCTTAATTTAATCTCTTCCTTTGAGTTGCACTCAAATATCCACAAAAAACATGCACGTTGCTTCCACGCAAAAAAAGGATTGTTTGTACTTTGTGGTGTGTGACATTGTGTCGCAGTATCTTATCAGCGTTCGTGTTTTATCCGTCTACACATAATTCTGAATTTTACCCGTTTCCTAATTCTTCTTTCTCTCACTTTACAGTTCAAATGATCAACAAAATTGACAAATATTCAAAATTAACTCTAATTATGTCATGGATTTTTTTTTGTATTATTTCAGCTATGTTATTCACTACGTGCATTTCAATATTTCTGTTTTTACGCTGCGGAGTGTCAGTCCTCGTCACGACTTCTTATGGATCACTTAAAGGATCTCAGATGAAAACACAGAACGGGGATATTATTAACGTATTCAAGTTAAGTATAAAAGCGAAAAATTTGCACTAAGTCGACCAATATGCGCCCCAATAGACGAAATGCAAATGTGAGTGTTTTCAGGCTGTTCCTTTTGCTGCACCACCAGTGGCGGAGCTCAGGTTCAGAAAACCACATCCACCTAAACCATGGTCAGGAGTAAAGGACGCAACTAACTATAGGTATGAACCACTAACTATAAGAATCTCTTCATGATTTTTGGGGTAAACCTTCAATGTAAAATACATTATATTTCATTATTTTGTATTCAGTGCAGCCTGCCTTTCTAACTCCACTGTGTCCTCATCTCCACAGAAGAATGTTAATGAAGACTGTCTCTACCAAAACATATTTGCACCCAGTTCGTGTACGGTAAGTTGTCCATATTTAAAATTTGTAATGCGATCTGTGGTTTGAATTTCCTACCTTTATATTTTGTATGAATTAACAATGCTGCTCAAATTAAGAAGAACCCCCCCTGTGCAGTGATGTTCTATTTGCATGGAGGTGGAATCAACTACGATTCCGCGGTAATGTTTAATGATCAATCAATCGTGAATAAATTTGGAGCTGAGGGTATGTTTTAGATTTTGAAATTTTGTGACGCTACGTGACAATAAACACTCCGGCGCAATTTACCGATATCGGAGTTATACCAGTGACAGGTTAATCGTCTTTGGATGATTCTTAATAGCAAAGTAACGAGGTACTCTCTATTCAAGGAGTCATTCTGGTTATTACCGCCTTCCGTCTCGGATTCACTGCTCTTCTGACATTTGATAACGATAATATCGTTCCAAGAAATCTCGCCGTATACGGTAATAGTTTGCTGAAATCCGAATGCATAAGAGGGTGGCTATACCTCTACGTTATCTTTCAATTTCTTCCAAGGGTATATTTGATTTTTCACCAAAAGCATATCAATGCATATTTATATGAAAAATTTTCAGACATGATCGAGTCACTGCGATTTGTGCAACAAGAGATTTTTCATTTTGGTGGGGACCCGAGTCGAGTAACTTTATTGGGCCATTCCATGGGTGGAAGTCTCACCACTGCTTTTTCATTCTCAAAAACAATCAATAATCAGTAAGTCACAGTTTTGTTGAAGAGATCGAAACAATCAAATTGAATTCCAATGTGTGCAAATTTGCACATATGAATTCGCGAATAGTGAAATGGGGACATTTGGTTTTGTAGAAACTTCACTTGCTATTTTTTATATTTTCAGAAAGCTGTTTTCTCAGGCCATTGCAATGTCACCGGAACTTCAATTTCCACCTCCGTATCATCTGCAGGCACTCACCGCTGAGCTGATTTATAGGGCCGGGGTATGTTGTGGTTTGAACCCAAGCAAACGGTATCGCTCGATTATTCAGATAATAAGGAAGATCCAGATCCGTTTGAAAAAAAACGCAATAAAAATAATTTAAAAGGCATTGTATATACCTCACTAGTATCAATACAATGCTTAAGTGCGCTGATTATCCACGAATTTTGGAAGACAGTGACAACGAAGTGCACGAAGCAGTGGAGTGTATGCGAAAAAAGGATGCGATGGAATTACTGAAATTACAGCGGGTGATGGAAGAGGAAGACCAAATGAAACAGTTTGGGTATGTTCCAGATATATAGAAATCGTACCTTACTGGTTGCTGATTCTGTGAAACGGAAGTGCAATGCTCCCGTAATGTTGTAATCTCTCCAAATTGTAGAGGAATCCTAATGCTTCCGCCCTTCTTCCCTGCAGAAAATTTGCGAGAATTAGTCAAGGACCCACCGGTAATAACTTTACTTGTCGAGAGGTTCTTTCTTTAAAAGGACAGATGTGCTACAAAAAAACTACATATATTGGAAAACAAATTGACCGCTGCAGATTTTGACAATTCATGAATTGCGGTCCACTAATGAGTTATGTGTGTAGTTCGCAGTGTTCTTTAACATGTAAATAATGATTTCACATGTAGTAGTCGCCTCCTGTGTCTTTTAGCAATTGCTTTGTTCAACGGATGCGAAATAACCCATTTTTTTTCTGTATCACCCTTTAAAGAGCTGGACCACGTTAAATATGTTATGAGATGGTTAGAAAGTACTGATCTTCGTCGTATGTCTTCTTAATTAAAGAATTTCAGCCGACAAATATGCTCTTGGGCACAATTCTGAAAGAACTGGACAGAGACTCGGAATTCCAAAATCTGGCAGCTATTATTGGTTACGATAATCCAGACGAATTAATGATGAAGTACAGCAAAGATGCCGCCGATGGAGTCCTTAGTTAGTGTTTAATTGCGCACAAGGAAGCACAAATACAGGAGTACAATCCTGATATATGGGCTGTGTTTTCAGAGTTCAACCATACACTCGATTCGCAAAGCTTCTTTATCACGTGCTACGTGTGTGGTCATAATATGCGAAGGACAGGGGCCAAGGTTTGTTTATCAGCCTTATTCTCCTAAAACCATGGATGTACGGTTGTCCGGGAGACTGGTCGGCTTGAGGACGTAAACCTGTTTTTTAGGTTTTCCTATACTCGTTCGACTATCCAAAGCACCCATATCACACAGATGATCTCTTTTATTTAATGGGAATACACCCATTTGAAATGGATGAGAATGAAAAAATAATCAACAAATTATATCCCAAATACTTCACGGACTTTGCTAAACACGGATCGCCAGCAGACTGTAAGGTTCATAAGATTAATTGTACCACAGGAAAAAAACTAGACCTGCTTGGTGTGTTTCCCACACAGTTAACTTCCGCGTCAGTGTAACTGTATTTTCAGACTTCGTCCCATTGCAAGAGAACGTCGATAACTATTTATCAGTTTTTGTTAACATGACAACAGGCGAACTGCCAAAGATGAAGTATCATTACGAGAAGGAAGTGGGTTTTCAGCATGTTAATAACTCATATAAGCGAAGTAGGGCAACTTGTTTCATTCAAAAACATTTCAAAAACGAAGTGAATAAAGAATTGAAAGAAAATCCATTTATGTTTGGAAGCACTAGTCTGTATTATTGATCCTGGCAGGTGATTGATTACTGGACAAAGGACATGGCCAATGTTGACCAACGGATTTCAGAGCTAAAGGATAAGAAGTCCCATTTGATCCGAGTTCTTCCGAACGTGGGTATTTCTCATTTCCAAATATTATCAATGAATTTATCAAATATTATTCAAGTAAAAATTCATATAATATAAATCGTACGACCTTCATCAATATGCGCGCCAAAAAAAAATTGTGTTTAGGCGAAAGCTTTGGTACGATCTGCCGTGCAATCGGTGCCAGACGAAGTGCTTCCATCAGTAAAACCTGCAGATTACAACATGATTATCTTTTTCACCATTTCGTTCCTAATAACTGGAATGCTTGTTGGTGTCTTATATGGACGTCTTACACGTAGCGATGATGAATATATTAGCATGCCATAAAATGCCAAGTAACATAACGCCGGACCTTTTCGGTGGTTGCCTGTTTCAGCGAAACTATCAAAACTATAAATAGTAATTTATTGATTTGTACGCAATTGAAAAATAAATTATTAAAAAGAAAGTGTTCATAGATAAATCATATGCAGCATTATTTTTGTTCTTTTATTGTCGGCGGTTCATAACAGCTTTTGGCAGTGCCCTTCCTCTTCTTTGGATTGAAATAAACCAGTCCTGTGCAAAGGTCGGAAGTGTTGCCAGTGGGATGTAGAATAGAATGGTGTCCCATCCGACCCAATAGCGAGTCTTCGGAAAGCTACAATAAATGAATCTCACCGACTAGATAAACAATAACATATTGAACAATATGCATGTCAAGTTTCGTTTCAAGTGTTGGTTTTCTGTTTCTTACGCACTAATTTAAAAAACAATACATTCAAACAAACCGTGCTGTCAGTGCGTGTTCATATGCATCGACCACTGGTTGCAGATCATCGGAGCAGTGCGAAAGTCGGGAGAAACGGGATTCTTTGTCTGGAAACAATATTATTAATTTACAAAGGAATTGGACTATGCCAATTCGGATCTGTTCATAATTTTATGAAAACTGGACTAATACCAGTTTGTAAACTTACATGATTTGTAGAATTCTTCACCGTATTCTCGTTTTGTTTCGTCAGAGACGCGTTCCCAGACCTAACAGAGAGTAATGGATAACAAAAATGTACTTATGGTCAGCAACAAAAGGGATTTCCGATAAACAGTAAACGCATGTAATACCCGATCCAGATCCTTTGTGGCTGTCTGTGTTATGTTTGTTGTGAAGAATCCTGGCTCCAAAAGATGAACTGAGACTCCAAAATCACACAGTTCGTGCCTGAAAAACTACTTTAGTTATGGTCATATCCTGGGTAAAAGGACCGTAGAACGAAAGAACTGGGAACCTGCCTGATGACATCAGCATATGCCTCAGTGGCATGCTTGGATACACAGTATGGACCAACTGTGGGACGGGGTGTTCTTCCGGAAATAGACGAGATTATCACAACTCGTCCTCGTTGTTTCTGCAAAAACAATAATTACTGACTCAACTGTTTCAACTTCTCTTAAACAGTCGTTATTTCGCATATTAAACACTAACCTTTACGTATTTCTTGAGATTATGTACGAACCGCATAACCCCAAAAGTGTTAACGCTCATCGTCTGAAAATAGAGTGAAAAATAATGAATTAAGTTTGTGAGGTGCTATTTTGAATTGGCAGTAGGAACCTCTCTTTTTCCTCTTTCTACAAACCTTCAATCACAAACCTTCACATAATCCTCAACATTCAACCAGTCATCAGGACCTGAGTTTCCCAAAATTCCTGCATTACAAACGATACCCCAAATACCTAAACGAAAGAGAATTGGAGGTTGACTATGCGTGACTCGAATGTGTAGTGGATGAGGCTAACAATAACTTAATAAGGACCTTTTCCGTCCGTCACTCTGCCCACATAATCAGCGAATTTCTGTGTGCTTTCGTCGTTGCTCACATCTAGTGAAAAAGTGTAAAGAATCGATGGATTTGCGCATTTCTTTGTTAGATCCTCTTCTCCCTGAATTACGATAACTAGGCGTCATTTAACTACAATTAAGAAGCATAACATCACAGCCAAGGAACATGGAGTGTACTACCGATGATGCAAATTTAGCATAGAGTGTTATTCACATATACCTTTTTGCTGTAACACCCAGCAATTACTGGAATTCCATTTGCAGTGAGCTTCAGTGCCAGGAGGTGACCAAAACCTGTGTCGCACCCTAAAATATAATTACCACCACTCGCAAAAGTTTTCATTAGGAACTGTACTATGCGTGTGATAGCGAATATCACGCTACTCTAATTTTGCTTTCCCCAATTATATGTGGGGCTAACCAGGGAACTAGGCGACTTCACAGAAAGTTTTTTTCTTGTTTTATACATCAAACGATACAGGTTTTCATGTTGATTACGAATAAAAAAAATTACTGCGAACTCTCGGGAGAAAGAAAGAACTTTTTTTTCCCCTCAAATCCTCTAATTTCTTGAATTTTTGGGTATTTCTTGTTTTTTTTTTCTTTGACATGCACTCTTTTTATGGTATACTTTGTTTTGTTCAGTTATGTTTGTGAGTTTGTTCATTTTTCCATTTTTCATTTCTCCTATTTCAAAAACTTCGTACGTTTGAGTGCACGTTTGAGGGCGTTTTTGTTTCCTATGGTTCGCAGCTAATTCATTTTGATCCATAATCAGCAGAAAAGTATCGATTGATTTATAAAACAAGAAAAAGGCTTTCTGCGAAGTCGCATAGTTCCCTGGTTAGTCCTACATTTCGTTGCGAATAGTTTCGGATAAGTGACAACGAGCCAAACGATTATACTTTTATTCGGAAATCTGTTCTGAAATATTGGAAAAGCAGCATATATTTCCAAGAAAATATTTAACGAATACCTGAAATGGCCACAGTTTTCTTATCAAGATCTGACACTCGAAGCTTCAGTAACAGTTTGGCAATGCCAACCAATACCACCAACACTGAAATTATTTGATATTCAACTTGTTTAGAACAGTGGTGCAGAATCGAACAGCTGTAAAAAAAGTCCTAATCAAAAAGACAATATTAAACCAAACTCACGGATTAAAGCCTCCAGGATCATTTTGAGTGCGTGAAGGAAATACTGTTGTTGGGTCAATTAGCCGTTATATAACTTTACCATATCACTGCCCTCCTTTACGAGCGATATTCTTATCACGAAAAGAAATTCCACCGTTCTAACTTCAATCGTAGAGACTGCGCTACATAGGAAGAACAAGAGAGATGAGAGGCGAGCATCTGTAATACAGTGGTCAAGTTACGTAAGCTTTCGAAGTGACTGCATAAAATGCATTGTCATCAATATGTACAAACCAAAGACACAGTTCGTTCGAATGGATACAAAAGTTGAAAAATCCGCTAGTATCCATGAGATTTGTAAATTGGCGAAAAAAAGAAGTTTAAGATTAGACACGTCTTCGCAAGTGAAATCAGGTGGTTTCGCGGGTTTTGCGGGTGAAAAAGGTTTAATTGAAACATGGTTTATATAGAAAAACTGATCTGCTAATTGGATTAAACTTAATTTTTCCCACCGATTGATGCACTATGCAATAATTTTCAAAACGGGTAAATATGTAGACGAGTAGTCATCTCAGCTTTTTGTCTGACTATAAGGCATAACACTCAGTGCCGAGCTAGTTATTGCTCGCAATTCTTTTGCGCATTATGCAGTACCCATATTCACATGCATGAGCTCTCATATCTGTAGTTTTCACATCGAAAACTTTGCATGAACTCGACTAAACGTGTCATCAGTCTGAGACTTCAACACAGTGCCCCCTCTTCCTAATAACCAAAAGTAGACAATTGTATTTGGAACCAACCTTACTTGTATTTTTCCGCATATCCTATGATTTAGTTTGAGCTCTGCATTTAGTTATTTTCTTATGTTCCTTCACTACTAGGTGCTGATTAAAGCTCGAAAAATAATCGTAGCTTGTCCTTAGTTCTTGCAAATAAACATATATTACTATATGATCGTGTGTAATTCAGCATCATGTAAGCCCCTGACAGCGATAGAAAAACGTTATTTGTTTCTCTCTTGTTTTACAATTAGTTAATTTTTCTCCCACGACCTTCAAAATTTACGAGCAACAACGACACATTCAATCTGCCTGCTTTCAATGTGTTTTTAGGAGGCGCAGCTCCACGTTTTGCATACTCGCATTTAAATTGTCTAAATAATGTCATGTCTTGAGGATTATGTTCGTTTTATTAATTGCCAGCGAGTGACAAGCTTCATTTTTGCTTTCATATTTATTCTTTCATATTTATTGTTTCATACCATATTTATTCTTTCATATGCATTCTTTCATATTCTTCGCATTAGGCTTCAAAGTATCTCATGCTGCAAATCGCACTGAATTATTATGTGAATAAAAATAGTGGCAAGAAAGGCGATTTGTATATTTCAGAGCCAATTTTAGTTTGTTGTTCAATGTTTACATATCTGTTTATGTGCCTTCCAACTATGATCTTTTTCGTAGTGTCCGTAGGCAATTTTTGTGTGCCCTGGAGTAGAGCCTAAATAAATCGATGCGCTGCGTTCTTTTCAGGCATGTCTACTTCGCCTAGGTGCCCGGCTGTGCATATGTTACTTTTACGCTGCATACTTGCTTAAGATAGTCCATTTTTTTATTTAGTTTACTTGCCTATTTGCAGAAAGAATGAAAAAAGCTGATCTCTTGAATTTCCATTGCGTTTTTCCCCTTGTGCAAACATATAGACTTTATTTTTTGCGACAATTTCCGCCTTGTTTTTCAAAGTTCCTAGCATTTCTATTTGTTTACGAAAGATCACATGTTAAATTCGAAAATCACCTGGCTAAACGAACAGTGGCTTTCCTAAGAACGTCTTGACCTTTACATCCTAACAAACAGATAAGTGAATTAATTTGATGACCTTTTGCACAACACGGTTGAATGAATCGCAACACACTGTGTGGTGCATGTGAATACAAAAATAAAAATATCGCTCAAAAATGCCCATTCGTGCAGCCCTTGCTTTGATGATAAATTTAGTGAACGCGGAGAGAGAAAGAGAGAATACGCTGCGAAAAATCATTAACTTCTCTGAACCTCGGGCTCGCAGCTAGCAAAAGTTTTGCTGGGTGCGCGGATTTGCGTTGGTGCGCTGCGCCGTAGCTCATTCCGCCATATATTATTTTCCATTATCTATTCACCGCGCACCATCCGCTTACGCGGTTAACGGCGCGCTTCGCGGATAAGGACGTGCGCGTTCACGAAAGTGGGGTTAGCGGCTCCTGCATAGCTGCACCTGCACTCGAATTTGCGCGGTTGACTACGCGCTTCCGAAAACATAGAGTATTACGGTTATAATAATCTTATCATAGAATCATTACCGCATATACTCCGCGAATTTATCCGGCTGTTTATTATCGAAGAGTGCTGCGATGTCCACTTGCAACTGTTTAGTTCCTGCTGTCTAGAAGGTCTATGAACGGTAGTGGCTTTGATTTGTTTTACCTTCTCATCTACATTAGAGTTAGAGAGCCGGAACTCAGTGTTTTTATCATTCAAGTGTATTCCGTTTTTGGCTCTGTTTCAATTGTTCCTATATGTCTAAGTTGCTGCGTCCTCTATTTTATTTTGTTGGTATCTATTGGACATTATTTGACAAAACGGCGTGCCTTACAGGTTCGGATGTGCGTAATAAGCGTTACGGTACGTTATGTTTCTTTTCCAGGAATTGTTCCTCGTCCAAACCTCCATTACCCGAAAGGGTGCCAATTAACCGAATGGATTCATGGACGCACATTCGTTCACCGTAAGTCTCTATCTTTGATCTTTACAGTTTCAGAGGATCCTTTATATTTAGCTAGTTCCGTAGTGCAGAAGTCAGAATCATGCTTCACACATCGTGCTATTACATTGACTATATTTCGCGACCTATTTTGCGCAGTTTTTCCATTTGCCATAACACTAGTTGACTATGTGTGCCCCGTAATCATGCATGTTATCCCAGTAAATCGGATGCGAAGTCTTACGTTGTCTGCGATACGCTCTTCAATACTTGGTTATTTTCACAATCTTCTTTCTCTAATCTCACAATCCACTTTTTCTTTCCGAGACGCCTCTTTTAATTATTTTTAAGATAAACTATTCAGCTTTCTAGTAGCCCAACCCTGTCGTTTGCCGCTAAAACCAATAGTGCAATGTCTTTTTGCATCGAACGCGTTCATTAAGCGATTCCCATTTCAGTCGTTGCACTTTCGTGATGTGAAAGTGTTTGTTGAGGAGGGAAAGTGAGAGCCGCTTATTCACCCATTCTCGACCCTTGCTCGTATTTATGTTGCGGCGCCGTCGTCTCTAATACTGTTTACGAAGGCTATTTGTCATTTCACTTTTAATAGCACAAACACGCTCTACTATCTGAGGCCATTCCTATCTAACATCGCCGATTCGATCTCAAATGTGCGAGTGTGCGAATGAACTGACATATCAATTAGTACCATCCCGAGAGCAACAAGTGGTCGCTCACTCACTATTTCCCAAACATAAACATGATTCTTTACTTTTCTATATTTCATTTCATATGAAAAATAACCATAAATCAAAATCTTGCATCTTCTTGACGCTTGACATTCGGGGAAACCCTTCAGACAGTGCAGTGCCTACGTGACACACAGTACAGTGTTTTTTTTTGGTAGCAGACATCTTTGTCTGGTGTATTATTTCGAAACACTCTTGTTATTGACATTTGATTGTGCGGCCCTTTAGCCTCTGTTCCTCCCGTGATCTACAATGAAGAAATTGATCCCTCGCTATCTCTCCTCCCCCGGACTCTCAATTTTATCTTCACTCTATCAGTCATCCCTCATGGCTTTTTGTTGGACATCATTCTAATATTTAGTTCAGCTATTTTTGTCAGCAATAAGATTGTTTACGAAGTTCATGCATTGCTGATTAAACCTTTATTCATTTACTTAACAATTTCTGGAATTAAAGCTTTTGAAAACTCTATTGTATTAGTAACAACTAGTAACAACCAGTCTAGTATTCAAAAAAATCTTATGAACCATGCTTCATCCATCTTGCAATTATTTTTTTTGTACTTTATGAACATTCACGATGACACCACTAAACAGCTGTGAATTTCTATAGATTTCGGTTGGACCTTGAGAATTAATAAGTGAATGTTGAAAGACTAACTCTCACATGGAATCCACGTTTAATAATTCCTCCTATTTCGAAAAGTGAAACCCAGTCCAACGAAGCAGTAAAATACAGCTTAAAGATGGAAGTTGCCTGGAAGCTGGTGCCAATGTGTAGATTAAGAATTTAATGCATTATTTTATTGCCTCACATTGAACGATAAGAATGTCTGCGGGCCTGGCATTAAACCTTATCTTCTAATTTCGCCCGAGCTCGCTGTACCTTTTTATCAAGCAATTTATGGATTTTATATAAATTTCCCGCATGTTTTCAGCATGCCCACAGAAACAAAGACGGGCGCCGTGGCGTTCTACAACCCCGATGACGATTTAGATTCTGAGGTAAACTATTCAGTTGTAGAAAGAAATAGTTCGGTTGCAAGTTCAAATCTCCCGTTTATCTCCGATCAACCAACCATCATCAGTTACTGCACATACATGCATTACTACCAAACTAATAAGTTGTCGTTCCATTACTTTCCATAGTATGACATGGATGTATATTTTTCGGAGCCTGGGATACACTAGTTGGTTGGCCTACATATAAGTATTATACGTAGAACATTTGATTTCTTGTTTTCTGTAGGTGGAAGCTGCCGAAATGTCCTCCACTTCACCTCGAATTGAAGGCGACCATCCTACTTTAGATGTGCTACAAAAAATCGACACCGTCGAGCAGTTGAGAAAATGCACACTTCGTCAGTTTTTTTTAATACTCTTTGATTTTTGAACTTTTGAATTTTTGAACCATAATAAAATTCCCTGATTTCACGAAACAATATGTTCTAATTTCAGAAACAATTCACCTAATTAACACTATAGAAAGAAATTCCTAATGCTCTGCTGATGACAGGCTTCCGGGAAAATTTGACGCTTTTAATTTCGAATTATTTTTACAGGTCAAGTGGACAGTGAAATATTCGATACAGATTCTCCGTTCAGCAGATTGGTAGGAGGTGGAGCCGCGACTTCCCACAATGTCAGCAATCCATTCGAAATATCTGGAATACCCATTGAAATTAACGAGAGTCGAAATATTCAGGCGAAAGAATTGGTGAATAGGTGAGCACTTAGAAATTGACTACCTTTGTGGTAAATCCGGCTCTTCAAGGTTTCCATTGGTGACGATTTCTGCTTTCGCTTTTCAATAAGAAAACTATTTTGCTGAAACTCAATGTTGGAAATACAGGGGTGTCATAACAATCTAGGCTTGAAAGTGAAGACTTTGCTACGAAATCTTTGCCCAAATGAAATATTTACTTACTTGTGAGCATAGTTTCAGTAACAAGGATGGAAGACGGTTTTCCGCAGCGTAAGTTTAGTGGAGTTTAGTCTCAATGTTGTATCGTCATTTTGTTTCCACAAGCGGCCTCAATATTAGTTGAAGCCTTTGTGCAACTGAGCACAAGAAAAAGATAATAAAAAAGAATATAGATACGACACCAAACTTCGCGATTCGCAGCGCATAGAGTGCGTGGAGCAAAACGGGGGTCTAGCACAGCGTGGCTGCGGAACCAATTGTGCGTATGTAGTGGGCCAGGGGTTCGCGAGGTGTGCGCCGGGGCGCGTGGGTGAACCTACCGCGGCACAGATTATCGTATGCGTTTTGCCCTACCAATTCCGCTAACGCACAGTACTTTCTTACCAGACAGTGTCCAGCTGTCTCTAGAATTTGAAAATATTTGTTTTCTCTTAGTACAACTTTTTTTTGCCCTTTTTTTGCAGTGAAATTTGCGTACAGTCCCTTTTGGCGCACCTGTGGTGTACCAGATGTCTCCCACTTTTCGGGTCCTCCTCCTTTGGATATTCTGCCTAGAAGTTCACCATGGGCGCGTCGTATTCTCGTTGCATACCCATTTCCCGCTCTCGGCGCTGCGCGATAACGGAGTTTCATAAGTGTGCTCATGGTTGTAGACAAATAAGGATATGTGTTCATCGTGTGTCCATCATTTTGTAGTATCGTTGTTATATGCAGTTGATATAAGGACTACAATTGTGAGATATCCAGGGTGTCCTCTTAAAGTATCTGTGCCATCTATATCCGTTTATTTGACATTAGTTTGGAAAAACGGCTGCGCTAGTTCTTGGTCTTGATCAATTCCTCTGCGGTTTGGTGGTAGTGTGATATTGTTTAATTGCTCACTGCATGAGAATAGTGATGTCTAAATTCAGGGCGCGTCTTGAATCCATGACAGACGGGACGCTGAGCCCCAAATCGCCCAGTGGTTTTCCCGATGACTTGGAACCTCGGTAAGTTCAATCTGACGGACTACGACGATATTACTTCTCAAATAACTTTAATGCAGAATAGTAATTGATGTTTTACATTTAAGCTCCAAGTCTCCGCAGCTCGTGGAAATGCACACATTCCGTGATGCAATCGACGTAAATTACCAACGCATGGCAATTACAGGAGAAGAACTTAGCGGAGTCAGTTATACAACCATATTTCATTATTTCGTTAGCCATGGTTTGCTTCAGGCTGTCGCAAGAGACATGTACAATTAAAAAGTGTCTCGTGACCAATTTATGCAGTGCTCCAGATGTTCACAATCTTCTTATTGCCACCTTATTGACTGACTGAGTAATGAGCAAAGAACTAACATTTATAAAGGGAGAAAGAAATTTAATGTGCCCAGATTTGTTGGAATGTTCATTACTCACTACGATTGTGACGAAGTCTGTAATAGTGAAAACAATATATTAATATACAAGCGTTATTAATATAATAAGCCACTTCGAACATTGGTGTTTTAGCTTCCTTTGGAAGATCTGAAGAGTGCTGCGACTCATCTGATTGAAGCGCTCCATCTACGAGAGGAGTACATGAAGCGCGTTGGCAACTTCTTTCCCACAACAACCACCAACTTCCTGAACGGAACCTTTCCTCGCAACTTGCCGAAGTGCAGGAAGAAAAATACAGAGACAAGTCAGTTTTCTGTTTTCTTTTTTTTTTTTTTGCTCTTTTTACTCTTAACTGCTTATTTATAGCGGAATTCCCATTATATGCTTCGATTATTATTTTTTGCTTGATTTGCTCTTTTTTTTCACAAAACGTCACCGCTCATGCCAAGACGTCGATATCGTTGCAGATACATGGCTGTGTATGTTTATAAACATCCATCTCTTCTTATCTATCAGATCACTTGTTCGTTGCGTTCTATCAGCACAAGATTATGTATTATGTTACAAGATTCTGTAGTATATAGATTTCCTCCCGGTTGCTTTGCCACAGATGCATGGCGAAATACACATTACGCATTGGGCATAAATATAAACACAGAAAAAATAGCGATGGGATACAGAGTTGTCCAAGGAGGTCATGCATTAAATATAGTATGTAGTACTATTGTAAAATCCATCAGTGAGATCAATTTAGCAATTCTGCAGACAGAAGCGAGTTTGGGCCACAAAAACAAACGTTGATGGGATGTCTGTTACTAAGTAATCACAGTGTCGCTGTCATTTGATTGGATTGCAGACTCTGACAATTGTACGATAAAATTCGAAGGTCTTGACGACCAAAATTGTTCGTCTTAAACACTCAACTACATAAGTGAACTTTCGAACACTCAAATTCTTTCTCTTTTCTCCCTTCTTATTAGAAATTGATATTTTTTTAAATGTAAATTGTACAGCAAAAGTGTCTCCGATTTGTTAGCTCCTTTAGGCGTGTGGAAACGGATAGAGACCGATCCGTACCTTGACGAAAGAAAGGAGCGCAGTCATGCTCTTGGCGGTATGCCTAACACTGCGAGAGTTACCGACTAGACAAACGATCCCATTAACCATCGCTAACAAATACTGCCGTGATGACCATAATAGGAAATGTGCACAATTCCAAAATGAGTGCTCCTTTTAAGGCAATATGTTGTCCATGCAAACCCACTTCCATGTTCATTCAAACCGCCGGAAATTTACTTCCGCTATTTATTGCGGTAATAGTACCTCCTTTATCCAGAGCTTCTTTCATAACTGCTAAGTATATTGCATGCCGACTTGCCGATTACATTTTATTTGTTTCCAATTTCTGTTCCTGCACCCCTGACAGGTTCCAGATTAAATGCCTGACTCGCACATCGTACAAATACTGGTCAATTTTGAAAGAAACAAAAAACATAAAAGCACCATATGCGGCATTTTGTTTGGTGGACTATGTATGTATATTTGTGAAATTTTGCAATTTTAGAGAATTTATGTATTTCAGCCGCTAATACGTCGTTCAACCCTCCGGAGCCCCCGACTGATCACTGGGGAATCAACGATCCTTTGCCGACATTTGATAGAAAGTATATTCTGAAGCGAATCAAAGGAGTGGTAATGCCTTCCCAAACTAATATTTTCAGTTCAACTCTTTAAAGAACATTTTCCTAATACGACATAAGGTGGTGGTAACTAGCAAATGATATAATTATAGCTCGTGTGTTTAGACACACTTGTTCAATGAAGATGGTACTCGTGAAACAGTATTCGATGACTTCTATATCAGCCGAAAAAAGTTCTTAGCTGACACGGAGAAGCTCACACAAATGATCGTCGACGGACCACTGTATGTATTGTTTATTGTTTGCAGATATTGTTTTGATAACTTTAGGTATGTTGATTTGATAGTGAATTCTGTTTTCAGCAAATCTTTCTGCTATCGTCGCTTGGCTTATCTCCATAACAAGTTTCAACTACACGTGCTTCTCAATGAATTGAGAGAGCTCCACGAGCAGAAGGGTGTTTCACACAGAGACTTCTACAACATTCGAAAGGTTTTATTTTTGCAAGAAACTACATTGTAAATAAACAACAATATGGTGTTTTAGCTTAATCGTTCGATTGGAATTCCAGGTGGACACTCACATTCACGCGGCCTCGTCAATGAATCAAAAGCATCTTCTCCGATTCATGAAGAAGAAAATAAAGAATGAAGCGGAAACAGTTGCTCTCATTGAGGTTGGTACATAGACGATGTCATTTCGGATGCAGAGGAACATTAGCAAGCTCAGCAAAAATAATTGTCTTTGTTTCAGAATGGACGCCCAATCAGAATGAGGGAGGTGTTCGAGAATATGGGAATTGATGCCTATGATCTATCTGTTGATATGCTCGACGTTCATGCGGACAGAAACACATTCCACAGATTTGACAAGTTCAATGCGAAGCAAGTTTTTCACATTTTTGTTTATTATTTTGCTTAGAAAGTAATATGGTCAAGAGCTTTCTGAAATATTTACCTAAACGTGATTTATAATTCTTTATTTAGATACAACCCCGTTGGAGAGTCGCGCTTGCGTGAAATTTTCATCAAGACAGATAACCATGTTGGCGGAAAGTATTTCGCAGAAGTTTTGAAGGTTGGGCTTCGGTATTTGAAATCAGTTTGCACTTCACGTATTCTTTCTTTGTTGGGAATCGCCTTCAATTTAGCTTACATACATATTAATGACCTTATGTTCAGGAGGTGCTTTCTGATTTGGAAGAATCCAAATATCAACATTCGGAACCTCGCCTTTCCATCTACGGTCGCAGCCAAGATGAGTGGGACAAGCTGGCTAAATGGGCCCTCTCGCATGATGTCTGGAGTCCGAATGCTAGATGGCTCATACAAATTCCGAGATTATAGTAAGTAGTTCTCTCTGCTGGTGCTGATTACGTTATGCCGATTACGATTTAAAAATGAGTTACTATTATACACCTTTTTAGCGACATCTATCGTGAAAAGAAAATGGTGAAGAACTTCGACGAAATTCTCTCCAATGTCTTCACACCGTTGTTTGAAGTAAGTGTACACATAGGTGTTTAGTCGAGTTGTGCGAAATTATTGACCTGTGTGTGCATTCGTATGCGTCAGTGCTATCTTGAGTCTATAATGCTATATTGAGTCTGTTGTATAGTCGATTTATTTCAGGTGACCAACGATCCGTCTTCTCATCCAGATCTTCATCGTTTCCTCACTCAAGTCTCTGGATTTGATTCCGTCGATGATGAAAGCAAGCGTGAGTTTGTACACGTAAGTTATATACTGTATTAAATGTTGCATGGAAAGACCTCGCTAATTTTTGCCAATTATTATCTTTCTTTTTAGTTTGATAGTTCCACTGCCGACCCGGAAAATTACACGGAAACGGAGAACCCTCCATACAACTACTATCTCTTCTATATGTATGCAAATATTACCGCACTCAATTCATTCCGAAGGTTAGTTTCCTACTTTGTACATTTTGTACATAAGGCTTGCAATAAACATGCTTTCTACCTTGTTCTCTGGAATGTGACCATTAGTAGTATAGCTATATTTTCAATAAAATAGTTACTGTCAATTAATGGGATTGTTTAACGCAACACAGTTTTAATTAGTTAGGGAAAAATCATGCAAGCGTCACGCAATTGCAATACAAGGTAAGCAATTCTGCATATATTGAGGCCAATAATGATAGAAATGGATGTTTAGATCTCGTGGAATGTGCACGTTTGCCCTCAGACCCCATTGTGGGGAAGCTGGCCATGTCAACCACTTGGTAACAGGCTACCTAACATCTGAGAGTATTGCTCACGGACTTATGCTCAGAAAGGTGGGATATATTCGCAGAGATCTTATTCTTTTATTGCAACAAAATCACCCACGTCTTTTTTCTTCTTCGGTAACAATTTCATCCTGCAACATATAATAAACACATTTGCCCTTCAGGTACCCGTTCTGCAATATCTCTTCTATCTCACCCAGATGGGAATCGCAATGTCACCACTCAGCAACAATTCCCTGTTCATTTCGTATCAGAGAAACCCACTGCCTGAATACCTGCAAAAGGTATGTGCTGTTAACTTGAAAGCAACAATGTGCCTACTCTTTCAATCTCAGCATTCTTAGCCTAGAGTTGGTGTGGGGATGCTTCTTCAGAATTTGTTGAATATTTCTATTTTGAGGTTTACAGGTCAGTGCGCGAACATATATTTAAAATTTATTTAGGGATTGAACGTGTCGCTCTCCACAGACGATCCGCTTCAGTTCCACTACACAAAGGAAGCTTTGATGGAAGAGTTCTCCATCGCAGCCCAGGTTCGTACTGTTACCTTTAGTTGTGTTACCATTTTTCTCCAAATTTTGTAGTCGTGTACTGAACACGATTTTCGAGTTCATCAAATCCTATACAATAGTTTTTTTTTGATCAGATGTGTACTAATACGGTACTACTCGGTACGTTTCTTCATAAATGTGTATTACAGGTTTGGAAGCTGTCTTCTTGTGACATGTGCGAATTGGCACGCAATTCAGTTCTTCAGAGCGGATTTGAGGACAAGGTAACTTGTTGGAAATGATATTTTAAAAGAAAACAAGTCAACTTTTCTCTGCGATTAACAATTATGTGTTCAGGTGAAAATCCATTGGCTGGGACCAAACTTCAAGGAGGAGGGCGTCCTCGGCAACGATATTCACCGCACAAACGTGCCTGATATCAGGTGACTATTTGAATTCAAGCTTATTTCTTCACTGTTTATTACTTCTTCAAACGCAATGGGCATCAGTGAATGGAAAATTATTTGTTAATGTGATGCATTCAGGGTTTCCTTCCGACATGAAGCACTTGTTGACGAGCTCTGCAACCTGTTCCGCGCCAAGACTTTCCCGGTACTTTAAAAGGATGTGCAAATATTCTCTTTACCATATCCATGATACGGTTCAAAATGTATTATAACGATAAGGTGTGATTCACGAGTCTGATTGCATTGTTTTACTGTTTTTTTTTTAATGTTCTCTAAGTCGTCAGTTTATCATAGTCGTTTATGTGCTTGTTTGTGTTTCAGTGATTAGAGACTGGAATATTTTCGGTCTGGTTTTTCACTCTCCATTTTATGGCTTCGATTTTACATTTTATAAATGTTTTGATTACGTTGATGTATTTCTGAGTTTCCAATCCCAATGAGAGTAAATGAAACATATTTTCTGATGAAACGTCAATGGTTAAGTTAAAAGCGAAAAAAGCAAAGAGTCTACTACAGGTGCAGTTGATAGGAAATGCACTCGTTCTAATGCAGCATTTGTCTGCTTCGGCGTTGAAGGGGAAAAATAATTTTGACCTCACTTATTGTGTTTTCTGCACACAAAGTAAAGCGTTGTAGTTTGTATTCGACACTAAGCACAATGGTACTTTATGACTAGAATCTTAGAACTTTTCACCGACGAGAGTGCATGTGAAAGTGGGAGCGCCTTGATGAAAATCGAATATCTATAATTGAAAGAGTGCATGAATAAAATAGACGGAGAGAAGATAAAGGCTTGAGAGCCCGATGAATGTTAAGCATGAGAGATAGCGCAAGGGAAATAAGAAACTACACCCGATAATATGTCTTAGTGAAGCCATGTTGAACTACAAACCTACATTTGGCAGACTATTCATTGATCATCTGTTGTTATCTCATTGTTGAGTGAAATGATTTTTGTAATGGACAATATGATGATGACAAATGGATCCCAATGGATCATCTTTTCACTCAGAAAACGATCCTCAAAGTGGGTTAGTCGGTCGGGTTCCAGGGAGTCCTTCATAAAACATTAAATGGTAGCCGCAAGTGTTTTCTATTCATCCAAAGCGAAAGTTCTCGTGTAATCTACAAAAGCACCATGTATTCAAGTTGTTTCAACCTAATCTTCGTTGTATTCCTATGCCTCGTTTTTATTACATCTGAAGCACTAGACTGGGATGTGTAAGTGTTGCCGAATTAATAAAAATAAAATAATTTTTTTACGCTACTATAACGTGCTCCTTTATTCAATTATGGTTCAATACAGTGTTTCAAGGCTTATGACTTAAAGTTTATGACCAATTGATGATTATGAGTTAAAATTCCGAGTTGTGAACTAACTGGCAAAAGTAAGTACCATATGAATACTCGTTGTTAAGTTCACGTAGCCAACGCAAAAATTTTGTTTTACTCCGATCTACAGCCTTGGTTTGGCTTCTGTTAACCCGCTAAGGAAACACGATTATGTCATTCGCATCCATATACGTTTTAGACGAGAAGAACTGGAGAGTAATGTGGTCAATGATCCCATCACAAACTATCATCCGAAAATGATATATGGAACGCCATTGTATAGTCATAGGTATTGTTTTCCTCTTCGATTGATTGCAAGTTTGTAAATAAAATAGGTCACCAACAATCTTCGTCACAAAAAAAAAGTGAAATGCAGTGTAAAATACAAAAAAAATTCCCAAAAACAGGAATTACAATCCAGAACGAAGTACGAGTGAATTTAGTGCAATATGGCATCCACGAAAAACAGTAAAATAGACGCATTGAGTAAATTAATTGTTTCAGTTCTGAGGAAACGGAGCCGATCTCACAGGGTAGCTATGGATTTTTGTTCACGAATAATAATCAATCATAAACTGTTCTATTAAGTATGATGTCGGGCATTGCGCTCAAAGCAGTTCAGCTAATTAATAAAGATTTTGCACGTCAATGTTGATATCGAACAATTTAGCGAACAATTTTATTGTGTAATTTTATCTGTTTGTATCTTGTGTTTTATCTTGCAAGTCTGATCAATGAGTCAAGTGCAGTTTTGGAATTCAAACGTCACTCTCAATAGCCTTAAATATAGGTCTCTTGCAAAGGGATCGTGGATGCAGCTTGTGTGATAGATTGTGTCGGGACGGCCTTGAGTTCCGTTATATTTTGTGCGCTTTTTTTCTTTAATGTTAAGCGAAAAGAAATTGTCTCCTGTTTGTTCTCCGCAAAAGGACTGCAAATGACCAATGCTGACCATCCAATGAAACGACCTCTAAGTCGATATGATTGCCGGCTTTTGCAGTCGTATATTGTCTAAAATTTATTCCACAGAAAACACGCATATTACTATGTATCTCTTCACTATTGCATTGTAATTTCGTAGTACATGTATTTTGCATTGTATTTTCTCTACGTTTTCTTTGATTTCGTAGGCAATCTTCCGATTGTCGTGTTTAAAATGTAGCTTTCTTACAACAGTGAGAGTACATTTGCTGGCCGCTAAATTGGCATTAACAATTGTGTCTTGAGTTCTCGTGAAAGAACGTATTCGCGATGAAAACGAGACTTTTCTTCTTTTCCACGAATGTTTTGTTAAGAAAAAAACTAGTAGTAACCCTCATTCGGCACAAAGTGTAAAGCAATCGTCCTGTTCCTCTCAAAACTTTTCTCTTCTGTGTTCAAGCTGAAATTAAGTTTTCCTTTCTTACTCTTTTGATTTTTATCCTTTGTGAAACTTTATGTGTTAATTCTTCAAAATGTGGTTTTTGGAAACTTGTGGTTAGACAAAAAGAAGACTTGTTCGCACCCATCGCGAAACGCTGCGCGAACACTTTTTTGTTTTCAGTTATTTCACTGAATTTGTACTATTCTTGGAACAAAAGGAATATCGAGTAGAATGCAGACGAATGATGTTTTCGGAAGTAAAGAAAGTAAGTCCTAAAAGAAAGATTGAAAAACAATAAAGGTTCAAAGATTAAATATTTCGTCACGAATTCGTTCAAAAACAGTATCCGTAAAATGAATTCCAAATTACAATACTTGTGAGCCTGTGTGGTTATTGTCAAAGCTTTGACTCAAGGCGATATTAATGAGAACTTAGGATTTGGTTTTATTGCCCAACAATGAAGGTAACTGCCCGAAGAAAAACTATCAATACGCATTGTCGAATAGCACCGGATCTTGCTCGATACGTGAACTTTTTTTAGAATGGTCTACCAAAGAGTAAATAACATTTTAGGAGTACTTGTCACAGGCGCATCAGGGTATGTTGCTTTGCATTGCGTGCAACAACTACTTGAGGCCGGTTACATTGTAAGAGGAACTGTTCGGGATCGCAACAACGAGAAAAAGGTGTGTGCCGAACGTTCCGCTTCAATTAAAAAAGTTGGCAGTCTCGAAGTATAAAATTGAACTTCTCCCTACGTAGGTTTTCTCTGAGAGAAAGAGCATTGTACAATCGGAGTGGTAGTCGCAATCAACACTTTGGTATATTATGTTTTATGGATTTTCAGGTCTCTCCTTTGAAACGCTTATCTCATAGCGCGCACCTCGAACTTGTTGAGGCAGACCTGCTTGTTGAGAACAACTGGACTGAGTGAGTTGCCTTTTTAAGTATATATTTATCGCTAGTCAAGAAATAAAACAAAACTACTTTTTAATGTTGTGAAACGTTCGGCAGAGTTGAAAAGTCATTGTTGCAGAGTCATTGATGGGTGTTCTTATGTTCTTCATGTCGCTTCTCCATGGCCCATTGTAGCGGATGAGAAGACGATAGAAACAGCCGTGATCGGAACTCTGACTGTTCTCAGGGCTGCGGCACAATGCAAATGTGTAAAGAAAGTGGTACTCACCAGTAGCTGTGCTGCAATCAATGGTAATCTTGACAGAGTGGAAAGAATGAAAAACTAATTAATGTATTAGCCATGATGACAGGTTGACATATAATGCAGATAAACGAGCAGCGAAATTTAGATGGTCATGACAGCAATGAAGTTATCTTTGACGAGACCTTTTGGAGTAATCTTTCCTCTCCAAAAGTGGAATGTTATTCTCGATCAAAGACATTGGCCGAAAGGAAGGCATGGGACTTCTGGAATTCTCTCGATGGTACGTTCATAGCGAGAGTCTTTGTAATCTCAGTTTCTTCAGCTATTATATTCTTTGGGCCAAATACCATTGTTATCCAGCGTAATTTGAGTTAGTTTGTTTCCTACGTTTGATATCGTCTTGGCCAGATAAGAGGCCGGTATAAATTAGTTTCGGACATCGGTTAAAATATTTTGAGCTTTATTGTCCTTTTTTCATGCAACCGTAGGTATTTTAAAAAAGGCCAACAAAAATCGAGTCTTTTTGAAATCACCATAAACTTCGTTGTTTAAGAGAGAAGTCGCTTCGAATTCACAGTCCTCAACCCCACCTTGATTTTTGGCGCAGTATTGTCTGACGTCGAAAATGGAAGTTGCACTGTAAGACCCTCTTAATATTTAAGTAACTCACGTGAATTTCCGCGGAACTAACGCGGTTCTTAATACGTTAGCAATCATCCCATTTGCTCACTAGGTTGTTATCGTCCTGTGAGTGCAATAGTTCAACAGAACCACCTTTGAAAAGTTTTGTCCTGTCAGCATCAATGAGGCCTGGACTTATTCAAAATGAGGAAATTCCTAGAGGTTTTCCTTAAAGGCTGGATGTCAAAATTTGACCTCAAATACTTATTGACAAACATTTCGCATTAAAATTTTTAACAACTTCAGATAATTTCAAGGATGATGCACATCAAGACTTATTTGGCTGCTCCTAAAGTCTCCGTTGGCCTTGTTGACGTTCGCGACGTCGCCAGAGCACATGTTCTGGCACTAAAAAACAAGGTTCCTTGGACTTGACTTATTAATTATTCATAGTCTAAAGAACAGAAGCAAGCAAACTTTGTTTATCCCAATTTGTAGGAGTCGAATGGTGAGCGTATTCTGATTCACGCGCAATCTGGATGGTTCGCTGATATCTCACGCTGGTTATTCAAGGAGTTCAGGATACAAGGTCTGTTTTTTGTAGCGGGATGACTGTGTTGACCATTGGGTCGTTCACCAGCGCTGCGTAACATTTAACCATCCATTTGTCATACGGAAACTTGCTATTATCTTACTCACTTCACTGTTATTTGCACATGCACATGCTTGTCCTGATGCCTAAAAGTTTAATTTGTTTTCAGGATACCCGATCACAGTGATTGAGGCCCCAAAATGGATGGTTAAATGTTACGCAGCGTTGATGAACGACCCAATGATCAAGACAGTCATCCCGCGTATTGGGCCTCAAGTCAACTTTGATAATTCGAAGGCAAGCCGTTCCTCCGTTTTAAAAATGAATAGAGGGTCTAATATGCCAAGGAGAGCTTTATTTTCAAAAACTGCTGAAAAATATAGCCTGTATGCGCCAGATCGTTTTTTCCTCGTTTGTATTTTCTTGTTATTCACCAGCAACGAGCAACAGAAGGAATCTAAAGATACACAATTATGGCTGTTTATTGTTTTTAGTCGAAGCGGATTCTCGGAATGACGTACACGAATATGCGGCAATCTGTTATTGAAATGATGTACAGTATGATAGAAATTGGAATGTACAAGAAAACACGTGGCTATATCCGACGACAATTAGCGCTACAAGAGAAGGAAGAGAAGAAAGCTTATTGTCAGTAACTCGCGTATTTAATCTCCATAATAAATTGTTCTCAGGAAGCATGCAAAATGTCATTGTATTCTTCCAACTTTTTCAATTATACATCCCAGACTCCAAAAAAAGGTTTTATTATGTGGAGGGCCATGGACCATGCCTCCCAAGTAGTCGGTCATCTGATGGAATGTGAGAAGACTGCAACGGGCCCTAAGGGCCACTCTAGTCCATCACATCCCCCACCTTGAGCCTCTATACCATTTCACTAACACATCCGTTTCACACGAACTCTCGTTCCCTCTCACCCGTTCTCGCAGTCACATGCACCTCCACACGTTCTATCCACTCTCTATCGTCGTTATTTTCTCTCTCCGTACGGCATGTCGCTCTCTCGCTTCTGTCTGTTTCTCCAACATCCGTGCTCTTTATTTTCTCATAGCTATACGAGATTTTGATCACGAGGTGGTCATTTCGTAGACCTTATGGAAAAAATTGCCAATATAATTCAAACTGTGGCCAAAACACGTGTTGTTATTAATATAATATATGGACTTGGAGTTTGCAATACAAAAAAAAAGAATAGCCGTAAAAAGAATCTGGGATGAAGGTATTGACATCTGTAGAAGCACGCGGGGCTATATATAGTTTCTAATAATAACAATCATTCATTTCAGAAAATAAGATGTGTTCATTTGGTAATACGTGCTATGTTCAGGTCGAGAAAAATTAAAAAAGGCTAAACCTACTAAAAGTAACGTAGGAAAATTTATAATTCACGAATAAAATAGGGATATGACAACGTAAGACGCTTATGCGGAGTTTGCTATAATATGGTATTCAGAATGAGGGATGAGTTTAACACAGTAATACGATCATTTGTCCCAATTCACATTCTATAAAACACAACATTCTGCCCTGTTGGATTAAAATTGTGGAAATTGAGATGTAAATGTTTACGTCGGCATCTAGACGGCTGCCAGTATTTTTCACGACAACATTTGGGTATGGTCCATCACATTTAGGGAATTTTCTGCCTTATGATATGGGGTAATATTTTTACGCAATTTTACCAGGGAAATGGAAAATAGCGGGTGGCTGCCAGTCCAACCGACACTGTTGCAATCACTGAAGTTCCAACCATGACACATAATATAAAATATAAATACATGTAAAATACATGTAAGAATTCGTTGCTTGTGACATTAAGAGATCATCCTCCATTACCTAAACTTTTCCCGTAGTAAATTCTCAATAATTTTCCCGGACCCTCCCCTGGGAAGACATCTCTCGGTGATTGCGCCATTGGAACGCCAGCGGCCATTCTAATTAGCGTTGACCGCCTGGGCTTGCAGCCAGCCGCTATTCACATCCTCTGCTCTCTTTTCTCCCAAAACTCCCGAGTCTGCCCTTAAGTTCCACATTCTGTCTGCCACCTCTTGTTATTTCATACTGCTCTGTCTACTTGGCCGATGGCAGCTTTCTCATTCCCCCTCCACGAGCCACACACTATCAAAAACCCCGTGGCCACTGGTCAAAACGTTCTGCGTCACGCGTTTTACTGCACTCTATTGTCGCATAGAAACCACTTGCTCGTCGCTGCCATCTTGTTATGCCACACTCTCCGAGTGGTCACTCGGGCGCCTGAATGCTGGACAACCCCAGGACCCCTTCGGCCATCCATTTGCATATTGCGCAATCGAGCAACGAGTCCCGGACACCCAGCTGAGAACGGCTACTCACCTGTCCATTCCCACGCACTGTCTCTTTGATTTGAGCACAGATTACCGCTGCTTTATTTCTTAACAAGTTACCTTAGAACCCTATATGCATGAACAACGATATTTATGTGATTTTAATCCTCACCCATTCTATGAGGTAATTTACTTTTTAAATGGCATATCACCAATGTGCACTGCTTTGAGCTCAGTAATGTCTTTTATACTCCGCACACTATAGAAAATCGTCAAATTATTGTTGAAGTTAGTGATTTCGACATTAATGTTAGCAAGTGTGCTGTGGGTCCTAGGTACGGTGCCACATAATCTCTGTCGTATCACCTTGCATGTGCACTTCATTAACCATGGTGAGATGCATTTTTGTTATCTCATTTGGTTTTATTAGGTGAAAACGACGTCACGAAACTAATTTACCTCCATGAAACCAAAGTTTGAAACCGGTGTACAGTACACACTTTTTGAAGGAAGTTCGTTTAGTTCTAAGACATCTGACCAGCAGCTGACAAAAGATTTCAGCCAAAAGGCAAGTGATAGGTTTTCCGTTCTGTGTTGCCAACGATCACTCGACACAAAAGTATACACTCGGTGCTCCGCTCATTTTTCACTTTCGGACTTTTCAAAAATTGACCCTTCCTCTTATTAGCCGTTCTATGGGTGAGCCAGTGAGATTTGTGTTGCTTGTTTACGACAGTTAGTATACTTGCTCCCCCATTTTTCTTTTGTTCTTAGAATATTGAGTTCATGACTCGTCTTCCAACAAATCTTTTTTGTTGCATAGGTACCTTTTCGCGTTTTCAGACGTGAATAGTAACAACTTTCTTCGAACTGCTCAAGTTCATGTTGTCTTATTGTAATCAACATTCGCAGCCATTCCTCACTGGCTTTCCGCACTGGCACAACTGAATGGCTCTTGGTGCCAAAATATTTCCCCATGCGAACATGTGATGCAAACCCGACTATATTTACATTTAAATCTTGCATTCACATTCTTCTGCACTATAGCGAGCCTTTGGCGAATAGCGGCTACTGACTGTTGTCTCTTAGTAAGTGTTTATATTTCGCCCTCCTTTATGTCGGTGCCCTCAGGACCCGACGTGTTCCCTCTGAAAATCACCTAGGCGTTCACCTCGTGGTCACTAGGAAACGGCATGGGCACTAGCCTGGGCCATTGTTGTGGGTCCCAGTGGCGTCACCAATCACTAGTTGACCACTCCACTATACGATCCAAGGAGAATTTCGAAAGTACAGATTTTTTTTACAGACATGCACCGTTTGAATTAAAACTAACCAGCTACAATAAAGCACCGATAACTCTCATATGATGTTAGCTCGAATGGAACAAACAATGCTTCTGGGTTGCACTGTTACCATATCGTCCCTAGACGTTTCAAGGAAAGTGAAATATTCTCCTGGAACCCAAAATTACGAAACTCATAAGGAAATACAAATGTTTTTGAACCAGATACAACGACACATGTATGTCTAACAAAAATGGTCTGACCTGGACCCATGGTGATATTCCCATGTCCTGAGTTCTTCACAATAAAAAACAAACATTTTCATTTGTTCAGTTAGAGCTCTTTCGCACCCATTATGACATTATGCCCATATATATATATATGTCCATTAACTCTGCATCATGCCAAAATATATCATAAGGGAGTGCATTAGCAGACCCAGTACATTCAGTATGTGAATATGAACACCATCAGATAGGATGCTAAATACATTCCAAACTAGCCAAAGATGCAAAGTAATTGCCTGTCTCTTGTTCAACCTGTAAAACCACTCATTTCCGTGTATTTCTCCTTTATTTGTGTTCACCGCTCAGTCGGTTTGTTTTAACACAAGTTGTCTCTTTCCCTAGTTAACCCAATGTCCCTATTCCCCTCATTTGTGACCACTTTACCTTTAAAGCCGCGAGAAGGCAAGTTATGCTGGGGAGTTGCGCTGTGATGTGTACCATCTCTCTCTACCTACCTTCGTCTCCATACCCGTTGCTCCAAACTATTTGTCATAGCTTGCGGCACTGCCCAAACAGTCTCGTTGTCTTCTACCATAGCCACTTCCGCATAAGCATAACCAATGTTTGTAAGATGGACCACCCATTTGCATAACAATTGAGCGAGCGGAACACATACCGCATAATCAATAACCTTTGATCAATAATTAATTATAAATCTGTAGATTCCTCAAAAGCATTACAAACCTCTGTCTACATCATACCGTTCAGTGTTTTATACATCATTCCTACAGACAATTTTAATTTCTCAACTGGTCAGCTTCGATTTTTATACTCTAGTCCTATATATATCGCTTACCTATATGCAAATTAGTTTTTGGAGGGGTTACGCGAAATCATGTATGCCATGTACGTGTAGCACGCATACCCTTAATCCGTATATTAATGATGTTCCCCTTGTCAAAATGGTGCAAAACCGGAATTCATAGTGTCGCACTTCAGTCCATCTAAACTGTATGTTTTATCGTTTAAAATATTACTCTGAAAAATCTATCCAATTAAATGATGATGCGAATAACGTCTTTCTATGCGTTCACCTTTCTAACACTCAACTCAGATAAAGTTGAGAGGTCAGCAAACCTTTGAAGGGCTTCTTTCTTCCTGCTAACCTTCACCCAAAGGGAATGATACCTTTTTCAACTCTCGTCGAATCAATTATTCGTTGGAATAATCTAAAAACTTCGATTTATTTTAAGTTGTTTCCGCACATGCTAAGATTATGCAGATTGATGAGGTCCCAGTTTTACTTGCTTTTGTACAAAGGCAGGGATATCTTTCCTGCTATTGCATCGAGTTTCTATGTCATTTTGACCATTAGATTCACTTGACTTATTGTGTTTGGGCCCTGCCAATCAACCTTTAGGCTTTTTGTCCTTATTATGGTCCTCACAATGACAAACCTACCTTCCTATTATGTAACCTTACTCCTTATCCATCATCGCAAACTTTGGTTTTGTGCAATGAGTCAGTTCGTCTCTACCTGGTACCCCAGAATGTAAAAGTTCAGATCGGCACGCGTCGGCCATCCGGCACGCTAACCTTTACCCGCACGCTCCCCTACCGTATGCAATAGACGTTTATCGAAATCAAACAATTTTGCTTTACTTTTGAAGGCGCCGCAAACTGATTGAACCAGCCCACGCGCGAACTTTACACACAAGAAACACCGAGTTCAACAGAGATAGAAGCGCTGTCACCGTGAAACAAAACATATTTTATCTTACTGTATCCGCGGTTGATTGGTGGGAGGAGCCATGTTGATGTTTCTATTTTTTTTCTTTTCAATTCGGCATCCAATGCTGAGAGGCATGATTCTCCATGGTGAAGTTCAGTGTTGTTCTGATATCCTCTTGCAAATATTTTTGCCTAAGAGGAGCATCGTGTTTTATCGCCAATTTTATATAAAGTCGCGTTCAAATGCCGGAGGGCAACAGGCAATGTGAACACACAATCTGTTTGCACAGAGACAACCTGGTTAAACGTTGGGACAGGTTTACGTGAGTTACCAGGCTCAAACTGGACCCTCCTTGCGCTATTTACTCATTTCCTGTAAATACTCTTTAATAATACCTTTAGTCGTTGAACTTTTATTTTTCAAATCACAAGCATCTTTGTTCCGCTACAATAGTGTTTCTTGTGAGTGTTCAAGCTACCATTCGTGGAGTCTCCAGCCTATGTATGATATCAGAGTACAAGCTTTGGTATTGTTGATTGCCCATGTATTAGTGGCGTGTTCCTATCTGTATTCGCAGAATTGAATCATCGATATTCGACGTGTTCCCCTTCTTTGCCCGCATATTGTCATTTCATGAATTGAATGACCTGTACAATAGATGGTGCCTTTCCGCGCAATCCACCACTACTAATAGCCATTGGGGCATTTCACAAAATACAAATATTAGACTCTCTGTGAAAGAACCAGGAGGCCTTGCTTGTGCTTTAAGAGCCATGCAGATTCACAGATAGTCCGGTGGTATAGTTTTCGTACACTATCACTGTTAATAGTAATGCTCGTACTATTGTTATAATTGTAACCAAGCAAGCTTACTGAATAATACTGTAGTGATGAATTTGGATTATTTTATTAGAATCCACAGTGTAAGTAACTGATTCCATGCATCAATCTGGAAGTGTTGGCTGTTTTTTTTGTGTGTGATGTGAGAGCTGGACCCGAGTGACCAAATGTCCACTACGCCGGCTATTCACATGCACTATTCGTTGTAACACAGCAAAGCAGCATCAAACGATTCAGAAACTTTTTCCTTCTTCTTTCATCTTCCCAGACAAATCCCTATCATTTGCACAAATACTTTTAGTTTTGCATATTTAACTTGTTTAATTAATTTACGGATTGTTCTCTTTAAGTAGTTTTGGGAAACTTGTATATACGTATTGTGTGCTGCAGCCATGTAAAGCATTTGCCCACGTCGTGTTACTTTGAAATCGGTATAAGGTTGTCATATTTTAATCCTGTGATCACAATAGGCCCCTCAGAGCCTCCATTAGAGACAAGTAAGTGGAGGGTGACTGAGATTGCGGATGATAACAATGAGTGGTTGAGGTCTTCCTTGATTGCGGCTGGGGTCAACGATGGTTAGCAGAGATAATGTTATTAGATGGATACCTTGTCCGGAAGTCTAAGTAATTCGTTACCTCGAATCAAATCGTTAGTTATAGTTATACTGATGTCAATGAGTATAAATCCTTTTTAGTCTTGATTGTTTTATAATATGTTCTTGAAGCGTTTCAGTCGATAGCAGGAGTTAAAGCATATAATTACGATCATTCCTTTTCTAAATTGACTCCACGCTGACTTATTCAAGTCAAGTAACATCAGTTGACGTTTCCACTGTCTTGCGCACAAACTGCTCCTTGTGTCGGTAGTAAGAAAGAGAGCCGAACGCTTGATTAACCTGTCAAGGGAGGTCATGACTAGATTATTCTGATAGCATCAAATCCTCATAGGGCGCTCCTCGCACCGACCGATAAAATAAAAACTCTTCATCAGGAACAACTCCCTTCCGCCTCGATTTTTTGCTTGAACTGCATATTTGCCCCCTACTTTCGCTTGTAAGGAAAAATATCGAACGAAATTTTAATATATGCGGCGGTGACATTCTTGGAACGGCACCGTGTGGGAAAACTGTGAAAGGCCTAACTTCATTCCTCTGTATTGTGAATTCATCTTTATGCAAATATTTGATACTCATTCACGTTATTACGAAATTTTTATGCAACAACTTTACTCGGGATATCTTGCCAGAATTTTGAAAGAGAACAGTACTCTGTTACTAGTTCAGAGCAATATAGTGAAGCTCCTGTTGTTTGAATTAGAATTTTTGTGAGATTTCTACAAAACGTTTGCTGAAATCTGTTTTTCTTTTTACTGAAATGAATTTCATTGTGTGAACTGTTAAATGAGACCTCTAGACCTAGTATGAGGCAAACACTGCAACTGTTTGAAAGGCCAACTTCCTTTGACCTCCTGAGACGAAAATAAGTGTTGGTAAAGCAATATTCCACATTTTATCTCTGCATGATTAATTAAGTTTTATTGATTGTATCATGGTAATAATAAAAATGGTGAGTGGGCGTTGGTGGTCTTTCTATTCTTTTGAGTTGTACAGTAGTCAGTTTGCAATGGTCAATCGTTTTCTCAGCAGCATCCTTTCTTATTTTCATCCAATTTGCTTATATCAACAAAATTAACATGACTACAGTAGTTCCGAATGTCGAACAGTTGAAAGAGTTGTAATATTCAGCCAATTTCTTCGATGTTTTAACGTTTCTTTACTAGTGTTTCCCTTTTTGTAAGACTATTAATTATCATATTGAATATACACATCCTGAAAACCTGTTCATTCTTCCTCTTCGAATGGCTATAATAATCTCAATCAGAGTCACAATTTGCCGCTGCCATGAGTAACAGTTATCCAATAACTAAGCAAAAAAATAGTTTGCAGGCGCCGCTTACCGGTTTCCAACCGTTTACGCACAATTTCCTTTTGAATATATAGCCTCGAGCTACTCGTCGATATTTGTTGCTCATGTTTTATTCGAATATTATGAAAATTATCAACATCTAAAGAGTAAAAGCTAATCCCCGTTCTCATTTCTGATCAAAACCGCCCTGTTTATGTTACTGTTGCGACTACATTACGAGCCGACTGACGGGCAATTGACGAAGAAACATTATTGAGGTCTTTTTGAGATAATTGCTCTTTGGAATGTTGTTGCAGATCTATCAGACACTTCTCATTTGCCTAACTAACATTGTCAGTACTGAGAAAAAAAAATCAAATATTTGCAACTGGTTGGTGTCCCTGAGGCAAGACCGGTCATTATCTTTTCTCAAGAGGGTCTGCCATCACGCAACACCCTTATCTCAGTTATGCCTGAGTGACCGGTCTCTGACTCTCTCCTTCCTCCACACTACCGCGTATTCTCTAACCAGGCATAACCCTACCTTAGTTGTGTCACACGGCTGGTCATTCACTTATCACCTTGTGATAACTCCGTCTTCCAGCCAGCGGTCACTTCAAACTTTCACAATATTTCGCTACTCAAATTTGGTGCTGGCTTGTGAGAGGCACAATCCTTCAGTAAAACAAATATTACTCCTCCAATCCCTCTATTATCTTTCTTCTCAAAACATAATAACATGAAAACGAAAAACGCTTGCCAACGTCTGAAAACGGCACGTAAACTTACCAGAAGACTAATATAGAGTCCAAAATAAAATTATTTCAGAGTGAATTTTATCTGTTTAATATATCCTCTCATTCAGTGCGGTCGCTACTGCCATTATTCGGAGTACATGCAGAATTTCAGTATTTCGTCGACATTTTCAATGTTCTACAATGGCTGACTTTATGCAGCAAATGTCGTTTCCTGGATATTTCCAACCACAATCACAAAATCATCACCTGCAAAACACAGAAACAAACATGTACAATTCGAGTGCCTATTCGTCAAACTCATCTGACACCACTACCACTCAAGAGGAAGCACTAAAACTACCATCAATTACTCCCAAACCGGTAAATTCTTCAGTTATTAAAATACTTTCGCAATCGTATTTTTAGTGTCGGTACATTCAAACGGGTTGCTGTTTATTTTGTTTATTTGCTAAGTCCTATCATTCATTCACTGGGTGGTGCATCTCCATTTTACTATATATGTGTCTTACATCATGGCAAACAATATATAGTAGTGAGGATATTGCATGTTAAGAAATATTTCCAGGAAGCGCCTCCACCTCCTCCGGTCGTGATTTGTCCAACCGAAGTCGATAGCGTCGCTATTACATTAGAGAAAAACCAACAATGTGCGTGCAAAGATTGCGGAAAGCTGTTCAACTCTGTCTGGTGAGTTTGAGTTCTTCGCTAAGTGTGTCTGCTAACTTGAGTTCCTCTCTGACTGTGATTCTGGATAACCATATGAAATCCATCTAGGTACCTGAAGCAGCATGCTGTCAAGCATTCGAACGATCGTCCATTCAAGTGCAAGTTCTGCTTTAAAACGTACAAGTTCCGCTCGAATCTGTACCAACACAAGTGTCCTGATAGGCAAAGGAGCAGTCAGGCTGGGTGAGCCAATTCTCAACTAAATGGCTTTCCCCAATTGCATACAACAGAACAGCCTGCTTTTCGGTTCAAAAATTATGGCGTATAAAAATTAAGGGGGAAGGGGGCAGCATTTTTGTTTGTGTGATACTGTATTCACTGAGTCGTTTCTTTGCGCTAAAAATTATATAATTGATCAGTTCTTGATTCGCGTGCACACTTTTCCTTTGTTTTATTTGGTAATGTTGAAGCATACGAGTTTCACAAGCAAGACCCAAAATGAGTAAAAAAAATCTTGGCAGTGCATTCACAAGTATTTCTTCTAAAAAACTGATAATAAGAAAATAGATTCTTGTTCAAAACCGTACTCAACACAAAAATTGATAGGCAATATACAATCTATGTAGATAAGCAACTCAAAAATTGCTGCCAAAAAAGATGTTTTAAGGTCACTGGTGTGCAAAGTAAACACGCGTGTCTTGAAATGAGTTTAGTTCTAAACTTCTTAAAGGTCACGTTGATAAATATGTGTGTTTGCCAGCCGTTTTTATGCCGTAATGTTTCAAATTAGTACATGGTGATGTGAGCAAAAAATGCTTTTTGGTGTATTGGTTTGCAAGTGAATACTCAAAATCCCGGACTATGAAAAACTAGGGCACCATCTAAGTGTTGACAATGCCTATTGCTCTAAAAAAAAGTTTTTGCGGTGTAAACTTGCTAGGTTACCATAAAGCTGTTTTGAAAACCCTTAACGTTTTAACGTTCAGCAGGCGGCTAATGCGTGGCAGCTTGATGGTTTCGCCCAACTCGAGAAAAGTGGCCGAACAACCAAGTGTAGCTGCAGCAAAACCTCCAACTAATGCCGTTGAAGAGACACAGTGAGTGAACGGATCCACGGACCATTTAAATTGTCGTTATCATATCCCATAGAGAAAACAAATGCCTTTAATCCGACAATAGTGTGTTATACAAAATATGCGCAAAATTATTGAAGCAGTTGTAAACGATAGTTTCAGGCAAATCGCGCTTACATCAGACAATGAAGAGAACGATGTTCCCATTCACTTGGGGCTTCATATTCGCGTGGAAAACGCTAACCTCTGGACGGTATGTGAATCCTGTAATGCATGTATTATTATAATTCATCTATCATATATTTATAACGACTCACACGCTACGGTTCTCCTTGTGGATCACGAAAAGCAGTTCAGACCAACAATCAGTGAATAATTTCAGCCTCCTGAACCTTGTCAGATAGTCGTGGACCCGCCAGCAGAACCGCCCAATTGTATACGCGACCAACAACTCACACGTGAAGAGATTGACTCCTACATTTCACAGAATAAGGTAAGAACGACAAACCATTTTTCACGTTGTTGAAATTTACATTTTCTTCCCTGGTTGGTAAAAGCGGTACCGATTGTTTTAGAGCAAACTTTACACATGCCGTAAGTGCCGCCTTATGCTCCCGTCAACAGAAATGATGATGCGTCACGCGGGACTGCACGACTATGAAGATGTGAGTGTCTTGTTTTCTTTCTTAATTAACTACTTATACAATAGAGAGAGAGAGTCATTGTGATGTTGGGTAATGCTAATTAAGCCTTTTCACCACACTGATTCATAAGACATAAGATGTTCGGTTGAATTTCGCAAGTTTAACTTGACCAAACGCAAGCAAGCATCCTATACGAGCTTACAATTTTCGTGAATGTATTTCAAATTCCAGATGTACTGCTACAACTGTGCTGCGTGTCCAGAAATGTTCTCCAGTGACAACGATCTAAGAGCTCATGAACAACACCACGATTCAATTGGACCCATCTTCACCTGTAATATGTGTTGTGCTTCATTTAGGTAAGTTTACTCCTCTAAGACGTAAACTAGAGAAAGTGAGCTACTTTAAAGTCTCCTAGTCACAAAAATTGTTCATTTAGAACCAACCTACAGCTGAAACGACATTACAATCGGTGCTCCGCGTGCGTACAGAGCTCGTTCTTTATGGAAAAGCCAGATTTTGTGAGTGTTTATGTGTATATGTCACAGTGTCATTTCACCTGACATACTCTCTGTTTGGTGCTCTTAAGGAAAATGTCAACGTAGTTTTCGATGTTACATTGTATATACAAGCTAAAACAATCACTTGCAATTATCGCGTAGTAGAGGAGCACGTTGATGATCCTGACTTTTGAATCATTGCCATGCAAACTCTGACTCGCTACCAGCAAAGTTTTGAAATTTTTCGATGCGAACAGTTGCTATAATATTTCGCGCGACCTGTTCGTCTTCTCGCATTTCTCATTTTGCTTCCACTTCAAATTGGACATATACCTGCTGAAAGAGACAGTAACTTATTCACATACAACAAGCATAAATGGAGAGTTTTATTCAACAACAAAAAAGCTCATGAAATACCTGGACCTAAATACCTCAATCATTGTTAGTCGTGCCCAAATGTGCAAGTCGCACCAAAATGCGAATTAAAAAACACTGTCCAATTTCCAATACAAAGCATCATCATTAAAAAAGGAGGAAAAATAAAGAATAATAATTGCAAAAGAATGTTCCTACTTTACATTAATATTTCGCAATGTCTTATTTTTCCAGACTCTCAACACGGCTTCTCCTCTGGACCCATTCAGTTTTATAACCTCTGCTGGCGACAAACTGCTTACTCCAAGTGTTGAGGAGTTGGCAAATGCCGGGCCAGATTCTGGCATTGGTTCTGAGGCATCCCCGCATTCTTTCCATGAAGCGCAGAATTCTCCGGATACAGCTCCGCTTCCATCTGAGGAAGAATTAGAAGAAGCTTTATTCGGAAAAAAACAGGTGAATAATTGAATCTTGAATAATGACACTGGCAAGCTCGTCACTAATCATCACTGAACAGCCCGAACTCATCAGAATACGCTGCACACACAACATATCTGCATAGGGGTGATAACTACTCAAATGTAACATTTTTATGTACGTAGGTAACATAACTCATACATATATTACCATTACTCAAGCCTCGCCACAGGTTCATATATCTGTGGAGTGCATTGTCCTGAGTGAACAGGCCTGTGACAGCTTTACCACGGTTCTTTGAAAACAACCTTATTATACACAAATTTATACAAGGGGGGTACCTTGTAGGAAAACCGATGTTTAGTAAATCCCATCGTTTTACAATTTAGATTTATTTAGAAAAAGCTACTGCTATATACAAAAATTGTATTTTTGAAAAATACAAATAAATTTTTTTCGGACGCTTAGAATACGCGTCGGACGGTCGATTGTAAATACTCGACATACACTGACACTTCTTGTATTCTTATTTTTGTGAAGCATGGTACATATCTTTAGAAGGATGACGATACTGACTCTGGCTTCCGTTCCCGCCTCAATTCAATGACACAGTCATGCTCACCTGGGTCCTCTTCCCATATGTCCAACTCCGAACACGGAAGTCCGATGAGGAAACTGTCCCAGACCGCCGAGCAGATCGACTTCTTTGCTGTTTCCACTGTTGAAGGTAGTATCCTTTTTTTCGAAAATGCTCTGAAGTGTGGCAAAAATATGTATACAACATTCAAAGTACCTTTCTGTAAGTAAAAGTTGCTTAGATCTTGGCACTGGATATGGATCGGGACAGGCCTATGGACACATGATGGCGGATTCATTCGAACTGGAAAATGGGAGAACTGCCGGTAGGCGCTCGTCAAAAATGAAATGTGCTTAAATGTTTTCCGAACTAAAAGCAGAACGCAGTATTTCCTCGAGCTGAAGGTTCAAGACGAAAGTATGATGAAACCCAATTTGATCCATCAAAACTGATTTAGTTGTTTGAAAGAGACGCTATACCTAATGAATATTTCGTTTTCACAAGAATATGTAATAATAGTTACGCGGCTGGCGTATCAGCCACTGTGCTCGTGCATAATATTTTCTAGCAATAACTCCATCAGTTTTGATTGTTATGAAACGGCTTTCAGGTTTTCGTTTTCTATGTTTAGATTATTTGATCTTGGATATTTTGAAATAATTTCCATCACGTTTTTCTATTGCGACGCATATTGCTATTGATTGGTATGTTGCGCCAAACACCAAGAGGCTGTATCAACAAAAGAGGGAGCAACCCTCTGCGCTAACAGTTCGAGTAAACACGGCTTTAGGATTGTAGCTAATTCAGGCCTATTCAAGCCTGTATGTTGATGTCATAATGTCTCCTTGTTTGCAGCTATGAAAGTCAAGATTCGTTGCTAGTTGGGGTAAAAGCACGAGGCAACCTTATAAGCTTCCGACATAAAACGATGATTATAGGTCTGGTGTCGAAAACGGGCAAACCATGTGAAGATCGAACGAAGCTGGCTGGTGCTGCAACACTTGGCGACGTCAATTCAACGGTATTATTGTGGAGCTATTACTTTACGGAAGTTGTGTAGGCAAATTGATTGGGAGCCTTCAACGTAAAGAAACATAAACTTGAAAACGAGCTACTCCTCCTAAACATGCAAAATAACTGTGAAATATGTATGATTGAATCAGATTCAGTTTTTTTCTTCTTATTAGACCGCGGGTTTCATTCTTGATTATTTTCAGCAAACGGGCCACTTCCAATGTGCAAAATTCAACCAGTGCGCACCGTAAGTTTTACAAGAGTTTTGCTAATCTTATTATATAAAGGAGAAGAGTTTACTTTTTTGTTTGAAGCCGCGTGTGAACGCAACGAAATCCTTTCATAAAGAAAATTTTCTATTCACAATCGAATGAGAACATACAAAATCTTTGCCGCTGGCGGGATTCAAACCCACAGCAGCACACAATCTCTCGCTTCACAGTCCAACGCTCTACCTGTTGAGCTATGCTAGCTTATCACAAGGATAATCCTCTGCCCTACATACAGCACCTTCAATAGCAAATTTGCATGGTAGCATTAGTCGAGTGGTGATCCAAACTGATTATTATACGTTTCCACAATCAGAGACGTGTGAATGTGTGGGAGGAGAAAGAGACGACAGTTAACTTTTTAAATTGTAGCAATCTTTTTTTTAAATAGGGAAACAATCGGCCGAAGGCCGATTCCTCCAGTCGAAGAAGAGCCCGTAGGGCTCTTCGAACGGCTGGTTTCTTATAAAATGGCTGCATACGCCGCATATTTTTACTCGACCTGGCTTCATTTTCCCCTGCATCGCATATTACTCATTATGGTTAATCGGATGAATTGCCGATTTGTTTCAGTTCCAAAAGCACTTCCTTCTGTATTGCATACGAATTTCTTATCAATAATGGTGGTAGCGTAATAATCCGGCTCTAACGACATCTAGCATGAAAAAAAAGTAGAAAGACATATATATATATTCTCGTTGTCGAAATCCACCGATGTTTTCTATTAGCTAGCGTATTAAGTTCGCACTTGAAACTAAATTATCAAAGCTTTAGAAATATATTCCCAACTAAGCATATCCTGTAAGAACATATTTTCAAGGGTTCAAAGTTCCGAAAGTGCAAGCCGAGCACACAATGTTTCTGTGAAAATGCGCCTCACACTCACCTCCGCTTTTCTTACACCGTGCAGCCGCAAAACAGCTCTTTCATCTTCCCCCCCACTTGACAAAAACATGCAGCTGGGCGATCACCTTTGCGAACACAACATTTTTATAACACTCCGCCCTTATCTTCAACACAAGGATACAATTACTCTTTTGTCTCCATATTCTTTTGCGTGTTGGCCACCCCTTTGATTACAGTGTAGCGTATGAAGTGCTAGCAATCGGCCCATGAACTGCACATCATTTCCTCTATGAATCATTTGAAGGACATTTATGTTCGATAATTGTGTTGTGTTCCGCCCTGTAACGAATCCTCGAGCACGAGCGTTGGCCTAGATTGATTTCGCGAAAAGTGGTCAAAGATTATGCGATACATTCCACAATCCGGTCTGATCAAGATGTGCATCCACCTATACATCCTTTAAGATGCAATTTTCTTTCCTAAGCTCCTACATATAATCATAAGCCCGGTAATAGGTGTTTAAATTCCTTCCGAACACATACATCGCAGTGCCTTAAATCGTTCGTTTATTGTCCCCTATAAAGAGACTTCCCGCTTGTCAGAAACAATTATTTGGATCCCCGGATCTACGTATATACTTCACTTTTTTTGTGTTGCATCCTACAACCCTCATTGCTGACGGCCACTTACTCAACCATCCCTATATTATTAAAGCCGGTGATCTTCATTCCAAAAGCTTATTTCGAATATTCCTCAAGTTATAATTTTATTTTGAATCTTCATTTTAAAGCGGTTTGGCAAATAATGGATCACTTAGATGTGAATCACCTCATCCAACAACTCGCAGTGGGAGAGTCTTTACGGAACGAACCCGCAAACAAAAGTGTGAGTATTTCATCAAATCAAAAAAAATGTATTAATTTAGTTATGGTTATTTAGCGGAGGTATCGGTTAGCTATCAATTATCAGGAGTTCTGTTTCATTAAAAATTTATTTCAGCCTGAAAAGGACCTTTCTTCGGTGATTCTTTCTTCTTCAATTTATCAATGCTGCCGCGTGGGTTTATTTGTCGCAATCTTAACTCAAATCGCAAGTTGTTCGGTCATATACTAGTCACATACTGGATAGTATGTCATCTTTGAATCGACAAAGCTTTATTTCAAACATTTCGTTTCAGATTACAAGTGATGCGGTTTGCTCTTCTGTCTCTTCTTCATAAACCCGATTTCTATCTGCCTACATTATTATTCGTGTGTTTCCTTGTAGCCGTTTCTAGATATTTTTAGTGATCCCGGTCCATTGTCTTTCAATGACTCGTTCGTGATTTGCGTGTCATCATCCTCATAACACCACCCATTTCGTTCTTTCAACCACTAACTCACTTACATTGTTTGCTCCGGACAGCCCGGTCTTTTTGCCGTCGGAAACCTTCTCTGATCTCCTCAGAGCATCGACTATAATCAGTTGTTATGGACAACAACTCCCAGCAGATGTTCTCACCAATGATATTTTCGGCGACCTTATGACTAGCTGATCTACGCAGTCTTTCACAGGTCTCTATGCCTGACCCCCCTAATAACAAGTCTTTCATGATTTTCGTCCTTGATTGTCTCTTTCATTATTTCTATCCGATTGTCTAATTTTATAATTGTTGTTAGTCCATCCATTTCTTCCTTAAGAAGTCCGAGTGACTATTAGCGCAACAAAGAATGTACCATATTGAAAATGTGTTGGTTTTGTTAGATTTCATCATAGTTTATATTGCATGCCGTTAAAATTTGTGAAGATGATTTCATTTTTTTTTTCGCAGAAATTCTCCTGATGCAGTATTTTCCTTTACTTTACAGGCGTTAGCCACTGTTCAATCTACGTTACTTTGTCTTTTTTTTGCATTCAACGTGCCAAGCGCAGCTATGGTTGTCTTGTGCCCTAAAATGTGCCACCGGGACTAAAATAACAATATGATGAACCTAAACCGGTTGCCCATTTGATCACACTTTCTTCGTAACTTATGATCTTAGTGCGTGCTTGTGCTTATTCATTATTTGATACCCAATCTTTCATTTCATTCGTTAATCTAACTGAGTTGATAGTGTTCTCGCCGTTTAATTTATTAGTTTACCTGTTCCTACGTATCTCGTTTACCGAGTTTAGTATTTCTGTACGCATTAACTTGTTTCACCGTAAATGATCTTCGTGCCATTTTAGACATCTCCAAATAAATATCGTGAAAGAAGAGCCAAAAAGGAGTGTGTCTCATCATTATGGAGAGAATATTTGAAAAACTGTGTTACCCCTGAAGATAATAAAGACTGTTTGTGAAAAGAGATGTGTTCAGGTCTTCTTGCAAAATCAATGATTGTAGTGCATTGACAGAATATTTTTGTACACTAATTTGTCGTTTTTTTTTACCTTCACACATTAGAGTAAAAAAATGCGTACTTTTCTGCATTTTATCATGCATGTAATACGGACCATTTCAATACAGTATAGCTTAACATTTTACTCCATAATAATTAAATAAGATCGTTCAATTGAGATACATGCACAAGCATTATGAACTGGATGTAGATGAAATATTTCATTTGTGAAAGAAAAGAAAATACATTTAGAATATCAGGACAATTTATCACTTAATCGTTGATGAAATAGAGCTTCCGCGTTTGTTCTCACTGCCATCCAGAACGCTTGAAGAACCGGATGCTTGGCTCAAGACGAGTCCATTTCTTTTGCAAAGAGTGTGGAGCAATCAGCTGAAAATAAATATGTAATAAAACAGATTCCCCGGAACAATTCGCAAAACGTGTGGATTTCTTTGTAAGGACTGAACTATAGAATTTCTTCATGCTGTCTACTGGATGCAGGAAATACAGCTGCCAATCTGGTGCGAATAGTGTGACCAAAATCTTAGTTAACTTTAAATATCTACTGTTTTTATCGGTTCTACTATTTTCATCTCGAATACTTATTGATCGTTTTGGGATTCATACGCATGACACTATTTAGAGCCGCAGCCAAGTTTCAAACGTCAATCATCTATGCAAGACATGTAACTGCTAGCCAGATGGAAGCCGTCAAGCCACCTTTACAGTCCCCAACGTTGAATATTTTACTTTTATTCAATGTGGAAGCGAATTACTACCCACGTAGAAATATGTTGTATTTCTGGAATTCAGTTTTTTTGTACATTACTTAGCAGTAAATGATGATTCGATGGCGAACAGCATATTTGTTTGTATGCTTAAGCCTTTACAATATCCTATTCATGACCAACTGAAAATACTGACGGAATGAATGTCCACAATACCTGAAAGTCATCCGATTGGAAACGTGGATCGTCCAACGGTAACACTGAACCATTGCATGGAGACAACAGAGCTGAACATCACTGTTGATAAAACAATGTTCAAACACGATTTAACACCGTTTTGAGTTTTTTTTTGCGTGAGTTCATCATTGTTTTCTTACACTATATTTACTCGAGCATGAGTCGTTATCATATTTACGCTAAAAGTAAACATTACGCCTGAACAACAAGTAGACTATTCATGAAGTTGTAGTGATTTTACCTGTAATTAGAAGGGCCAAGCTGAAGAAAATGATCTCGAAGTTCATTCTTATGTTACTGAAAAAATCTGCATTTATACATAAACACTGGGCTTCAGTCAAGAGACGGCGAAGTTATATAATTCATAGGATTGCAGATTTAAGGACATATTACGGACATATTAAAAATAGTTTTACTTGTAATTCATTTTCGTTTCCTAATAGTGAAAAAAGTACGGCAAGCCTTTGAAAAGAATTTAAAAACAAAACGTTAGTGTATCTATTAGTATTTATTCAGTGTATTTAATTACAGAGAATTAATGGACTACTGAGATTGCCGAAAGCCTGAACTTGATTGGTTTACGTAGTTTAGTTAGGGACAATAGATCAACTGAGGAATTTACAGTGTCAAGAATTCAGTATGAAAAAATAGGGAAAATTCATGAAGTTTAACCTTCATACACTAGAACGTTTCTTATTGCAAAGACTATAGTCGGTGCGTATGACTTCTCAATTATTAACACTTCGCATTCGTTCCGCCCAATGCTTTTCCATTTACGAGAAAAATGCCGCTGAACATAGAATGCAACCTTAAACAACTATCAACGCCTACACTATGTTATCACTGCTCCACCAAGACGTCAACGATCAAGATCGTCATGGGAGGATATTTTACGGACAATAGAACTATGTACAAATACATATGTGCATTGGCGAAAATATATCAATGAGATCAGACTTTTAGCAAGAAATTACAAACCTATAATATGATCATAGTGTGCGGTATGGTGCATATTGTCAGGGAGGTAGGAGCTCGTTGCTCATGCAAGTAAAGAAGGATATACAAAGGTGATTCAGAGCAAAGGTCAAAGTGAAGCATCATCCCGATTACTATCTTTTGTTCCGTTTTTTTCTGGGATATATTATGGAAACCGTAGCCAAAGCTGTTAATACTCTTGCATTTGCGCTAACGAGAATAACTGGCGTGAATTGAGCCCCCCTAAACTTAATGTAACTTCGAATCGCGACCGACAAAATCTAGTGAATCTGAATTATCGTTGAGCAGAATTTTTTTGCTGAGCTTATTTTACTATATGTTGTTTATTTCAACAAATGGTGTTGTAGACAAATTATCGACCTTTAATATTTATGGATTCAAGTACCATACAATTGACAATTTGTCAGAATGGAAAGGCTTCTTTCGGAACAATCGTTTATTTATTAGTCTGCGGGTGCTTCGATGATGCTGACATTTAGAAGCAATGTACTACATACAATGGAAACAAGTATGAGAGAAAAGCTCAACAAGGTGTGAAAAATGTTCACTGGACGACTATTCAACAGTGCATCATATCTTGGTTGGAAAAAAAGCTCACAATATACTGAATAATCATATGCTTAGAAAAGGCTTCACTCCAGCCGCCTACTCTAACAAGCACAACGATGAAATAAAGCACGATTACGATTGGAATCCCGGCTTCCAATTTCGATGTGCACCTTTGTAGTGTTCGAATTCAAACAAAGACTCATTTTTCCTGCCACGGCTTTTCATTAAAGCGGCAATTTCAGCGGAATCATTTTAATTAAGCTTACCATATCTCTTTTCGAAAAAATGAAATCCGGACATTTTTCATTGCCACGTCACAGTCTTAATGAGTTTTCGTAAGCCAAAAATGATAGATACTTGGTAAAAGCGTACATTTCGGTAAATATTCGTCGGGGGAACAATTTATACTGGAAGGCTCTGGTCGTAAGCAATGGATCAAATACATGTCCGTGGTTAATTCCTTTGAACCATAATGACTCTTCCCATTGCAAATTAGTTGTATCTTGGTCATGGTCGAAAGGAAACTCAATGAATGTTTTTTTGGCAAATGAAATGAATGATGGTATTCATGTTGTATTATAGAGCACTGAGGAAATGTGCGTTGTTCTTAGCAGATTGAACAAATCGAAAGTAGAAGCTTGATTCGATCTATTACAAAACTGGAAGGTCAGAAAGCAAACGGCTATATATGCAAACGTTAGCTGTAGACAAATTTGTTGAGCATATTGTACGATTCTAAGCTGGAAATGAAAAACATAATGGTTCAGCAAGGCTCTGCTCGTTTGTTTTTTGAATAGCGGATTTTGACCTTGTTCCTTTTTCATATATAATTCCTATTTATTCGATGAACAACAATACCACGGATGAAGAGAAAGTAATTGGTATGGAAGGAACGCACATTCAAGGAGCTCAGTGTTTCGCAATGTGTTCAAAGTAGAAAGCGTAAAATACACGCTGTAGATTGAATTAAGTAATAACTAATAACATAGACAAGGAAGGCGCTCCTATGCTTTTAGCAGTGCAGCACGTGTGTTGAGGAGTGACGAGTGATATACATAAATACTTTTCTTGTTCTTAGGGCGAAACATCTCGCGGAACGATGTGTATGATGTGTATTCTGCGTATCTTCCTTATTTACTCTCGGTTGTTTTATTGACGTGCCCGACCAATAAACTCAATTTGGCATTGTCTATTGTTCTTTTATGCAATTTTACATGCTACTGATGGTACACTTGGTAAAACGGCTTGCGAAACAACTGATATGACGATAACTTTTCAGCATTTGTGTGTTGCAACTTCGTGGTCTTACCTTCCTTCGTACATGGAAGAACTATCGCAATACGTCGGAATTTCTGCTGAAGCTACAAATAACCACAGGACTTGTAGCACGCTAAGCGAGAATGCAAAAAAAAAGATATATCATGATAGAATAAAGAGAAATTACACCACAAATTACGCCCCAACAAGTGGGCCTAGTAAATAAAATCAAGCTTACATGGACAGTGCTAACTGTACGTAGTAAATTTATAATTACAAGGAATTAAAATTGCAGGGAAAATTATACTTCACTAGGCCGAACAAGGTGAGATACGTTATCCGGTTTTGAGTGCTATGTCATCTTGTTTTTACAATCTTTAATATTTGATCATATACTTTTCACTCAAAACAAATTTCGTCTTTTTCAAGCAGATGATTTGAGAGCAAAATAGAGTGTTCTCGTGGAAAGCACACCCAACCATAAGCATACTGAGGACCGAGGATCTTTCCGAGAGCTGAAATATTGCCTTAATATCCCTCACTTTGTCTTCTTTCATCATTGAAATAAAGGGATGTAATTATTCACCGCTGGAAATATTATTGTGACGTTGTTCTGCTACGGTTTAAGTACCATGGCAATTGGTAGGGAACACAATTTGAGGGAAACAAGGATTCGGTGTGAAAAAAACGGAACAGAACCTTAAGGCAACCCTTTTTTAAGAATATCATTTGATTATATAAAGAATAACGTATGTCAAATTGTATGATTGTGTAACGAATGCGGGGGGAGGTCACCGAGCAGCTCAAACTGTTCGATATTTATTTCGCCTTAAAATAGAATTATATGATATCCTGTAGTCGACAATGAAATTTTTATTATCTCGTTTAGTGATCTGCTCTTCGAAACCTATTAGAGCGACGCAGTAGCAAAACAATTGTGTCTTAGTTCTTCTAGTGCTGGAATAATAGCTAATAGTAATATGGTTCACAGGCAAACAAGCACCTAGTGGAAAAATACTTTTGGTTTTTTACAGGTATAATTTTGAGCCCCGTGGCACTGTTCACTTTATTAAAACGAAATAGCGGCCGGTTGTTGAAACGCATCTCAATTACTTGCATTCCTATGCATTTATGCTGAACATCAAATATGTAGTGGCTGCGACCGTTTTCAGTAGCAACTCTGGACCATCATCAGGGCGAACCAACTTCAGCCAATAAACACAAAGGTCATGAATTGTTCATAAAATTACACTTCAGCCGAAATACTTGCACAAAAAATATTTACAGACAGAGAAAGTATGAAAAAAAAAATACTCCGTAAAAATAAAGCCACAATTAGAAACTTTTCACAATCTAACTTAACTTGAAGGCACAAAGTAACTTGAAGGCAATATGCAATGTTGCAACCATTATTGGGACAATTATTTTCATTAGGGAAATAGTAGGCAAGATATCGCACAGAAAGGTCGATTCATGAGGATATCGAAAATAGAGAAAGCTTAATGAGTTTGTTATGTCAACTTTCTAGCCGCTCGCCACTACTCATTATCGAAGATTAAAAGTCTCACTCCCATATTGAAAACATAATGGCAGTCGTAAAGCCTAGAAATTGTTTTTGGTCTTCAGGCATTTATGTGAATCACATATTATTTCATAGCATTAGCATACAAGGGCTTGTTTTCAATGTTTCAAGATTTTTCTCTTCTACATTTATGTGACTTGGCGGCCGAAACGGGTTACCTGGGTATTACCGGGTACTTTTGTATAATTTTCCTTTTTGCACACTTCTCTTAGTTCTTTCTCATAGTTTGCTTTTAGTTCATAAGCAGTTATACTTTTAGTTTATTACGAACGATATTTTTGATTAAAAAAACGTAGTGTTGGTTGCGTGAGAAAATATATCAAGGAAATAGTGCAGTCGTCGCAAAACAAGCCATCGATTTATCGATTTTTTGCTTTCTTTCATAAGCCAATGTGCTTTCTTAGTTTCTGCCTACTTCTTCGTCTGTTTCCTTGTACAAAATAAGCACCATATTGTATAGTATCTTACATATGTTTTAAACTCGATGTAGCTGATAGAAGCTAGTAAAGGGTGACGTGGAACGAGGGTTCAAGTACAGTTGCGGTTGCTTCTTTTTGCAAAATTATTAGGTAAACAGAATTGCGAGTCATGTATATTAAAAGTGCTAGCTTCACAATAGCTTTGCCGTCGCCTCCTAATAGGAAAATAGTAGACGCGTGACGTCGTCGATGTCATAAATTATAATCTTTACTATTTATTTGGAAAAACAAGGAATCATGTCGTTTGACGTTTGACACGAAGATGAGGCTTGTTAAATTGATTAAAAGTGAAGTCAATAGCAGAACAACAACGGCAAAGTACTCTCGCTCTCTGTCCTACTTCTAACTAAACCCAAAACATAATAACTAAATCTCAGATGGATCTCGACGGTCAACGTTCACCCTCAAACAATGCCAACACCTGAAGCTGCTCCAATGCCAATTCCCCGAGAAGACGCGGTTCTCGGAGTTGAACAAGGGAGCACCCCAAGTCTCAACATATTTCTAAGCTACAAAGTTCCCCTCAAACAATGCCAAAACCAAGCTGCTCCAAGCCAATTCCCCGAGAAGACGCGGTCTCGGAGTTGAACAGGGAGCACCCCCAAGTCTCACAATTCTAAGCTCAAAAAATAAAAGTTCACCCTCAAACAATGCCAAAACCTGAAGCTGCTCCAATGCCAATTCCCCGAGAAGACGCGGTTCTCGGAGTTGAACAAGGGAGCACCCCAAGTTCACATATTTCTAAAGCTCAAACAAATACAAAGTTCACCCCTCAAACATGCCAAACCTAAGCGGTCCATGCAATTCCCAGAGACGCGATTCTCATTGAACACGGGAGCACCCAGTCCAACATATTTCTAAGCTCAAACAAATACAAAGCCCCTCAAACAATGCAATGAAGCTGCTCCCAATCATTCCCCGAGAAGACCGGTTCTCGGAGTTGAACAAGGGAGCACCCAAGTTTCAACATAATTCTAAAGCTCAACAAATACAAAGTTCACCCTGAAACAATGCCAAAACCTGAGCTGCTCCAATGCCAATCCCAAAGACGCGCTTCTCGGATTGAAAAAGGAGCACCCAAGTCTCAACATATTTCTAAGCTCAAACAAATACAAAGTTCACCCTCAAACAATGCCAACACCTGAAGCTGCTCCAATCCAATTCCCCAGAAGACGCGGTTCTCGGAGTTTGAACAAGGGAGCACCCCAAGTTTCAACTATTTCCAAGCTCAAACAAATACAAAGTTCACCCTGAAACATGCCAAAACATGAACTGCTCCAATGCCAATTCCCCGAGAAGACGCGGTTCTCGGAGTTGAACAAGGGAGCACCCCAAGTCTCAACATATTTCTAAGCTCAAACAAATACAAAGTTCACCCTCAAACAATGCCAAAACCTGAAGCTGCTCCAATGCCAATTCCCCGAGAAGACGCGGTTCTCGGAGTTGAACAAGGGAGCACCCCAAGTCTCAACATATTTCTAAGCTCAAACAAATACAAAGTTCACCCTCAAACAATGCCAACACCTGAAGCTGCTCCAATGCCAATTCCCCGAGAAGACGCGGTTCTCGGAGTTGAACAAGGGAGCACCCCAAGTCTCAACATATTTCTAAGCTCAGACACATACAAAATTCACCCCTCACTCAGTGTTGCAAACAATTTTCATAAAATCAAATAATGGTGCACACTAACCAAATCTATGCAGCAGCAGATGGGATTCCTCATTGGCGACAAACGGGATGGGATCTTACGTCGAGAAGATGCATCGAAGCCTCATCGTCCAACGAAGTCAATGAAAGCAAAGAATAGCAGAACAACAACGGCAAAGTACTCTCGCTCTCTATCCTACTTCTAACTAAACCCAAAACATAATAACTAAATCTCAGATGGATCTCGACGGTCAACGTTCACCCTCAAACAATGCCAACACCTGAAGCTGCTCCAATGCCAATTCCCCGAGAAGACGCGGTTCTCGGAGTTGAACAAGGGAGCACCCCAAGTCTCAACATATTTCTAAGTTCACCCTCAACAATGCCAAAACCTGAAGCTGCTCCAATGCCAATTCCCCGAGAAGACGCGGTTCTCGGAGTTGAACAAGGGAGCACCCCCAAGTCTCAACATATTTCTAAGCTCAAACAAATACAAAGTTCACCCTCAAACAATGCCAAAACCTGAAGCTGCTCCAATGCCAATTCCCCGAGAAGACGCGGTTCTCGGAGTTGAACAAGGGAGCACCCCAAGTCTCAACATATTTCTAAGCTCAAACAAATACAAAGTTCACCCTCAAACAATGCCAAAACCTGAAGCTGCTCCAATGCCAATTCCCCGAGAAGACGCGGTTTCTCGGAGTTGAACAAGGGAGCACCCCAAGTCTCAACATATTGCTAAGCTCAGACAAATACAAAGTTCACCCCTCACTCAGTGTTGCAAAATAATTTTCATAAAATCAAATAATGGTGCACACTAACCAAATCTATGCAGCAGCAGATGGGATTCCTCATTGGCGACAAACGGGATGGGATCTTACGTCGAGAAGATGCATCGAAGCCTCATCGTCCAACGAAGTCAATGAAAGCAAAGAATAGCAGAACAACAACGGCAAAGTACTCTCGCTCTCTGTCCTACTTCTAACTAAACCCAAAACATAATAACTAAATCTCAGATGGATCTCGACGGTCAACGTTCACCCTCAAACAATGCCAACACCTGAAGCTGCTCCAATGCCAATTCCCCGAGAAGACGCGGTTCTCGGAGTTGAACAAGGGAGCACCCCAAGTCTCAACATATTTCTAAGCTCAAACAAATACAAAGTTCACCCTCAAACAATGCCAAAACCTGAAGCTGCTCCAATGCCAATTCCCCGAGAAGACGCGGTTCTCGGAGTTGAACAAGGGAGCACCCCAAGTCTCAACATATTTCTAAGCTCAAACAAATACAAAGTTCACCCTCAAACAATGCCAAAACCTGAAGCTGCTCCAATGCCAATTCCCCGAGAAGACGCGGTTCTCGGAGTTGAACAAGGGAGCACCCCAAGTCTCAACATATTTCTAAGCTCAGACAAATACAAAGTTCACCCTTCACTCAGTGTTGCAAACAAATTTTCATAAAATCAAATAATGGTGCACACTAACCAAATCTATGCAGCAGCAGATGGGATTCCTCATTGGCGACAAACGGGATGGGATCTTACGTCGAGAAGATGCATCGAAGCCTCATCGTCCAACGAAGTCAATGAAAGCAAAGAATAGCAGAACAACAACGGCAAAGTACTCTCGCTCTCTGTCCTACTTCTAACTAAACCCAAAACATAATAACTAAATCTCAGATGGATCTCGACGGTCAACGTTCACCCTCAAACAATGCCAACACCTGAAGCTGCTCCAATGCCAATTCCCCGAGAAGACGCGGTTCTCGGAGTTGAACAAGGGAGCACCCCAAGTCTCAACATATTTCTAAGCTCAAACAAATACAAAGTTCCCCCTCAAACAATGCCAAAACCTGAAGCTGCTCCAATGCCAATTCCCCGAGAAGACGCGGTTCTCGGAGTTGAACAAGGGAGCACCCCAAGTCTCAACATATTTCTAAGCTCAAACAAATACAAAGTTCACCCTCAAACAATGCCAAAACCTGAAGCTGCTCCAATGCCAATTCCCCGAGAAGACGCGGTTCTCGGAGTTGAACAAGGGAGCACCCCAAGTCTCAACATATTTCTAAGCTCAAACAAATACAAAGTTCACCCTCAAACAATGCCAAAACCTGAAGCTGCTCCAATGCCAATTCCCCGAGAAGACGCGGTTCTCGGAGTTGAACAAGGGAGCACCCCAAGTCTCAACATATTTCTAAGCTCAAACAAATACAAAGTTCACCCTCAAACAATGCCAAAACCCTGAAGCTGCTCCAATGCCAATTCCCCGAGAAGACGCGGTTCTCGGAGTTGAACAAGGGAGCACCCCAAGTCTCAACATATTGCTAAGCTCAGACAAATACAAAATTCACCCTCACTCAGTGTTGCAAACAAATTTTCATAAAATCAAATAATGGTGCACACTAACCAAATCTATGCAGCAGCAGATGGGATTCCTCATTGGCGACAAACGGGATGGGATCTTACGTCGAGAAGATGCATCGAAGCCTCATCGTCCAACGAAGTCAATGAAAGCAAAGAATAGCAGAACAACAACGGCAAAGTACTCTCGCTCTCTGTCCTACTTCTAACTAAACCCAAAACATAATAACTAAATCTCAGATGGATCTCGACGGTCAACGTTCACCCTCAAACAATGCCAAAACCTGAAGCTGCTCCAATGCCAATTCCCCGAGAAGACGCGGTTCTCGGAGTTGAACAAGCACCCCAAGTCTCAACATATTTCTAAGCTCAAACAAATACAAAGTTCACCCTCAACCAATCAAACAATGCCAAAACCTGAAGCTGCTCCAATGCCAATTCCCCGAGAAGACGCGGTTCTCGGAGTTGAACAAGGGAGCACCCCAAGTCTCAACATATTTCTAAGCTCAAACAAATACAAAGTTCACCCTCAAACAATGCCAAAACCTGAAGCTGCTCCAATGCCAATTCCCCGAGAAGACGCGGTTCTCGGAGTTGAACAAGGGAGCACCCCAAGTCTCAACATATTTCTAAGCTCAGACAAATACAAAATTCACCCCTCACTCAGTGTTGCAAACAAATTTTCATAAAATCAAATAATGGTGCACACTAACCAAATCTATGCAGCAGCAGATGGGATTCCTCATTGGCGACAAACGGGATGGGATCTTACGTCGAGAAGATGCATCGAAGCCTCATCGTCCAACGAAGTCAATGAAAGCAAAGAATAGCAGAACAACAACGGCAAAGTACTCTCGCTCTCTGTCCTACTTCTAACTAAACCCAAAACATAATAACTAAATCTCAGATGGATCTCGACGGTCAACGTTCACCCTCAAACAATGCCAAAACCTGAAGCTGCTCCAATGCCAATTCCCCGAGAAGACGCGGTTCTCGGAGTTGAACAAGGGAGCACCCCAAGTCTCAACATATTTCTAAGCTCAAACAAATACAAAGTTCACCCTCAAACAATGCCAAAACCTGAAGCTGCTCCAATGCCAATTCCCCGAGAAGACGCGGTTCTCGGAGTTGAACAAGGGAGCACCCCAAGTCTCAACATATTTCTAAGCTCAAACAAATACAAAGTTCACCCTCAAACAATGCCAAACCTGAAGCTGCTCCAATGCCAATTCCCCGAGAAGACGCGGTTCTCGGAGTTGAACAAGGGAGCACCCCAAGTCTCAACATATTTCTAAGCTCAGACAAATACAAAGTTCACCCCTTCACTCAGTGTTGCAAACAAATTTTCATAAAATCAAATAATGGTGCACACTAACCAAATCTATGCAGCAGCAGATGGGATTCCTCATTGGCGACAAACGGGATGGGATCTTACGTCGAGAAGATGCATCGAAGCCTCATCGTCCAACGAAGTCAATGAAAGCAAAGAATAGCAGAACAACAACGGCAAAGTACTCTCGCTCTCTGTCCTACTTCTAACTAAACCCAAAACATAAATAATAACTAAATCTCAGATGGATCTCGACGGTCAACGTTCACCCTCAAACCTCAAACAATGCCAAAACCTGAAGCTGCTCCAATGCCAATTCCCCGAGAAGACGCGGTTCTCGGAGTTGAACAAGGGAGCACCCCAAGTCTCAACATATTTCTAAGCTCAAACAAATACAAAGTTCACCCTCAAACAATGCCAAAACCTGAAGCTGCTCCAATGCCAATTCCCCGAGAAGACGCGGTTCTCGGAGTTGAACAAGGGAGCACCCCAAGTCTCAACATATTTCTAAGCTCAAACAAATACAAAGTTCACCCTCAAACAATGCCAAAACCTGAAGCTGCTCCAATGCCAATTCCCCCGAGAAGACGCGGTTCTCGGAGTTGAACAAGGGAGCACCCCAAGTCTCAACATATTTCTAAGCTCAAACAAATACAAAGTTCACCCTCAAACAATGCCAAAACCTGAAGCTGCTCCAATGCCAATTCCCCGAGAAGACGCGGTTCTCGGAGTTGAACAAGGGAGCACCCCAAGTCTCAACATATTTCTAAGCTCAGACAAATACAAAATTCACCCTTCACTCAGTGTTGCAAACAAATTTTCATAAAATCAAATAATGGTGCACACTAACCAAATCTATGCAGCAGCAGATGGGATTCCTCATTGGCGACAAACGGGATGGGATCTTACGTCGAGAAGATGCATCGAAGCCTCATCGTCCAACGAAGTCAATGAAAGCAAAGAATAGCAGAACAACAACGGCAAAGTACTCTCGCTCTCTATCCTACTTCTAACTAAACCCAAAACATAATAACTAAATCTCAGATGGATCTCGACGGTCAACGTTCACCCTCAAACAATGCCAACACCTGAAGCTGCTCCAATGCCAATTCCCCGAGAAGACGCGGTTCTCGGAGTTGAACAAGGGAGCACCCCAAGTCTCAACATATTTCTAAGCTCAAACAAATACAAAGTTCACCCTCAAACAATGCCAAAACCTGAAGCTGCTCCAATGCCAATTCCCCGAGAAGACGCGGTTCTCGGAGTTGAACAAGGGAGCACCCCAAGTCTCAACATATTTCTAAGCTCAAACAAATACAAAGTTCACCCTCAAACAATGCCAAAACCTGAAGCTGCTCCAATGCCAATTCCCCGAGAAGACGCGGTTCTCGGAGTTGAACAAGGGAGCACCCCAAGTCTCAACATATTTCTAAGCTCAAACAAATACAAAGTTCACCCTCAAACAATGCCAAAACCTGAAGCTGCTCCAATGCCAATTCCCCGAAGACGCGCGTTCTCGGAGTTGAACAAGGGAGCACCCCAAGTCTCAACATATTTCTAAGCTCAGACAAATACAAAGTTCACCCCTCACTCAGTGTTGCAAACAAATTTTCATAAAATCAAATAATGGTGCACACTAACCAAATCTATGCAGCAGCAGATGGGATTCCTCATTGGCGACAAACGGGATGGGATCTTACGTCGAGAAGATGCATCGAAGCCTCATCGTCCAACGAAGTCAATGAAAGCAAAGAATAGCAGAACAACAACGGCAAAGTACTCTCGCTCTCTGTCCTACTTCTAACTAAACCCAAAACATAATAACTAAATCTCAGATGGATCTCGACGGTCAACGTTCACCCTCAAACAATGCCAAAACCTGAAGCTGCTCCAATGCCAATTCCCCGAGAAGACGCGGTTCTCGGAGTTGAACAAGGGAGCACCCCAAGTCTCAACATATTTCTAAGCTCAAACAAATACAAAGTTCACCCTCAAACAATGCCAAAACCTGAAGCTGCTCCAATGCCAATTCCCCGAGAAGACGCGGTTCTCGGAGTTGAACAAGGGAGCACCCCAAGTCTCAACATATTTCTAAGCTCAAACAAATACAAAGTTCACCCTCAAACAATGCCAAAACCTGAAGCTGCTCCAATGCCAATTCCCCGAGAAGACGCGGTTCTCGGAGTTGAACAAGGGAGCACCCCAAGTCTCAACATATTTCTAAGCTCAGACAAATACAAAATTCACCCCTCACTCAGTGTTGCAAACAAATTTTCATAAAATCAAATAATGGTGCACACTAACCAAATCTATGCAGCAGCAGATGGGATTCCTCATTGGCGACAAACGGGATGGGATCTTACGTCGAGAAGATGCATCGAAGCCTCATCGTCCAACGAAGTCAATGAAAGCAAAGAATAGCAGAACAACAACGGCAAAGTACTCTCGCTCTCTGTCCTACTTCTAACTAAACCCAAAACATAATAACTAAATCTCAGATGGATCTCGACGGTCAACGTTCACCCTCAAACAATGCCAAACACCTGAAGCTGCTCCAATGCCAATTCCCCGAGAAGACGCGGTTCTCGGAGTTGAACAAGGGAGCACCCAAAGTCTCAACATATTTCTAAGCTCAAACAAATACAAAGTTCACCCTCAAACAATGCCAAAACCTGAAGCTGCTCCAATGCCAATTCCCCGAGAAGACGCGGTTCTCGGAGTTGAACAAGGGAGCACCCCAAGTCTCAACATATTTCTAAGCTCAAACAAATACAAAGTTCACCCTCAAACAATGCCAAAACCTGAAGCTGCTCCAATGCCAATTCCCCGAGAAGACGCGGTTCTCGGAGTTGAACAAGGGAGCACCCCAAGTCTCAACATATTTCTAAGCTCAGACAAATACAAAGTTCACCCTTCACTCAGTGTTGCAAACAAATTTTCATAAAATCAAATAATGGTGCACACTAACCAAATCTATGCAGCAGCAGATGGGATTCCTCATTGGCGACAAACGGGATGGGATCTTACGTCGAGAAGATGCATCGAAGCCTCATCGTCCAACGAAGTCAATGAAAGCAAAGAATAGCAGAACAACAACGGCAAAGTACTCTCGCTCTCTGTCCTACTTCTAACTAAACCCAAAACATAATAACTAAATCTCAGATGGATCTCGACGGTCAACGTTCACCCTCAAACAATGCCAACACCTGAAGCTGCTCCAATGCCAATTCCCCGAAGACGCGGTTCTCGGAGTTGAACAAGGGAGCACCCCAAGTCTCAACATATTTCTAAGCTCAAACAATACAAAGTTCACCCTCAAACAATGCCAAAACCTGAAGCTGCTCCAATGCCAATTCCCCGAGAAGACGCGGTTCTCGGAGTTGAACAAGGGAGCACCCCAAGTCTCAACATATTTCTAAGCTCAAACAAATACAAAGTTCACCCTCAAACAATGCCAAAACCTGAAGCTGCTCCAATGCCAATTCCCCGAGAAGACGCGGTTCTCGGAGTTGAACAAGGGAGCACCCCAAGTCTCAACATATTCTAAGCTCAAACAAATACAAAGTTCACCCTCAAACAATGCCAAAACCTGAAGCTGCTCCAATGCCAATTCCCCGAGAAGACGCGGTTTCTCGGAGTTGAACAAGGGAGCACCCCAAGTCTCAACATATTTCTAAGCTCAAACAAATACAAAGTTCACCCTCAAACAATGCCAAAACCTGAAGCTGCTCCAATGCCAATTCCCCGAGAAGACGCGGTTCTCGGAGTTGAACAAGGGAGCACCCCAAGTCTCAACATATTTCTAAGCTCAGACAAATACAAAGTTCACCCTTCACTCAGTGTTGCAAACAAATTTTCATAAAATCAAATAATGGTGCACACTAACCAAATCTATGCAGCAGCAGATGGGATTCCTCATTGGCGACAAACGGGATGGGATCTTACGTCGAGAAGATGCATCGAAGCCTCATCGTCCAACGAAGTCAATGAAAGCAAAGAATAGCAGAACAACAACGGCAAAGTACTCTCGCTCTCTGTCCTACTTCTAACTAAACCCAAAACATAATAACTAAATCTCAGATGGATCTCGACGGTCAACGTTCACCCTCAAACAATGCCAACACCTGAAGCTGCTCCAATGCCAATTCCCCGAGAAGACGCGGTTCTCGGAGTTGAACAAGGGAGCACCCCAAGTCTCAACATATTTCTAAGCTCAAACAAATACAAAGTTCACCCTCAAACAATGCCAAAACCTGAAGCTGCTCCAATGCCAATTCCCCGAGAAGACGCGGTTCTCGGAGTTGAACAAGGGAGCACCCCAAGTCTCAACATATTTCTAAGCTCAAACAAATACAAAGTTCACCCTCAAACAATGCCAAAACCTGAAGCTGCTCCAATGCCAATTCCCCGAGAAGACGCGGTTCTCGGAGTTGAACAAGGGAGCACCCCAAGTCTCAACATATTTCTAAGCTCAAACAAATACAAAGTTCACCCTCAAACAATGCCAAAACCTGAAGCTGCTCCAATGCCAATTCCCCGAGAAGACGCGGTTCTCGGAGTTGAACAAGGGAGCACCCCAAGTCTCAACATATTTCTAAGCTCAAACAAATACAAAGTTCACCCTCAAACAATGCCAAAACCTGAAGCTGCTCCAATGCCAATTCCCCGAGAAGACGCGGTTCTCGGAGTTGAACAAGGGAGCACCCCAAGTCTCAACATATTTCTATTGCTAAGCTCAGACAAATACAAAGTTCACCCTTCACTCAGTGTTGCAAACAAATTTTCATAAAATCAAATAATGGTGCACACTAACCAAATCTATGCAGCAGCAGATGGGATTCCTCATTGGCGACAAACGGGATGGGATCTTACGTCGAGAAGATGCATCGAAGCCTCATCGTCCAACGAAGTCAATGAAAGCAAAGAATAGCAGAACAACAACGGCAAAGTACTCTCGCTCTCTGTCCTACTTCTAACTAAACCCAAAACATAATAACTAAATCTCAGATGGATCTCGACGGTCAACGTTCACCCTCAAACAATGCCAACACCTGAAGCTGCTCCAATGCCAATTCCCCGAGAAGACGCGGTTCTCGGAGTTGAACAAGGGAGCACCCCAAGTCTCAACATATTTCTAAGCTCAAACAAATACAAAGTTCACCCTCAAACAATGCCAAAACCTGAAGCTGCTCCAATGCCAATTCCCCGAGAAGACGCGGTTCTCGGAGTTGAACAAGGGAGCACCCCAAGTCTCAACATATTTCTAAGCTCAAACAAATACAAAGTTCACCCTCAAACAATGCCAAAACCTGAAGCTGCTCCAATGCCAATTCCCCGAGAAGACGCGGTTCTCGGAGTTGAACAAGGGAGCACCCAAGTCTCAACATATTGCTAAGCTCAGACAAATACAAAGTTCACCCTTCACTCAGTGTTGCAAACAAATTTTCATAAAATCAAATAATGGTGCACACTAACCAAATCTATGCAGCAGCAGATGGGATTCCTCATTGGCGACAAACGGGATGGGATCTTACGTCGAGAAGATGCATCGAAGCCTCATCGTCCAACGAAGTCAATGAAAGCAAAGAATAGCAGAACAACAACGGCAAAGTACTCTCGCTCTCTGTCCTACTTCTAACTAAACCCAAAACATAATAACTAAATCTCAGATGGATCTCGACGGTCAACGTTCACCCTCAAACAATGCCAACACCTGAAGCTGCTCCAATGCCAATTCCCCGAGAAGACGCGGTTCTCGGAGTTGAACAAGGGAGCACCCCAAGTCTCAACATATTTCTAAGCTCAAACAAATACAAAGTTCACCCTCAAACAATGCCAAAACCTGAAGCTGCTCCAATGCCAATTCCCCGAGAAGACGCGGTTCTCGGAGTTGAACAAGGGAGCACCCCAAGTCTCAACATATTTCTAAGCTCAAACAAATACAAAGTTCACCCTCAAACAATGCCAAAACCTGAAGCTGCTCCAATGCCAATTCCCCGAGAAGACGCGGTTCTCGGAGTTGAACAAGGGAGCACCCCAAGTCTCAACATATTTCTAAGCTCAAACAAATACAAAGTTCACCCTCAAACAATGCCAAAACCTGAAGCTGCTCCAATGCCAATTCCCCGAGAAGACGCGGTTCTCGGAGTTGAACAAGGGAGCACCCCAAGTCTCAACATATTTCTAAGCTCAAACAAATACAAAGTTCACCCTTCACTCAGTGTTGCAAACAAATTTTCATAAAATCAAATAATGGTGCACACTAACCAAATCTATGCAGCAGCAGCAGATGGGATTCCTCATTGGCGACAAACGGGATGGGATCTTACGTCGAGAAGATGCATCGAAGCCTCATCGTCCAACGAAGTCAATGAAAGCAAAGAATAGCAGAACAACAACGGCAAAGTACTCTCGCTCTCTGTCCTACTTCTAACTAAACCCAAAACATAATAACTAAATCTCAGATGGATCTCGACGGTCAACGTTCACCCTCAAACAATGCCAACACCTGAAGCTGCTCCAATGCCAATTCCCCGAGAAGACGCGGTTCTCGGAGTTGAACAAGGGAGCACCCCAAGTCTCAACATATTTCTAAGCTCAAACAAATACAAAGTTCACCCTCAAACAATGCCAAAACCTGAAGCTGCTCCAATGCCAATTCCCCGAGAAGACGCGGTTCTCGGAGTTGAACAAGGGAGCACCCCAAGTCTCAACATATTTCTAAGCTCAAACAAATACAAAGTTCACCCTCAAACAATGCCAAAACCTGAAGCTGCTCCAATGCCAATTCCCCGAGAAGACGCGGTTCTCGGAGTTGAACAAGGGAGCACCCCAAGTCTCAACATATTTCTAAGCTCAAACAAATACAAAGTTCACCCTTCACTCAGTGTTGCAAACAAATTTTCATAAAATCAAATAATGGTGCACACTAACCAAATCTATGCAGCAGCAGATGGGATTCCTCATTGGCGACAAACGGGATGGGATCTTACGTCGAGAAGATGCATCGAAGCCTCATCGTCCAACGAAGTCAATGAAAGCAAAGAATAGCAGAACAACAACGGCAAAGTACTCTCGCTCTCTGTCCTACTTCTAACTAAACCCAAAACATAATAACTAAATCTCAGATGGATCTCGACGGTCAACGTTCACCCTCAAACAATGCCAACAACCTGAAGCTGCTCCAATGCCAATTCCCCGAGAAGACGCGGTTCTCGGAGTTGAACAAGGGAGCACCCCAAGTCTCAACATATTTCTATTTCTAAGCTCAAACAAATACAAAGTTCACCCTCAAACAATGCCAAAACCTGAAGCTGCTCCAATGCCAATTCCCGAGAAGACGCGGTTCTCGGAGTTGAACAAGGGAGCACCCCAAGTCTCAACATATTCTAAGCTCAAACAAATACAAAGTTCACCCTCAAACAATGCCAAAACCTGAAGCTGCTCCAATGCCAATTCCCCGAGAAGACGCGGTTCTCGGAGTTGAACAAGGGAGCACCCCAAGTCTCAACATATTTCTAAGCTCAAACAAATACAAAGTTCACCCTCAAACAATGCCAAAAACTCAAGCTGCTCCAATGCCAATTCCCCGAGAAGACGCGGTTCTCGGAGTTGAACAAGGGAGCACCCCAAGTCTCAACATATTTCTAAGCTCAAACAAATACAAAGTTCACCCTCAAACAATGCCAAAACCTGAGCTGCTCCAATGCCAATTCCCGAAAGACGCGGTTCTCGGAGTTGAACAAGGGAGCACACCCAAGTCTCAACATATTCTAAGCTCAGACAAATACAAAGTTCACCCTCACTCAGTGTTGCAAACAAATTTCATAAAATCAAATAATGGTGCACACTAACCAAATCTATGCAGCAGCAGATGGGATTCCTCATTGGGCGACAAACGGGATGGGATCTTACGTCGAGAAGATGCATCGAAGCCTCATCGTCCAACGGAGTCAATGAAAGCAAAGAATAGCAGAACAACAACGGCAAAGTACTCTCGCTC